>JAVJIF010000136.1:0-204906 GCA_038442645.1 Agave tequilana
CGGAAACTGATAAAGAACTGATGGATCATATTTATAGTGGGTCCCGCCTCCGCCCAAGACTACAGCTCAGGATATCAGGTTACTGCCTTTGGGGTCTTATTATTACGCGCCCCACAAGACACTTCAGAATATAACTCCTACTTCTGGGGACTTATCATTACGCGCCCACACGACTCTTCATTGATAACGACTATTATATATATGACATCATGCCGGTATCCAACAAATTCCCTCCGATCCGATATTTGTCCTTTTTATAGTTTATTAGATAATTATCAAATTATAAGATTGAGGAGGAGTATATCAGGAGTATCATGAGTACATATTTTATACTGGAGTAGATCAATGTCTGTTAGGATATCAGGTCATCATTCCTATAAGTGATAATTATAAGTCGGGTATAAGCATCTCAGATGTCAGGTGATCACATACAGGTATCAGGCATTTTGTGATAACAGGCAGGTGTAACAGCAGGTATCAAACAATAACGAACCTGTATCAGTTGAAAGTACGTAAGTGTTAACACATCAGGTGAAAACACGTCACGCGATAATACAAACAGATATCACCTACCGAACAACAGGAAATAGGAAAATGGTGCCGATGCAGAAGATCGGTACGGACGCTGAAAAATATTCAGTTTTGGAAACAGTTTAAGTAAAGATTTCAAACTCTTCACAGCCATCAATAAAAGAGTTAATCGAGTTATCGAGTATGCAAGCAAGCGAAGCTAAATAAGCTGGAGAAGATGCTATCACGCTCGGAGTGGTTACCACTTGCAGCACAATTAAACACATGTGTCACAGCATGTGTATGAATGCCATGCTACAGTTTATGGCACAGCCGTGCTCACAGGGTAAGTATGTGCGAACGAAATTAGCGGTAAAGTGTTGATACTAGATTCGCCTACCAGGTGTAGCATATAAAAAATCCAGAGGACTTTAAAAACCTCAGAGAGGTTAAGCCGGAAGGTTATAATAAAAATCACAATGTGATTGAGCAAGTACCTACAGAAGATGTTAGCACCAAATAGCACATGCACAAAATAAATATCATCTACACTATTAAAAGCAATCATCTCACTGATACAAATATATTCCCCTGGTACAATACACATGTTCCCAGAATACAATCATGCACCCAGACCAGTGCAAGTACACAGTCCACTCCAAATACATCTCACCAATACAAACACACATGTCTGAACATATCATACAAAATCCCAGTAATGCAATAAAACGCCCGTCGAAGCGGGGAATCTAGAAAAACGAGAACACTTGCCTAAATCAATGGTAACACCATGAAATCTCCGATCTCTAAATAACCAAAGCGCGTACGCGTTCAAGTATTAAAATATATAATTATATATATATAATTATATATATATATATATATATATATATATATATATATATATATATATATATATATATATTATATTTAGATAAGTGAGGAGAGAACATTAAAAAAATGTTGGCGGCTACCCCCCGATGGGGAATACAATGTAGATGGTGATGACAGAAATCGAAATAAGGCCATTGAAGGAGGATGGAGCACTACTGCTCCTAGGCGCAGGGCTGTGCAGTTTCAAACCGTGAAAAAAACTCTGCAATATAGTGTGCGTGTAGGTTTTGGAGGGGCATGAACAAGAGTGTTGGGGGTGCGAAACAGGGTGTTGTGGGTATGCAAGGTATGAGGATACAAAGAAATTAGGATAGGTCGAGTTCTTTACAAAAAGTTACTGTTCCATTGGCATGTTCCTCAGGTGCATATGCTAAACCTTCTCTTAGATTTACACCTAGATCTACTTCCTCCTCATGAAAGGATGTATGTGTTATGGGTAGAAAGGTTAATGCCAGTAGTGATTAGAATTCATTGCGCCTATTAAGAAAGTAGATGGTGTAGAAGTGGCTTCTATCTCCAGATCTGATATACTTGACAATGTAAACAAATGGTCTAACACGTTAGTGGGATATGTTACAGGGAATAAGCCTTTTTTCATGCATCTGAAAGCTTGTGTAAGTAGGCTTTGGAAGCCAGATTGCTCTCTTGACATCTACTCACAAGAGAATGGGTTTTTCTCAAAATCTGAATGTGATAGGATCTTGTATGGGGGACTTTGGCTATTTGATGGAAGATTGATCATTTAAAGAGGTGCAGTGAATCTTCTTCTCTGGAAAGGGATTTATTGTCTTCATTACCTGTGTGGGTGAGATTCCCCTTCATTTAAAGTTTTGGTCTCAAAAGGTTTTGAGTAAGGCTTCAAGTCTGATTGGAAACCCTTTGTACATGGACAATGCAACAGCAAATGGGGACAGAATAGCGTAGCATGCAAGGTTTTTGTTGAAATCTCAGCATCTAAAAAAATTACCAAATCAGGTTACATTGAGTTGGAGGATGGTGAATTGGTTTCAATTCCTGTAGAATATGAGTGGATTCCCCTTGCTGCAAGAATTGTATTAATTTTGGTCATATAGAAGCACAATGTCCA
Source organism: Agave tequilana (assembly GCA_038442645.1). Lineage (NCBI taxonomy): Eukaryota > Viridiplantae > Streptophyta > Magnoliopsida > Asparagales > Asparagaceae > Agave > Agave tequilana. The sequence goes on from JAVJIF010000136.1 coordinate 2,492, forward strand.
ACTATTGAAGTGTGGAAACCAAAAGAGAATATTGATTCTTCACAGATAAGCCTGTTACTCAAGTTGAGCAAGCTAGTGCCTCTGCTGATTAATGTGAGAATCAATCTTTGGGCGACATGCTTGGTAAAGGAGTTCTAGTAAAGAGTTGGGCAAGCAAGGAACATGCAACATCAGTTTCAGATTCCTCTGATTCTGAAACTGATCCAGTTTCTGATTTTGTAGTGGATGCTGTTGGAAGCCATGATGATGCTAGTGTCAGAATATCAGAAGCTGTTACTAAGGTGGGCAATGACAAATCACCAATCAAGGAGCTAAGCCACAATGATGGGAGGATGCGCATTGAAGGGTAGTATTCACAAGGAGAGTATATCAACAGGAAATTGTTCTGAGATGAGTCAACATATTTATTTTTCAGTTTTGGGCGTGTTTGGTAACTTGCAAAATGTTTGCAAATGTAAAAACTTTTGCAACTTTACATTTTACACTGTTTGGTTTCGTTTGCAAAATGCAAAAAACTTTTGCAACTCTTCTTTCCCACTTGCAGTTGCTACAGTTAAATTTGTGGTCATGTAAATCTCACTTTTACACTCATATTTTCCCACTTGCAGTTGCTACAGTTAATTTTGTGGTCATGTAACTCTCACTTGTAGTACACTTACAGCTCAAAACAGTTACTGGATAATCAATATATAATTTAATATTATTAAATACTTAATATTTTAAATAGTGTTCAATTTATTATTTAATTATTTAATTATTTTATATTTTTAATCTTTAATTTTTTTTTATTGTTTTTAATATTGTTTTAATATTTAATATTTACTATTTTTATTTACTATTTTTATTTAATATTTTATTTAATACTTTATTATTTTATTAATACTTATTCCATTTTTTATTATTTTATTTAGAGTTAATATTTATTAATATAACAATATTATACTTTACTATATATTTAATTATTTATTTTTTAATATATAATTAAATATTATTAAATATTTAATTTTTAATAGTGTTCAATTTCTTATTTATTATTTAATTATTTTATATTTTTAATCTTTAACTTTTATTGTTTTAATATTTAATATTTTACTATTTTAATTTAATATTTTAATTTAATATTTTATTATTTTATTAATACTTATTTCATTTTTTATTATTTTATTTAGAGTTAATATTTTATTAATATAACAGTATTATAGTTTAATATAAAATTACTATATATTTAATTATTTATTTTTTAATATAAAAAATTACTTTATTAATATCAGAATATATTTTATTATTATATTAATATTTTATTATGTTAATATTGTAATAATAATTCAGTATAATAATACTATAATGATAATTTATTATTAAATTATAATTATATTTTACTTTATTAATTTTATATTTCTATAATATTACAATAATATTATAATAAATTTATATTATAATAATTTCAAGTATTTTTAATATTATAATATTATAACTATATTTTATTATTGTTGTAACATTTTTTAATACTTATATTTTATTAGTATTCTTAAAATTTTATTAACATTCTTTTGATTTTCTTAAAATTTTATATTATTTATTTAGTTAATATTTTAGTAATATTTTACTATTTATACTAATATTTTATTAATATTATTGTTATAAATAAAATATTAAGATTATTAATTTTTTATCTCAAATTATTAATACAATTTAATTTGCAATAGTAGATTTAATTTAATAGTATTTATAATATTTAAATCACTGCTACAGTTAATTTTGTGGTTAACTTTTCCACTTACACTTTTACATTACCAACCAAACACCGTAAAACACAATATACTTTACCATTTACACTTTCACTTTATCAACCAAACACCGTAAAACACAATATACTTTTCCATTTACACTTCACTTTATCAACCAAACACCGTAAAACACAATATATTTTCTCTGCTACAGTTCATTTTTTCCATTCTCATTTTACGACTTACGACTTGCGACATTTTGCAACGAAACAAACAGGCCCTTTGTCTGAAAATGTTCTGGCATCAATTGGTGAGAAGGTGCCTCAAAAAGATTGTGTGCAAAATGCTGGTTCTTTCACTAATATGCAAAGGTTTAATGTTATATCAGCTCCAATTTTCCTGATTCAAATCCAGTTCTGTCAGAGGTGACAATTTTGCCTGTTTCATTCTCAGATCAGTCAAAGGTGACAGTTTTGCCTGATTCAGTTCTGGCATCATCTTCTGGAAATACTGGTGTAGTGCCATTCATCATACTCTCCTGGGCACATGCATAAGATGTCAGAAGCTGATACTGCTTCAGAGGATACCAGAATGCCCAAGTTAGGGAATTCTGAAGTATCAAGTGATGAACAAGGATGTCCAGACACATCTGACAGTCTATTGCCAAATCCCATAGCTGAGGATAATCCTGATTGGAATCTTATGGTTCAGTCTATAGCTGCTAAAAGAACTCACAATAAACAATCAAAGAAGAAGAAAGAAACAACTCCTTTTGTCCCCTTAAGAAGGAGAGTGAGATTTGAGGAAAGGGAAGGCTTTGCAAATTAGTTATGACTATTCTTACTTGGAATGTCAGAGGGATCAATAAAAAGGGACGGAAACAAGATGTGATTGATCATATTAAATTACTCTCCCCTAGTATTGTGGCATTAGTTGAAACAAAGGTTAAGAGTTCTAAGATTGGCAGATTAGCAGGGTGTGTGCCAAGGCATTGGCTATCTTGTAATAACTTTGAGCAATCATCAAAAGGACGAATTTGGATTTCTTGGCATACTGACATATGGACATGCACTGTTACATCTGTTTCTATCCAGCAAATCACACTTTGTGTTAAAAATTAAGGAGGTTTGGAGGGGTATTTATCAGTGGTGTATGGGCTTAACACTCATGATGAGAGATTGCATTTATGGAAAGAACTACAAGTTTTGAACATAAGCCATGCTCCATGGTTGCTTACTGGTGATTTCAACACAGCTAGATTCACCAATGAGAAAGTTGGAGGCAAACCTCTTAGTTATCAACAACTTAGCTCTTTTAATGATTTCGTTAATGTTTGCTCCTTATTAGATCTCAAGAGTGTTGGAGCAATAAAAGCCTGGCTGGTAACAAAATTGCTGGAAGATTGGATAGAACTCTCTGTAACTCTCAATGGATAGACATATTACCTATGCCATACTATGAATATTTGCCACATTCTTCTAGTGATCATTCTCCAATGCATATACATCTCATCCAGAATTCTTCTACATATACCTTTTATATTCTTCAATTTCTGGCAAGCTACTGAGGGATTCCAGGATACTTTGAAGGCCACATGGCAGGAACATGTTGTCGGGACTCCTCTTTTTCAGCTTGTTAAGAAACTTAAGAATCTAAAATTTGCTCTCAAAATCTCTGGAGGAAGCAATCATTTGACAATACTGCTAGCCGACTTCAACACATTAAGGTGAGGCTCAAGGATGTCCATGAAGAGTTGCATAAGGATCCAGGTAATGTCCAGTTTCAGATTGAAGAACTTGCCTTGCAGGATGATCCTGGGAAGTGGTTGGCTAATGAGGAGGATCAGTGGAGACAAAAAAGTCGGGAATAATGGATGCAATTGGAGGATAAGAATACTAAGTTTTTCTACACAGTAGTTAAAGCTAAAAATGCTAGGAATCACATCTCAAAATTGATTTCTGAGGAGGGAATAGCTACTACTGATTTGAATAGCATTAAGCTAGTAGCTCCATTATACTATGAGAAGCTTTTTAATTAGGACACATACTGGATTCCAGAGGTGATTGTGAAAAGAAAGCTGATTTTGGAGGCTTCATACTGGCTTAGTAGGGATGTCACTCATTCGGAGATCAAAACTGCAATGTTTCAAATGCATCCTGATAAAGCTCCTGGACCAGATGGGTACAACTCTTTCTTTTCCAGAAAAATGGGAATTGGTAGGAGCTAACGTTTGCAAAGCAGTACACTACTTCTTCACTACTGGCACATTGCTCACTGAGGTTAACCATACTTTTGTGACTCTAGTGCCTAAATCTTCTAATGCTTCTCACTTGAATGATTTCAGACCCATTTCCTGTTGTAATACATTGTACAAGTTGATATCAAAGCTGTTGTCAAATAGGTTGCAACATGTCATTGGTGAACTCATTTCACCAAATCAATGTGCATTTTTGAAAGAAAGGCTAACTAGTGATGCTTCTTTGCCTGCACATGAAATGGTCAAACATTTCAACAACCCAATGGGAAGTAGACTTTGCCTCAAGGTGGATTTGCAAAAGGCTTTTGACACTGTCAACAGGGAGTTTGTTTATTATATGTTTCATTGTATGGGTTTTTCTCATAAATGGATAAACTGGATAAAAGAGTGTCTTGCTTCTCCCTCTTTCTCTATTATGCTAAATGGTTCACCTAATGGCTATTTCAGGAGCAATTGTGGGATTAGGCAGGGGGATCCTCTCTGTCTCCATACCTTTTTATTTTGGTGATGGAATTCTGGTCCATTACTATCAAAATTGCTCATCTTTCAGGAGACATTAAACCATTTAAGAGAAATGATAGCATGGTCACTCACCAACTGTTTGCAGATGATATGTTGGTTTATAGTAAAGGTGATGTGAAATCAGCTTATAGTTTGAGTAATACATTGCATAAGCGGGACTTGCAATCAACAAGTAGAAAAGCAAAGCATTTTTTAGCAAAGGCTGTAAGAATAAGGATGAGCTTGCTGATATCCTTGGTGTCCCTATCGGTTGTTTCCCTATCAAATACCTGGGACAACCTCTTACAAGCAGTTACCCCAAAGCTAGGCAATTTTCTCCACTTATTGATAAAGTGAAGGGCAGAATTGAAGGCTGGCAATTGAGTTATTTGTCTATGGCTGAAGAGTTGAGCTTGTTAAATGTGTTTTACACAATATGGTTAGCTATTGGGTTTTCTCTTTCAAGTTGCCTGGTACTGTGTTGAAGGAGTTTGAAAGGATTTTCTCCAACTTTATTTGGAACAACAATATACATGCATGGAATTGGAAAGAAGTGTGTAGGCCTAAAGATGAGGGAGGTTCTGGGATTAGAAGATTACTGGATATAAATCAGGCTTCAGGGTAGTGCTAGTATGGAGACTCTGTACTTCAAAATCACTATGGGCTCAATGGATGAGAATTCACTACCTTCAAGGAAATCACATATCTCAGGCTGAGGCCACTTTACTTGATTCAGGTACTTGGAAGTGGATTGGGAGCTTGAAGGCACAAACCCTTGCAAGTATGGTGAGAGTAGAAGGTGATGGCTCTTCTATTTCTGACAATTGAAAAGTGACAAGCGCATCAGCTTGGAATTTAGTGAGACAAGAAGACTAATTCCAATTATCCAAAGTAGTGTGGTTCCCTTCACATAGTCCCAAGATGGCTATCTGCCTTCTCAGAGCCCTTCATGGTAAACTGCTCACTAGAGATTTCTTGCAATCAATTGGAGTTTCTGACACAGTAAGTTGTGTTCTTTGTGGCACTGGGCAACAAAGCATACAACATTTGTTCTTTACTTGTCCATACTCTGCATATTTGTGGACCCTGTGCAGGCTCAAATTGGGATTGACAGGTACAATTGGCACACTAGAGGAGGAGGCTTTGCTCATAGTGACCACGTTTAAAAATAAGACTAAAACTGGCATATTAGCAAAGCTCACTTTGTCAGCTATAGTCTGGCACATATGGAAAGAAAGGAACCAAAGAGTATTTCATCTTCAGGAGCATCATAAAATTGTGGTTTTCAGAAGGTTGTTTGAGGACATCAGGCTGCCGATGAGAACTTGCCATTGGAAAACTGATAACCAAATCTATATGCAGTCTATCCTTTCAAATTGGAATCTCCACTAGCAGTTTCTTTCAATAGATAAATGCAGGTACTAGAACTATCAGGTTTTCTGGATACAACATATTGATTGTGGCTCTGGCAGAGTTTTTGTTTCAGCTTTATTGTTTTCTGCATCTTGATATCAGATTTTATACACAGAACTGATAGCTATCTCATTTACTGAAAACTTGTAACAATGTAATGGTAGTACTGCATTTTGTATTGTAGACTTTGGGTCAATCTTGGTTTCTTACTAGGATTCCTATAGTAGAGGGTGACAGCTATGGTCCTCTCTCCTCTCTATAGTAGTCCAAGAATAGGAACCAGAGTAGCCTAGTTTACTTGTATATTGTACTCTTGTTACTAGTTTATATGAAATTCACTCATTTTTCAAAAGAAAAAAAGAGAGAGGAGAGAGAAATCAAAAGAGAGAGAGCTAAGAGGGAGAGAAAAAGAGTCCATTGGCCGTAGCTCCCAGCCAGGAGAGAGAAAGCACAGGGGAGAGAGGGAGATAGGGAGTTAGAGATAATGAGAGTGAGTGATAGAGAGAGCAGGAGTGAGAGAGAGGTAGAGAGAGCCAGAATCAGATCCAGAACCAGTGTGAGAAAGGGAGAACATAGAGAAAAATAGAAAAAAGAGAGAGGAAGTAAGATGGTGTGAGAGAGAGTGTGTGAGGGCATGAGATGAGGGGAGTGATGGTGATTAATTTAGAGAGGAATTAAATGAGGGAGAGATGAGGGGAGGATCCCTGCATCTCATAAACCAGACCCATGTCTGTTTAAATTTCACCCAGACGCGGAGGTGAAATCGGCGTCCTGGGGAAGGTCATGTTAGCAGGGGAGGAGAGAGAATGAGTGAGAAGAGAAGATATTTTTAGGGAAGTTTGTGTGGAGGAGAAAAATTGAGAAAAGAAAAGAAAACAAAAAGAAAAGGAAAAAGAAAAGAATGGGTGGAGGAGAAAATTTGGAAAATAGAGGAAAAAAAGAAAAATTCTGGGTAAAATTTCAGAATCTGGGAAAATACCGAAAACTCCGAAAAAAAATCAGAAAATGAAGTAACTCAAAACGATCCCTGAAATTCTCAAAAAATAATAAATATTATATTAAGAAATATGGTGACATCGGATTTCAGAAATTTAATCCCGTTTTCAAATTAAAAATCCGAGAATTCTTTTTAAACAAGTATGAATGAATGATGTAACCGGTCACTCAAAATAAGAAATTGAAGCCGAATTCCCCGTAAAGGGCTCTAGAACTTCTCCTCTTTGATTCCTCTAGAATATGAGTTGAGGCGCGTAATTGCTTTCTTGTTGAGATGAGTGAGGACCGAAAAATGCAAGCAAATGAAATAAGTACGATAAAGAAGTGCAAGCAAGAGATATCACAAGATGGAAATGTAAAGCAATAAAAAGCAATAAGGAAACCAATCGCAAACACAAGGAATTTGTTACGAGGTTCGAGCCACCGCTCTACGTCCCCGCCTTCACCACCGTGAAGGATTTCCACTAAATCCACAAAGAAAATTACAAGAGGTCTACACAAGACCGGAGTACCGAACTCCCACCAATCCAACCTCTACACAAGCGGGATCTCAACACAAAGAACAACAAGTAACAAGGTGATCAAAAAGACCACAAACTTCTCTCTTACAACTCCTTATAGAATGGAATGATTTTTGGCTCAAGGAGTGAAGTGAGAAAAATTCAGTTGTAAAGAGTAAGAAAAAGCTTGAAAACCACTGAAAAACTTTAACCAAGAATGCACTTAGGAAGAGAGAGCTTTTAAAAACTTTTCTTTCTTTTGGAAACTAGAAAATAATATGAATTTTTCTTGATTTTAACAAGTGACCAATGCCATCTATTTATAGGGATTTGCCATGAGCAAATCATCATTTAAACTAGGTTTATAGGTCAGGAATTAGCCGCCAAAAATTCAGAGATATCTGACACAAACATCACAATCAAATCCAAGAAACAAAACTCAAGAAACTAGCCGTTGGGCTACTGACGGCTATCGGTCGACCGGCAGTCTAACTTGGCAACTAGCCGTTGGACTCGGTCGACCGGTCGGTCGACCGGAGGCTAAACAAAAACAATTCTTTGTTCTGTCGGTCGACTGGCCCGGTTGACCGACAAAACCCGAGAGCAAGGGTCAGTCAGTCGGTCGACCGGCAGACGTGCACAAACGTACACGCCAAAGCCACAAGGCCCGGTCGACCGGTGCGGTCGACCGATCAGGCCTGAAATAGATGCGGTCGACCGTAGGGCCTGAAACAGTATTTTTTATAGGAAAAAAATTTGAACTTAGAATAATTTTTAAAATAATTTTAAATGGCTATATGATTAAGTAGCATGCTATAAGGGTTGGTATACATGATATAAACAAGATGTAAAAATATAAAATAATTAGAAACATGTATATTAACCAAGACATGCATCTAATCCAACTAACCAAAACAAAAACCGTATTTTGAAAAATGAAAGTGTGTGTGTGTTTTCTTGAGCCAACTTATCATAACCTCATTCTTTAACAAACTAATTCTTACACAGGTTCTGGGTAACTACATGATCTTCAAGTTAGGGCTTCTCCATATGGAATGATGTATAGCTTGAATCCTTGAACCCGAATTGAGTCATCTTGAGTCAAAAGTACCTTCCTTTAGGGAAGAACACATCTGGAATCCTTCGAACACTGAAACACACTTAAACACTAAAATATGATTAGCACAAATAACTATATATGTTTTGTAATCATCAAAATTCAAAAACCGGGTGATTGTAACCTTGGGCCAACAATCTCCCCCTTTTTGATGATGACAAAACATACGAGTTATTTAACAAAAAAAATGAGAAAAATGGGAAAAGAGCTTGGAAGCTCCCCCTCAAAACATGCTATATATATGAATGGCTATATACATGAATAAATAGTAAAAACAAGAACTTGGCATAAAAAGGACATAAGAGTTTAACTCAAAACACATAACTTAAAACTCAAACTCAAAAACTCAAAACTCATAACTTTAATAAACGAACTCTTTAAACTCAAAAACTCATAACTTAAAACTTAAAACTCAAAACTCAAAACTCAAAACTTAAAACTCAAAACTCATAATAATAAACTAACTTTTTCTCCCCCCTTTTGTCATACATCAAAAAGGGTAAACAGTGTTAAAAAATTTCATGAGTCCATAACACAAACATTCAATTCTCCACAAAAAAAAATCTAGTATAGTCTAGTGGTTTTGTAAAAATATCGGCAAGTTGAAAATCGGTAGAAACATAATCAATGTCAATATCACCTTTCTCATAATGATCTCTAAGAAAGTGATACCGAATGTCAATGTGCTTAGTCTTACTATGTTGTTTGCATTTTTAGTCATATAAATAGTACTAGTATTATCACAAAATATTTTAATATGATCAAAATGCAAATCATAGTCAATGAGAGTATGTTTCATCCAAAGGACTTATGCACAACAAGCCCCCGCCGCAACATACTCCGCCTCGGCGATTGAGAAGGCTACCGAATTTTGTTTCTTGGAAGACCATGAAACAAGACAATTACCGAGAAATTGACATGTTCCACTTGTACTCTTCCTATCCACTCTACAACCCGCATAGTCGGCATCCGAAAAACTCATCATGAAAAATTGTCCGGTCTTCGGATACCACAAACCCATTTCAATTGTGCCCTTAAGATATCTAATAATGCGTTTTACCGCAATCAAATGGGACTCTTTAGGACACGATTGAAATAGAGCACAAAGACATACACAAAACATAATGTCCGGCCTACTAGCCGTTAAATACAACAAACTATCAATCATGCTACGATAAAGTTTTATGTTTATATTTGTACCTTGTTCATCCTTATCAAGCTTTGTGGTGGTAGCCATGGGAGTTTTGCTAGTCTTAGCCCCTTCAAGCCCAAATCTCTTGATAAGTTCTTTTGTGTACTTGGCTTGATTGATGAAAATCCCATCCTCCCTTTGCTTGATTTGAGACCAAGGAAGTAGTTCAGCTCGCTCATCATAGACATCTCAAATTCCTCCTTCATGCATGATTCAAAAGCTTTGCAAAGATTTTCATTAGTAGAACCAAATATGATATCATCAACATATATTTGCACTATAAGTATATCATTTACATGTTTGGTAAACAAAGTAGTATCTATTTTTTCTTTATTAAAACCATTAGAAATAAGAAATGAAGAAAGTCTTTCATACCAAGCCCTAGGGGCTTGTTTTAAACCATAAAGAGCTTTGTCTAGTTTGAAAACAAAATCCGGATGTGTAGGATCAACAAACCCGAGGGTTGTTCAACATACACCTCCTCTTCAATAAATCCATTTAAGAAAGCACTTTTTACATCCATTTGAAAAAGTTTAAAATCTTTATATGAAGCAAATGCAAGTGTCATCCGTATGGCTTCAAGCCGTGCTACGGGTGCAAAGGTTTCCTCAAAATCGATACCTTCGACTTGAGTGTAATCTTGGGCCACTAACCTAGCTTTATTCCTAACAACATTTCCCGACTCATCCAACTTGTTCTTAAAGATCCACTTAGTACCAATTGTTGGTCTATCGTGAGGCCTAGGAACAAGATGCCAAACTTGGTTGCGCTCGAATTGATTGAGCTCCTCTTACATGGCTAGCAACCAATATGAGTCGCCCTCGGCTTCGAGGATGTTCTTTGGTTCAAAGTGAGAAATTAATGCATAGTGCCCACAAAGATCATGAAGTTTAGAACGAGTAGTTACCCCTTTTGATACTTCACCTATAATAAGATCCTTGGGATGATGTGGATTGAATCTCCAATCTTTTGGAAGTGGTTGAGTAGTCTCCTCTTCAACTTCTTGAATTTCATTTTCTTCATCACCCTTTGGCATGTCTTCAAGAGTAGGTGAGTCCTTCAAAGAAATTTTCTCCATGTCTTCATTTAGGGAATCTATTTCTACAACATTCTCAACAAACACATTAGATTCCTCAAACTTTACATGTATAGATTCTTCAATAGTCAAGGATGACTTATTGAAAAATCTATAAGCTTTACTAGTGTTAGAGTAACCAACAAAAATTGCTTCATAAGACTTAGTATCAAATTTACCTAAATTATCTTTAGTATTCAAAACAAAACATTTACAACCAAAAACTTTAAAGTATGAAACATTTGGCTTTCTAGAAAAATAAATCTCAAAAGATGTTTTAGAAGTGTTTTTGCATAAGAAAACCCTATTTGATATGTAGAAAGATGTGTTAACGGCCTCGGCCCATAGATAATGAGGGAGACCGTACTCATTTATCATTGTCCTAGCCATCTCTTGTAATGTACGATTTTTCCTCTCAACGACTCCATTTTGTTGTGGAGTTCTAGGACAAGATAGTTCATGCTTAATTCCATATTCTTCACAAAAAGTGGTAAAGGGTTGGTTATTGAATTCACCACCTCTATCACTTCTTATTCTTAAAATAGAAGAATCTTTTTCCTTTTCAACTCTTTTCTTAAAGGCTTGAAGATATGAAAAGGCTTGATTTTTGTGTTCTAAAAAGAAAACCCAAGTAAAACGCGAGAAATCATCAACTAAAACGAAAGCAAAACGATTCCCACTTAGACTTTTGGTTTGTGTAGGACCAAACAAATCCATATGGATCAACTCCAAAGGTCGTGATGTCATGATATCCTTGATTGACTTGAAAGAGGACTTGGTTTGTTTCCCAAGTTGGCACGCATCGCAAATGCGGTCCTTTTCAAAGTTCAAGTAAGGAATACCTTTCACCATTTCCTTGTTGTTTAATCTAGATAGATGGTCAAAAGAAATGTGGCCTAATCTCTTATGCCACAACCAAGAGTCATCATCGAGGGCTTTCATAGCATTTTAGACATGTCAATCATGTATACATTGTTTTCACGAAATCCGGAAAATTTACATGCATTGGATTGTCTATCAATAACACTACATGCTAGGTCATCAAAAATAACATTAAAACCTTTATCACAAAGTTGACTAACACTCAAGAGATTATGCTTGAGGCCGTCAACTAAAACAACATTTTCTATTAAAGGAGATGTACCAAATTTAACATTACCAATACCAATGATCTTTCCTTTGGCGTCATCTCCGAAGGTGACGGTGCCACCTTCATGGTATCTTGATAGGGTTGCAAAGTTGTTGATATTCCAAGTCATGTGCCTTGAGCAACCACTATCAAGATATCACAACCCTTTACGTCGTTGGCTTTAGAATGTACCTACATCATTTAACAAATTTGTTGATTTTGGTACCCAAACTTTCTTGGGTCCTTGAATGTTAGTATTCCGAACCCAAACATGATTATGCAATGCATTAATCCTATCATAGCAAAATTTAACCAAATGACCTTTACGGCCACAATATGTACATGAAAAGATTTTACCATACATGAATGCAAGATGAGTGTGTGGAGTGTGGGCATGTTTAGGGTGCTTGGCATGATGTAATGGTTGTGATTTATGAACATGAGTATGAGTGGCATGTGAATGTTTCTTAGGGACATGTTTCTTAGAAAACATACCCTCTAGTCTAGTTTTATCAAATTCACATTTCTTCAAAACTACTCCTAATGAATCAATTTTCTCTTTTAGCATGGAAATCTCATTTTCATCAATTTGTGAAAATTTACCTTTGCAAAAAATTTTATAGTTATTAAAATCCTTTTGAGTAGAAGATAGAGTAGAAAACAATTCATCTTTTTCTTTTGTAAGAATGAAAACTTTGTGGTTGAGAGATTCATTTTCCTTTTTCATTTTCAAGTATTTCTTTTTGAGAAAATCATAGTTATGAGATAGTTCTTCAAAAGCTTCTCCTAGTTCATTTATAGAAAGTTCACAATCAATGGAAGTATCGGGAGTTACCTTGCTTGTGCTTTCATTTACCATGAAGCACATGTTGGCGGTGTCGACTTCCTCATCGGATTCACTCTCCGAATCCCAAGTAGCCTTTAAAGCTTTCTTTTTGTATGGCTTCTTGGAGGTGGAGGGTTTGCTTTTGTTTTCCGGACATTCCGCAACAATGTGACCCGGCTTTCGGCAATTAAAGCAAATGATTTTCTTCTCTTCTTTACTTTGCCATCTCCTTCTATTTTGGAACTTTGCCTTGTTGTACATTCTCCGAACGTTCTTTACAAGAAGAGAAAGATCTTCATCATCCTCGTCGGAGTAGGTGGAAGAACTCTTGAAGGCAATAGCTTTCTTCTTGGGAGGAGCCATCTCTTCTTACTTTTCTTTCCATCTCATGGGTCTTGAGATTCCCAATGAGACCAATAAGCTCCATTTCTTCCTTGTCATTGAGCTCATTCAACGTTGTGGCTTTGACTTCCCAAGATGGAGAGAGTGCACGGATGATCTTCCTCACTTTTTGGTCGTTGTCAATGCCATCACCTAAAGAAGAAAGTCCATTAGTAATCTTTGTAAACTTAGTAACCATATCATCTATGGTTTCATTCTCTTGCATAGAAAAATTTTCATATTAGGAACGAAGAAGGTCGATTTTTGCCCTCTTCACTTGTGAAGTTCCCTCATGAGTGACAAGTAAGTGAGTCCAAATCTCATGTGCGGATTTACAATGAATGACTCTTGAAATATCATCGTCATTAAGAGCTTGAAGCAAGGCATAGTGTGCCCTAGCATTAGCGTCAAACTCTTTCGTGGCAATATCGGACCAAGTGTCCTCATCACCAAGGGGTACACTAAATGGTTTGGTCACCGCCTTTGCAACCCGGCTTCCTAAGGATTGCAAAAACACGGTCATCTTAACCTTCCATAAGGGAAAGTTAAGGCCATCAAACTTGGGTGGGGTCTTAATTCCTTCGGCCATATTTACTAAGTGTATGAGGATGAAAAATGAATATAGTGATTAGCAATATAGGATCTCTCTAAGGTTGTTAAGTCAAGAGCCTAGAGACCAACGCTCTGATACCAATTGAAAAACACCTAGAGGGGGGTGAATAGGTGTTAATGCTAATCTAATGATCTTTTTAAACAAGTATGAATGAATGATGCAACCGGTCACTCAAAACAAGAAATTGAAGCCGAATTCCCCGTGAAGGGCTCTAGAACTTCTCCTCTTTGATTCCTCTAGATTATGAGTTGAGGCGCGTAATTGCTTTCTTGTTGAGATGAGTGAGGACCAGAAAATGCAAGCAAATGAAATGTGTACAATAAAGAAGTGCAAGCAAGAGATATCACAAGATGGAAATGAAAAGCAATGAAAAGCAATAAGGAAACCAATCGCAAACACAAAGAATTTGTTACGAGGTTCGAGCCACCGCTCTACGTCCCCGCCTTCACCACCGTGAAGGATTTCCACTAAATCCACAAAGGAAATTACAAGAGGTCTACACAAGATCGGAGTACCGAACTCCCACCAATCCAACCTCTACACAAGAGGGATCTCAACACAAAGAACAACAAGTAACAAGGTGATCAAAAAGATCACAAACTTCTCTCTTACAACTCCTTATAGAATGGAATGATTTTTGACTCAAGAAGTGAAGTGAGAAAAATTCAGCTGTAAAGAGTAAGAAAAAGCTTGAAAACCACTGAAAAACTTTAACCAAGAATGCACTTAGGAGGAGAGAGCTTTTAAAAACTTTTCTTTCTTTTGGAAACTAGAAAATAATATGAATTTTTCTTGATTTTAACAAGTGACCAATGCCATCTATTTATAGGGATTTGCCATGAGCAAATCATCATTTAACTAGGTTTATAGGTCAGGAATTAGCCTCCAAAAATTCAGAGATAGCTGACATAAACATCACAATCAAATCCAAGAAACAAAACTCAAGAAACTAGCCGCTGGGGCTGCTGGCGGCTGTCAGTCGACCGGCCCGGTCGACCGGCAGTCTAACTTGGCAACTAGCCGTTGGACTCGGTCGACCGGTCGGTCGACCGGAGGCTAAACAAAAACAATTCTTTGTTCTGTCGGTCGACTGGCCCGGTCAACCGACAAAACCCGAGAGCAAGGGTCAGTCAGTCGGTCGACCGGCAGACGTGCACAAACGTGCACGCCAAAGCCACAAGGCCCGGTCGACCGGTGCGGTCGACCGATCAAGCCTGAAATAGATGCGGTCGACTGCCCGGTCGACCGTAGGGCCTGAAACAGTATTTTTTATAGGAAAAAAATTTGAACTTAGAATAATTTTTAAAATAATTTTAAATGGCTATATGATTAAGTAGCATGCTATAAGGGTTGGTATACATGATATAAACAAGATGTAAAAATATAAAATAATTAGAAACATGTATATTAACCAAGACATGCATCTAATCCAACTAACCAAAACAAAAACCGTATTTTGAAAAATGAAAGTGTGTGTGTGTTTTCTTGAGCCAACTTATCATAACCTCATTCTTTAGCAAACTAATTCTTACATAGGTTCTAGGTGACTACATGATCTTCAAGTTAGGGCTTCTCCATATGGAATGATGTATAGCTTGAATCCTTGAACCCGAATTGAATCATCTTGAGTCAAAAGTACCATCCTTTAGGGAAGAACACATCTTGAATCCTTAGAACCCTGAAACACACTTAAACACTAAAATATGATTAGTACAAATAACTATATATGTGTTGTAATCATCAAAACTCAAAAACCGGGTGATTGTAACCTTGGGCCAACATCTATTACTCTGGAAGTAGAGTATAATACCATAGGTAAAGAAAGCTCGATAAACTGATCACAGATAAATAAAGAAAAAACAATAATAATGAGTTTCAATCGCTGGCGCTGATTACCCAGAAAGGTATAATCGAGAATTTATAAGAATTGCACTCTGGATGATAATCCCGCTAGGAATTAATTATATAGAGAATACCCAAGTCCTGCAAGGTTGGCCGAATATATTGTCAATAAAGACTGCGACAAATTTGTTCATATACAGTGAGAAAATCCGGTTCGTTAAATTCATGAAAATACGCTAGGCGGAAGAAATTCAGGAATGAAGCTAGAGTCCTAAATACTGACGGAACTAGCCCAAAGAGAAGTCAGGCCCTGGTGAGGCCATTGTGTAACACAGCGTCAGGTGCTAAGCACTAGGGTGCAGCAGAGCTAATTCTGTGAAGCTCGTACTTGGCGAAGCTAACGCGACAAAGTCAGCGCGTAATATAGCGCTAAATGCTAAGCGCCGGGATGCAGCAAAACCCACGCCTGGTTGAGCTTGCGTGGCTAGAACACGTCTCTCGCTTGGCGAGGCTAGCGGGGTCCGTGGCTCATCAAATCCATAAAGACTGCTAGATGTTGCTGCTCCAAAGAACGTGATCGAGAATCCATACTAACCGAAATGAATCCTGAATGTTGTTATCTTGATGACAACTTTACGACAGATCACTTGCTAAATCCATCCTATAGGAGCTTTGTTGTGAGAGTTATTTTTGTGATCAAGAGAAGTGATTACAAGTTTACATCTTTGTATTGTGAAGTGTTGTAGAGGTGGTGGCCTCAGTGAGAAGTGTTTGTGGTGATCAAGTGAAGTGATCACCAAGTATTCCGATGTGTGGTTGGAGAAGTTGTAAGAGGTGCGGCCTCGACAAAGTAGTGTGCTTGCATGTGTTTGTTCTAGCGGGAACAAGAGAGGGACTAGTAAGTCCAAGAGTTCTAGTGTGAACTCTTTCTAGGTGTTGTGGTCCCGAGTGATCCGGTGGGATCGTTTTTAGTAAAAATCCTTCATAGTGTTGAAGGCGGGAACGTAGAGCAAGGGTGCTCGAACCTCGAAACAAATCTCCCGTGTTGGCGATTGCTCTCTCTCTATCTCTCACTTGTGCTTATATTTTGCATGCTTACATTGCTTCTCTCTTTATATGCTTGATATATCTTGTGCTCTATTGTTATATGCTTGGGATTGTTTGCTCACACTTGTATTCGACCAAGAGAGTCATAGTGGCACATCAACTCTTAATCTAGAGAAATCTTGAGGAGATAGTCCAGAGCTCTTCACCGAGAATTCGGCTACACTCTTGTGTTATACTGTGTGTTTTACATAATAGTTTTTAGTTTGCTTAAATAGTTTTTAATTCCGCATTATTCATCATTAGATTAGCTAGTCACCTATTCACCCCCCTCTAGGTGACCTACAAGTGGTATCAGAGCTTGGTGCTCTTGATTTGAGTCTAACAATCTTAAGTTAAAGATCCTCATTTTAGCTAATCACTATATTTATTTACACACACATGAATTTCATGACACCTCCCATGTTTGATATTCTTAACATCCAAATTTAGAAGGTTAAGATGTCAATGTACCTCAAAGCCCTAGGAATTCATGTTTATTTTGCCACTATTAAAGATTCATATTGTTTAAATAGCAATAACCTTGAGACAAATGTAAAAGTCCTTCATGCTTTAAGATCTACCCTAAATGATGAATATTTATCTAGGGTTGCTAATTTTGATTCGGCTTTTGTAGTATGAAACACTCTAGTCTTCCTTGGTGAACAAAAACAATACTATACGAGGAGCGACTCGGATGATGAAAGTGATGCTTCCAACATATGCTACATGGTCCAAGGTGATAACCCCCTTGAGGTAAATTCTGAATCCGAGGTAGAAGAAGAAATTGACATGTCTTACGATGAGCTTGCATCTTTTTATTAAAAGCTTCTTGAAAAATATGAATTGTTAAAAAAGAAAAGGATTTTTTTAAAAATAAATTTGAATATATTTCTAAAGAAAATGAAGCTTTGAAAAAGGAGAATATTTCCTTATCTTCAAAATTAAATGATCTTTGTGAAGGAAATAATTTTTTGAAAAATAAAATTAATTTGGTGAAAAAAGAAGAAAAGATTGCTTTGGATGAAAATAACTCTTTGAAAAGAAAATTTGTTTCAAAAGAAAAGGAAAACATTTCTAAAAAGAAAAAGATTATTGATTCTCATTCTTGCCATGCTCTTTATGCTACTATTGATAAAAATGAGATTCAAATCTTGAAAAATAGAATAAATTGTTTGAGCTCAACTATGAGCAATTGTGCATTTAACCATTCTAGAATGGATACCTTGTTTCAAAAGAAACAAGCTCATGCACATAACATACGGCATACATATGCACACTATGCACATCATGTGATCACACTGCATGTTAAAGTGTACAAATGTACACATTGTGACCGCAAAGGCCATTTAGCAAAGTTTTATTTTGCTAATAAAAATGTTTGGGTTCCTTATGATGCTAACCCCCGTGGACCCAAAAGGAAATGGGTACCAAAATTTTCACCACTTGTATTTGATGTAGGTGCGGGCTCTCACATGATGTGAGAGGAAAGGTGCATTGGTGATGGATGCATATGGAGCTAGATGGACATACCCTATTGATGCATCGCTATCAAGAAAGTTTGGTGGAGGACCACCATGGTTTGGAGA
The DNA here is from genome assembly GCA_038442645.1 of Agave tequilana. Taxonomy (NCBI): domain Eukaryota; kingdom Viridiplantae; phylum Streptophyta; class Magnoliopsida; order Asparagales; family Asparagaceae; genus Agave; species Agave tequilana. The sequence continues at coordinate 20,733 of JAVJIF010000136.1, forward strand.
CTTAGAGAATAGTGCTTATGGTTTGGTAACTATCTCTAAACTTCTATTTTAATTTACATGTTTCTACATTGATAATTTTAGCATGTTTTGGAATTATGTTAAATAATCATATTTTGTACTTCATATGGTGAATACTTGTTTAGATAAATTTTTCATTAAAACTTGTGTATATACTTGTACAAGTAGTGAGCTACACTTGATTATTATATGTATGTGCCTTATTGCTCATTTGTACTCATTACATGTACATGTATAACCTAGTTTTGATAATTCTCTCATTTATACTTGTCTTCCGTATCTTTATACATGTTTTGCTTCATGTATATGCTATTTTTGTCGAAAACTAATAAATATATGCAAATTCTATTATAGACTCTTTTGTGTTTGGAATATGTATGTATATTTTTAGTTTTGATAGAACATACATATACCTTGAGGTTTATTTTTTTAATGAAAAATAAATTTTTATGATTTTCATGTTTTTGATAAAAGAAATTCATGTTTATTTTGAGCTTTATTGATTATTTTCATGAATGTGTTATTCACATGATTTTTGTGCACTCACATTTCTTTGTTTACTCATGACTTGTTTTATGAGCACATTTTTTGAGCTTTATAAATTTCGAGTGTCAATTTTTGTGTACTTAACAATGTTTCATGAGATACATATGATTTGATTTCATGTTTGAAGGATCTTTAACTAGTTTTTTCAAAAATTACTTTAACTAGTTATTTATTCTTCATTTGGTAGTGTTTTCAATCTATAATTATTCTCAAATCTTATTTTTGAAAGCTTCTACCCTTAAAGGGCGGATGGTTGGGAGATCATGCCTTATATGCTTTAACGTATATCTTTTAAACATGTGCATGAATAGGGTGGATAGTTATGAGTTATACACAAGTCGTCAAAAAGTAGAATCCAGACTCCAGACGCAGGGCTAGTCATCGCCCTCAGTGCAGCACCAAGACGCGAGGGTTGAAACTCGCGTCTCGACATCACTGCGAGGACCAAAGACGCGATGGTTGAAACACGCGTCTCAGCATTATTGCAGTACCAAGACGCAAAGTCCAAAGCCCGCGTCTCACGGAAGCTTGACGCAGAGCTAGAAACCCGCGTCTCTCAAGCATTACTTCAGCAGCAAAACGCAAGGCTTAAAACCTGCGTCTCAGTTGTAACTGCCCTCATTACTGGGTCAATTACTGCCCACGAAGTGAGGGAGTTAACCCCCATTATGGAGTATTTTTAGGGGACACGTTTACCCCCAGAAACCTCTATAAATAGCCCAGTTTGCTATGGAAGGGAGGACAGAGAAAAAGATCAGTTACTTCTTGGTAAAAAAAACTTCGGTTGTAAGCCGTAGAAACACCAAGATTTCCAGCTGAAAAGAAAGAGAGAGTTCAACTCTTCTAACAACTTGCTGCGTACAAGTTCGTTTTTTGCCTACACTCTCTGTGAGAGGATTCTCAAAAGGTCCTGACGTTCACCCGGTCAACGAAAAACAAGATTCACTTTCCACGGCCACATCAAGAACCCGGCACTAAACAAAGGGGAGATTCAAGCTTGAATATCTTCCCTCTCTTGTAAGAGGATTATTGATCCGCTGTAACTTTCTTTACAATCAAATAAAGAATTTACTTCTCGATCTTCAATTTTTCCCCACAAAACAAGAGATGGCGACTCCGCTGGGGACAACTTTCTCTACTGGCGAGCAAGTTGTGGCGCAAGGTGACGTCACCTATATGGGAAAAACGGTCGAATCACTTGTCGTGGAGTTCAACCAGGCAAAGTATGAAGAGTTCCTCTCTTCTGGCTCCAAGAGCCCTAAGGCGCGGGTCTACCACAAAGTCTCCTCGGGGACTTGCTCTCGAGTCCGCTCTGAGATCCCCTCAGACGCGACTGGCAAGAAGGATGTCGTGGCTAACCGTATCATACGTAAAGCCCGCGTCAACGTCTCCCATGAGACCCGCGTGGTTAACGTTGCTGATGTTTAGCCTGTTTATGACCATCCCCCTCCTCAGTGCCAAGTTACCGGGGGTTCCCATCAACCCGTACGATGTAACCGGAATGCTGAGCGACGACAGAGACGGCGTGCGCGTCAACTACAAGCTGGAACAACTGTCTGCCCAACAGATGTAAGACGCGAGGATCAAGCCCGCGTTTCTTCTGAATCACGGCAGACACGTGAAGTTCGCGTTTGGAAACCCAAACGTGAGGTTCACCAAACTTGCGTTTCTGAAGCTCCACTTCTCAAACACAACGATCAGCAGCGCGAGGTCCGTGCTCCTCATCCGAGACACGAGACCCGCGCTTCTACAGTTATACGTAGGACCCAGAAGGCCTGCGTTCTCAAGTGTCGCTACCCAGATGCGACAAACAGCAACGCGAGAGCCGCGTCTCTTCTCAGCAGAGGCGCAAGACTTGCGTTTCAGAGCCAAAACGCGAAAGCTGCGTTTTATCTTACAAGACGTGAGCTCCGCGTCTCAAAACCTTGCATCTCAGCTTTGCGAAGAAAGTATAGTTCTCAAAAGCTGAAAAGCCTTCGACAATCCGAGGCCAATCTCTTCGATCCCCCTCCCGCGGACCTAAGAGATTATTTGATAAGGAAGAGGAGTGTCAATTTGATCACTCCATCTTGTTGCTGTGAACGGCTTATCACAGCAATGCTCTCTAAATGCCGCTGCAGTTCACATACGAACCAACAGCCGACATTCAGACAGTCGACCCCAACTTCCCGCTCAGCTAAAAGATATTGCTCCCGCAGAAGGAGGACCTTCTCTGACGCGTAGAACCTTAAATCACTGCAAATATGGCAAGCAGAAGTAGGGACAAACAACCATTGGTCAGCTCCGACGAGTCTGACACAACCAGGAGGAGTGTATCGGTATACTCGCACTCGGACTGGAGCGATTGCCTTGATCGATTACAGTGCCTTGGCTCGGGGCATTGAAGTAAATGACTTACATTCCGCCGTTGCAGAGTCGCAGGCTTCGAACTCTTCCATAGAGAAGGAAGCCTTCATATACATGACAAATACTCCGGAGGAGACGGCCAGGCGCTTTGAGCAACAACCCAGGTCCAGAGGGAACAATTTGAGATGATTCACGCTCAACAAGAATCCATCGATTCTCTCAAACTGATGCTGGCACAATTGCTTGAAGACAAGAGGAAGTCAACTGACAAAACCTCCTCTAAAAAGTCTAAAGGCAAACGAAAAGAAGGAGAAAGCTCATCTTCTGTGCATGTCGAGGAGAAAGAGCAATCTACTTCTGAGTCGTCTAAATCCTCATCTAAGAGGGAAGGCAACCCGAACCATGGAAGGATTCATTCTAAAATAATGAGTCAATTGGAGCAATGTCTCGAGGCACTTACTAATCGGAAAGGCCTCCAGGAAGCAGGAGTGGTCCGGCCATATCCGGCCAAGTGGGACCTTGTTCCATACCCCCCCAAGTTCAAAGCTCCGACCCTACAGCCATTCGACGGCAAAGGGTCACCGAACCAACATATCTACTACTTCAAGTCTCAGACGGGGAACGTGGTAGATAATGATGCCATCTTGGCACGTTTGTTCATCGGCACTCTAAAAGGGCTTGCCTTTGAATGGTTCATGAAGCTCCCGGAAAGTTCCATTAAAAATTGGAGTGATCTGGAGAAGGTCTTCCTAACACGCTTTTTTGAAGACGACTCAGAGATCACAATGCCTACTCTTTTGGCTACAAAGCAGCGAAAGGGGGAGTCAGTCAAATCATTTGTAGAGAGATTTCGGAATATGGCATTCCGATGTCCTAGCGGTATCACCCAGGTCACCCTGGTAGAAACATGCCGCCACAATCTACAAACATCGCTCCTCGCCCAAATAGGAGTTGCTGAAAGCCGCACCTGGAAGCAATTGATCCAATAAGGTGAACATGCTGAAGAAATTATCGCCAGAGTTAGGGCAGAAGAAAACAAGCCCCGACCCGAAAGGTCGACAAGGCGCACGCCAGAAACATCTTTTCAAATAAAGAGGAAAGATAACTTGGCGACAGAAACCAAATCCCCTGTCAAACCTCAGCCGGTCAAGGGAAGTGGCTCTTCAAGTCAGCCACGCGCCAATAAGCAGTATTCCTTCAAAGACGAACATGTTGATTCGTTGTTCAAGTTACTCAACAAGAGCAACAGATTGAAACTTCCTGAAGTTAGACGTCCTGAAGAAGTCGGTAAAACCATAATCCTAACTACTGCCTGTATCATAGGATGCTGGGACACCCCACCAAGAGCTGTTATGTCTTCAAAGACATCCTTCAGACTCTAATTGATGCAGAGGTACTAAAACTCCGTCCAGAGCAGAAGAAAGTGACGGCTAATATGACATCATTCCTCCAGTTTGGAAGACAACCTCCAACACCCTCTGGAGTAGTTCCCATCCCAAAAGGGAAACTAAGAATGATCAATATGGACCCTCACCATCAACAAGATAAGGTCTTGTACCTGTCCCCACACCTCAGGGGGAAGTTATGTCGGTTCATCCCGACCTTGTGGACGGCCAGCAGTGGAGCACTGTTACCAGCAGAAGGTCCAAAGGCAAGGCGAAAGCTTCATCCTGTAATGTGGTGTGCGCTTCTTCTCGAGAAGCAGAAACCGATGTTCCCTCACTAACTGATTCAGAAGAGGAAACAATAGTTCTTGCTGCAGAACCTAATAAATCACTCGTGGTAGAAACTCGTTCGGGTCAGTCATATTTAAAAAAGTACGACGAAATGGTGGCAACCCCTCCTAAACCCACTACAGAGTCAGCCAAACCCTCCACGAAACAACTGGTGGAGAAGCAGAAAGAGCTTCGATTTTCTAAAGCTCTCCCAAAGGACAACGCGGAAAAATCTATGACACCTTACCGCTTTGACGTCCTGGCTCAACTGGCCAATATCCCGGCCAGAATCACCCTTTACGAGCTCCTGAGGCTATCAAAGTCAACCAGAGAAGCTCTGAGGGAAGCCCTAACTAATGTTGAGGTCTTCATGACCCAGATATCGGCTGGACCACGGGAGGAAGATGTAGAGGATTGCCTCCATGCCTCCTAAAATGCTCCCTGCATCACCTTCACGGCAGATGATATGCAGGTTAAGGGGAAACATGATCGGCCCCTATACTTCACAGGGTATATTGGATTATCTGAAGTAAGCCGCATTCAGGTAGATCCAGGATCCGCATTGAGCATTATGCCTCGCCGGGTCATGCAACATTTAGGGATTCCTACCCACCGATTGAGCGCCACCCAGACTACCATTTATGGTTTCAATGTCAATGGTACGCGCCAATGGGGAAGATCAAGCTCAAATGCCAAATTGGGGACTTAAAGTCCGAAGTGACGTGCTATGTGATCGATGCCGACACTTCATACAATTTGCTGCTTGGACGACCATGGATTCATCGTAATTCCATCGTTCCCTCCACTATCCACTAAGTTATGAAATACATCGACGAAAGTGGGAAAGTACGAACAGTGATTGCTGAAAAGCATCCGTTCAAGGGGGTAGAGAACTATTTCACAGACTCTCTCCTGTACCAGGACTCTTTGGAAACAAACGAGAACCTGCAACCAGAGGAACCAGACTCTGGTAATGAAGCTGACACTGAGCCAGAGAAAGAAGAGTGCATGTGAGAATTAGATCCACTTGTAACGAGCATTAATAAGCTCGATGTTAATAACACCGCCAAGGATGTAGGCAGGTGGTATATTAATGAAGATTTAAATTTGACTTACTTTTCTGTGCTCGCTTCTGATTCAGTGCCATCAGACACTAGTACCGAAGTGGATAATGACCCCTGGTCGGCAATGGATGCTCTGACATCAATGCAGGTACCAATAAAGTCATCCTTCGAAACGTACCAAGATATCGGTGATGCGCAAGAATCGGTATTCATGGTCCCAACCAGACGCAAAGGCCAAAACCAATCCTTTTCAGACAAATCAAATTCAAGCTGATGTCTCGTGAAGAGTCAGAAAGCAAGAATGAACCTCCTCAGTTCACCCATTATGAGCCAAATGTACTCAGAATGATGGAAAGCATGGGGTATGATATGACAAACGGTCCTGGGTTGAACTTCGGCAAAGGAAGGAGAACCCTACTCTGGTCTTTCGTTCCGAAAGGGAAAACCCCTGATTATTACCATCGAACTCGCAGGGGTTTGGGTTATGTGTCAACCCCAGTTCCATCAGCCTTTGAGTCTGAAAAATTATTATGCCACAACTATTCATCTGGCACGTCATCGTGGGAGTCGAATGTTAGTGTTGGCAACCTCTTCGGAGAACTTTCAGTATACATGGTTTCAGCAAGCCACCTGGAAGACAAAGATGAAGAGATGATCCAGTCTGATACAGATCCTTGGATCAAACACTTAAATACTCTCTGGGATACTCGCTTTGAACAGCGCGAGCCACCCACGGAGGATAAAGTTGCCCAGATTAATCTGGGAGATGAGGCTAATCCTAAGCCCATCTTTATAAGCGAAAGCCTATCATCCTCTGAGAAAGAAGATTTAATATCTCTTATGCGAGAGTATATAAATGTTTTTGCATGGAATTATGAGGACATGCCTGGGCTTGATCCTCGAGTGGCTATGCATCGCCTTAACATTAATTCAGACGTGAAACCAGTCAAACAACAGCAGCGACGGTTCCGCCCAGAAATAATGGAAGCAATCCAGTCAGAAGTCAAAAAACTCATAGACTCTGGCTTCATTAGGGAAGAGCAACATCCTGATTGGGTAGCCAATATCGTCCCCGTTGCCAAAAGAACGGAAAGATCCGAATTTGCATTGATTTTCGCGATCTAAATGAGGCCTGTCCCAAAGACGAATTCCCTCTCTCAATCACGGACGTCATGATTGACAATACGTGCGGGTTTGAGCAAATGTCATTCATGGATGGATTCTCAGGGTATAATCAAATCAAAATGTATCCTGATGATGAAAAACATACTTCTTTCAGGACACCACTGGGGTATACTGCTATACTATCATGCCCTTCAGACTGAAGAATGCGGGGGCCACATATCAGAGAGCTATGAATGCAATTTTCCACGAGCACATGCGTAAAACAGTGGAATGCTATGTTGACGACATTGCAGTGAAAAGCCGCACTAAAGGTGATCACATAGCCGATCTGAAAACAATCTTCAAAATCATGTGGGCACATCAGTTGAAGATAAACCCCACCAAATCCTTCCTAGGGGTGGCCAGCGGCAAATTCCTAGGGTTTGTGGTAACTTCCATAGGAATTCATTTAGACCCGGAAAAATTTCGCGCTATCCAGGAGATGCAACCTCCGAGGAACCTCAGGGAGCTTAGGGGATTGCAAGAAAGACTGGCATACATCCGAAGGTTTATCTCATATCTCTCTGGAAGATGCCAACCCTTTACCAAATTGATGAAAAAGGGTGTCTCATTCATTTGGGATGATGCTTGCCAACAAGCATTCGAGGAAATCAAACAATACCTCACGCAACCACCGGTCCTTACAGCTCCGGTGTCTGAAAAACCTTTCCTGATATATGTTCGAGCGATGGATCATTCTTTAGGAGCTTTGCTAGCCCAGAATAATGATCAGGGACATGAGCAAGCAATCTACTACCTGAGTAGGACTATGATCGGAGCCGAGCATCGATACAGCCCGATCGAAAAGGAATGTTTGGCATTGGTGTTCACTGTTCAGAAAATGCGACACTACTTGGTAGGCCAGACTATAAACGTCATATCAAGGGTTAACCCTTTGAGGTTACTCATGATGAAGCCATCGTCACTAAACGGTCGACTGGCAAAATGGGCCATACTGCTATCCCAATATGAAATACGCTTTTTATTACAAAAAGTCGTGAAGGGACAAGCGGTGGCGGATTTCCTGGTTGAGCATCCAGATCCGACGACAACCAAACTTTACGAGGATCTCCCAGACGAAATCGCTAAAGTTTGTTTGACCCAGACATCTTTTGAAAGACAAGTGTGGCAACTCTTCTTCGACGGTGCATCAAGAACAGGTCCGCAAGGGCATGTAATAGCCGGAGTAGGGATAGTACTCGTCTCCCCACAGAACTATGTGATTCCTCGAGCTTTCACCATTGAAGAACTCAAAGAGTTTCTTTAACTCTTAAACCTCTTTTGGAGTTAGGCAGCCAATACAAGGCTGATGCCCACGTTTGATTCACAAACGCGACTCATACGCTGATAGGAAAGACGCAGGTATAATGATCTTCGCGTCTTCACTTTGTTGGCTCGAGTTCTGTGTCTGTTTATTAAACGCGGAGCTGATGAGCTTTGCGTTAAAGCTTCTCTGAACGCGGGTCTCACTGACTCTCGCGTTTGATTCTAACACTTAGAAAAATTTCTAAGTTGTGGAGTTCAGACGCGGACTTCATGTGAACCTCGCGACTCTGAGGTTTGACGCGGGTTTCATTAAGCTTTGCGTCACAATCACTAGACGCAGGTCTGATGTGAACCCTGCGTCTGAGCTTCAACACAGCAATTTTCAAGTTTTCAAAAATACTGGCTGTTGTATTGTTCTTTTTGCAGTGCGATATTTTTAAAATCCGCTGTCCAAGAAGTGTCACTTTGGACACGTATGCGGCGCCGATCCCAACATCGCATTCGTGCTCGTATTTGCCTTGAAATCAAAGGAGCGTCGGGACAGACTCAGCAAACCCAGCATGCTGACGTTTCAAGAAATCATGTCAAATGGACGATTCGAATCTGACTCCCGTGTTGAACTGAAAAACGGGACTTCTTCGGTGACGCAATTGCCAAAGATGAAAGGATTCTATATGACAGGGACTACAAATGGCTCCGCCAGATCAAGGAAAAGAAATTCTTTCTTCCCAATATGGAGAGGATGTACCCCTTGGCGTATCTGCAGCACATATCGGTACGTCGTACAATGCAGTGAAATCTCTCTAAGTCTCTTTTTGGTGTCTCCCTAGGCAAACTGGGCGTGAACGAGGCTTATCCAACTGGTCACGGGAGAGACGTGCTTGGGTTGCAACCCGAATTAGTCAGGGCTAAGTACCCGACAGAAGAGACTTCCCAATTAGCCGCGACCTTCATCAACCAGTTTCTGAAGGCGAGAGGTGACTTTCCCACCAATTTTCGTCCACTCGGGGGGGGGGGGGGTCATTCCTTGGATAAGTCGTGGTGAGGCAAAATGGTGGGCTTTGTTCTCACAGAGCTCGAGGATTTGCTGAGACAGACAGAATTTTACAGGGTTGTCAAGGCCGTTCAATATGGCATCCCGCAGAGCTCTCGCCACTTCTATGGTGTCTTAGAACGTTACAACACATGAATGTGCACATTCTTCATCACAGTCGGAGAGATGGGGCTTGCTCTCCATGAGTTATACGAAATCTCGGGGCTGGTAATTGGAGATGCCCCTACGAAGAGTAAGTCCTAACTACCGAGGAGTTACACCTTTTGAAGAAGGATGACCCTCAGGTGTAAAAGACTTATCGGGAAGTGTTATGCCACTTCCACATCTGCGGCCAGATAACTGGCTGGAGGACTAAGGGTGTCAGACAGATTCCTGAGCGAGCTATCTTTTTAATGCTCCGAATGATAAGAACGTCCCAATGACTCGTCTGGCCCCTAGTAATGGCAGGGAAATTACAGAAAGGATCAGTGCTTCCAATAGCTCATACATCACGGAGTCCAATGAGGACACTTTCAAACCGGACACGACCTTTGAAAGTTTCCATCATCAGGCCAAGATTCTCATATCTGATCAGGCTCTGTTGGTGGGCTTCCTCACACTCTGGTTGAAACGACGCGTGGTGCCAACACTACCGTACGAGGTCGTCACCGATGTAGTATACCCGGCAGTTTTGTTGGCGCATGGGAAATCAATTTCTTTTCTTCCAGCGATAGTGGCCGGTATCCAGAGCAGCTTACGGGCGTTGACCAAGAGCATGTGTCCAGTGAAGGCTGTCTTAGATCCTCAATGCAAGCCGGTCATGGACTCAGAGGGGATGCCGAAAGTGAAGACTCCTAATCCCAGAGTCAAGCTCCCCTACACACAGCTAATGGCTTAGCATGTTATGCACTGACCGTCTTTGATGACATCAGTGCCTGCCTCAGAAGGCTTCGTCCCCCTTATGCAGCAGTTGGAAAGCTCAAACTGGTCTCAGCATTACATGTTCTACGTTCGAAAAGTTATTCGGAGCGGGGCGAGCTACTAGCTTGACCGATGCTTCCTCGAGATCCATGACGCATCATATAGGGACAAGTTTGCTGACCTTGCAGGCCCGGACGAGTTCACGTGGCTGTCCTCCGGAGTCTTTTGGTGGCTTATCAACATCCAGCCCAGATACCTGATCTTCCGGCAAGGCGATTCATGCACGATCGAACCTTACATGCCCGGTCGTTTTGCCAGGCAGTTTGGTTATGATCAACTATATGTCGGCAATCCCAACACTGGCCTTCGCTCCAGTAGCAATCTGTTTGAAGGCGCCCGAGCGTAGTACTACAGTGTAGCCGGGGCGACTGGGGCCATCTTTAGCCTCCCTCATAAAACGCCCAATTGCTATATGAGTCTCGGCTTCTGTACGTGGAATTCCGTCGCCAGTTAGGTACCCGACTTTGGACTGAATACCTCTTGTATTAAGAGTATCAAGTCTTCATACAAAGCCAAGTATAGGGTTCCAAGGGCATCCGCATGCGGGGAATGAGTGAGTACATAGCGGCCGAGAGGGAGGCCGGCAAACAAGAAGTGGCCACAGAGCCAGAGTCCAGCACAGGGACCGCAGAGGAGCGACCCACCAGGAAAAGTCGCCGAGCCATGGCCACCCGAGCTTCTCCTTCCAAAGGTCAGCCCAGCTAGAAGACACGGAAAGGGTCTGAGGTTGAAGCTCCATCTTAGAGCCTCGAGACAATCACTTGGGGCATTGAGGAACAAGAAAAGAAGAGTTCGCTTCTCCTCTATGTTTCCGGGATTTACGAAGCAGGGGCTATGCGGTCCTGGTGGAGGTAGAACCTGCAGGAGAGTCTGCAGCGGCCGAGGGAGCTATCACAGAACTATCGGCTGCAAAGGTGACAGAAAGGTCTGAAGTTGATATCCCAACTCAACCGGGAGTTTCAACTCAACCGGAAGTTGCCCAACCTCAAGAAAAAAGAGTGGAGGTGCAACAACCAGGCCCTCCCAGTGTCTTGATGTCGACTCCACGGGTTGCGGAGCCCAGTCCTACCTCTGGCTTATCAATGGTAAAGCTCCAGCCACCGACGCCTCCATTCAAGTGTTGTCTTCGTCATCCAAGGAACAGGTTGACTTTTCGGGAGACGAATACAACTTTGGCGATCAACCCGCTCCTCCTGACACTAGTAAGTATTCGCACATCTCCGAGGAAAAGATGCAGGTGGATGTCCCTGCAACGGCTCTACCATCGGGAGAAGTCCCCACCACCGAGAGTATTTCTTCTAACCTACTTAATCATTACTTTATTGGTTTAGACAAATGTTGTTTTAACGCTTCATTTGAATGTCATCCACAAGAGTTGCTACCGGTGCCGAAGCTATGACTTCCTCCAATATCAAGGAGGTGATCGAGGAACTGACCCAGCCTAGGGGTTCTAAAGTTCCTACAACTGGCACGATCCCTGTGGGCACAACCACCATGATCGGGGAACCCTCGTCCCCGAGCAGCTTACCGAAGGATCTACCATCTTCAGTTCCTATGCTTGGTAAGAGAATAAAGATTCCATATATACTCTCACTCTGATTATTATTGTTAACATGGTTATTATAACTGCAGAGAATACTGTGGTGGCTCAAGTGGAAGAGCCTATAGCAAGCACTGATGCAGAAGATAACACACTTCATACTTCAACAGGTGAATCAAGTATTGTGAAGTCTGCTCCTGAAGCTGCCACACTGGAAGCTGCCACAGGTACAGTCCTGGAGGTGCCAGTCACGACTTTGGCATTAAGGGAATCTGCTGCTGACCTTGACACCGTTCACACTATTATAAAAACGGGGTCCGAAAATGCGTCAGCAGAGTTAGCTCTGGCCATGGACATCATGGAAGAATTGGCTCTTTAGATGATCGAGCAATTCTTCGTTTTGATAGTCTTGCATTGAGTTGGTGCTCCGAGGGACGTTCCTTCGAGTTTGCATGAACGCTCCTCGAGAATCAGATTGAAAATATTCGTCATACTGGAGGTTCGGATCAAGCTAGGCACATCTGGCACTAGTAGAGCAACTGGGGATGTGCTTGAAGGAATTGAGGACCCTAAAAAATGTCAATACGGTGAATGAGACCCGATTGATACTAAACAAACTCCTCACTGCTCAAGAACGCGAACGGAAAGAGATTGAGGAGCAAATAGCTGAGGAGGCCCGTCACTTCAATGAATTCACGGCCAGCTACAAAAGATTGGTTGATGACGCCAGGGAATCTGAGGTCATCACCAAGAATGCGGAGAAAGTCATAGCCAATGCTCAAGCAGCAATTGCCAAGGCGCAAGCCTTGATTCAAGTTAACGAGCAAAAACTTGTCGCCGCCAAGAAGAAACTGGAGGACCTAGAGGTCGCCTAGAAGCAGGTTCAAAAAGATCTCACTGCTCGTTCTTCCAAACTGGAATCTCTTCAAGCACAACTTGCTACGAAGAAATTATTGTCGGAAGAAGAACTAAGAGTTCAGGCTTGGACAGAAGTTGAGAGAACACGCCAACGTGAGATTCAGCGTCTCCGGGGCTAGCTTCACTCTCTCGCTGAGCAAGATTAGCCCTTTTTTATCTCTTTTTTTTGTAACACTCCATTTATCAAATAAGAGTGTTTGTATCACTTTTATTATTTTAATATAAATAATAAAAGTTATCAAATTCTGTCTCGTCTTTATTCCTTCTTTTGTGTTTGAAAATCAGACAGACTAAATTGATTATATTTGATTGCCAGAGATGACGATTAACTTTGCGATCAGAAGTTTAATTCTACTAGAGAAATTGAATTTTGTTTGATAAGTTATCAGATAAACTCAGTGACTGAGTCTATCTGAATGATCTGTTGCGGGCTAGGGTTTCGATAGATTGAGTTGGAGAGGAGCGATCTTCCTTTAGAGAAGATCGACAAGGCTAAAACTTTGTTAGTTTGTCTGTCTCTTCAATATTGACATAGTGCATCATTGGCTCCTGATGTTCGATCAACTCAACGTCGTTTGTTGAAGAAGAGTGACAAGGCTAAAGCGATGGCTTGTCTTTGCCTTTTCTTCAATGTTTACATCATGCATCCTTAAATCTTGATGTTTAATCGACTTGACATGATAAATTGGTAATGTAATCATTTGAAGAAATAATTCTTCCATGATGCCTTTCTTTGGCGCTCTCTCAAACATCTTTGATCCTAAGCCCTAATCCATCTGAGCAATAAGGAAGATTCAGAGTCGATCTCGTTCGGAAAGGGTTTCCATGAGGGGGGTGAATCAGAGGTGTAATGTTAATACGATCCTGGCAAGTACTCCTTCGACCAGAGGTGTAGTGTTAACTTGATCACGAATAGTACTTTTTCAAGAAACTGCCATTGATTGGCATCATGAGGGTGTCGCCTTCTGGATTTATCAGGCGGTAAGCTCCATTTGAGTTAGAATTTTCCTTTCGTCTTATGCGTCATACCATTGGCCTCCTGACAACCAATATGAGGTCGCCTTTCTTGAAAATCCACTCAACTTTCTTGTTGAAGGCTCTGAAAATTAGAGCTTGATTGTAGACGTTCGTCATCCAAAGCTTCCAACTTGTGGAGTCGCAGTCGATGCTTCTCCGCATCTGTCATCTCCGTTGTCAAAGCAACGCGCAGAGATGAGATCTGAATTTCCAACGAGAGTACGGCTTCACACCCGTACACCAATGAAAATGGTCTAACTTTTGTCGGGGTTCTCACTGTTGTGAGATAAGCATTCACCTAATTTATCATCCCAGTCCGTTGACTTTTTGTGATGAACTTCTTGAGAAGATTTCCAATGGTCTTGTTGAAAGCTTCCGCAAAGCCATTAGAGGTTGGATAGTAGGTCGTCGTCGAAAACACCCTTTGAATTCTGAATCTCTGGAATACCTGGCTGACGAACTGAGGCCCATTATCATGGACAATCCGTCATGGTACGCCAAAGCTGTAGATTACGTGATATTTGATAAACTTTATCGCATCAGATGTCTTCACCTCCTTCAAAGGGATAATTTCCGCCCATTTGGAGAAGTAATCGGTTATACTTAAGATAAACCGTTATCTTTTGATGAAGGTACGCTGATAGGACCAACCACGTCCATTCCCCTCATCCCAGATGGTCAGGAAGAAGTCGTAGGATGAAGATGTCCTGATGCTTAATGAATAAAGTCGTTATGGATTTGACAAGTGTGGCATCATTTAGCATAAGCGATGGCATCAGGGATCATCTTCGGCCAGTAGTATCTGAGCGTTCGTGTGATCGCATTGTAATAGAATCGAGGGGCCTTCCTTCTGATGGCGATCGCCTCTTTGCGATCGGGCAGTATACCGTACAAGGTGTAATCGATGTATGGGGATCGCCAGTCCCTGAGCTCTAGACCTGCTGAAGTCTCTAGAGCTTCTTTGACTTGAAGGTCTCCTGTTGGCATTTAGTTGTCTTTAAGGGCGAATTTTGGACAGTATAAGTTATGACTGTAAGCGAGTACTTTCTCTGTCGCTCCGGCTGGAAGAGCCAAGGAAGCGGCAAGGGACGCCAGTGTATCTGCATGCGCATTTTGCTGGCGAGATATATGGTCAATGTAGAAGTTTCTGAGCCTCTCTGCCATGTAAATGATTGTGTTGTGATAAGACACCAAGTCTTCATGTCGGACTTCATAATTCTCGCGAACCTGATGATGATGAGTTTTGACTCACCGTACGCTTCGAGATTTTTAACGCCAATCTAGTTGGCGATTTGCATCCCGTCAAGAGAGCGTTGTATTCCGCTACGATGTTGGAACACAGCCCAGTTAATGAGAATGCACAAGGGATTGCGTAGTTCTGTAGAGAGACAAGTACTACCCCCACTCCCGCTACGATATTTCCTCGATGACACGTTCTTGATGCGTCGTCGAAGAAGAGTTGCCACACCTACTCTTCGAAAGACGTCTGGGTCATGCAAACTTCAGCGATCTCATCTGGGAGATCTTCATAAAGTTTGGTCGTACTTGGATCGGATGTTCAGCCAAGAAGTCTGCCACTACCTGTCCCTTCGCAGCTTTTTGTAGCAGGAATTACATCTCGTATTGGGAGAGCAATATGGCCCATTTCGCCAATGACCATTCAGCGACAATGGCTTCCTCATAAGCAATCTTAAAGGATTGAGTTTTGGTATGACATGTATGGTTTGGCCCACCAGGTAGTGTCTCATCTTCTCAATAGCAAACACCAGCGCCATGCATTCTTTCTCGGTCAGATTGTATCGGTGTTCAGCTACGATCATGGTTCTACTCGGGTAGTAGATTGCTTACTCGTGCCCCTGATCATTATTTTGGGCTAGTAAAGCTCCTAGAGAATGATCCATAACTCGAACGTATATCAGGAAAGGTTTTCCTGACACCGGAGCTGCAAGGACAGGCGGATGCGTGAGGTACCGCTTGATTTCCTTGAACGTTTGTTGGCAAGCATCATCCCAGATGAATGAGACACCCTTCTTCATCAATTTGGTGAAAAGTTGGCATCGTCCTGAGAGATTTAAGATAAACCTCCAGATGTAGGCTAGTCGTCCTTGCAATCCTCTAAGTTCTCTAAGATTCCTTAGAGGTTTCATCTCCTGAATGGCGCAGACTTTCTCTGGGTCGAGGTGGATTCCTTTGGATGTCACTACAAATCCAAAGAACTTGCCACTGGCTACCCCCGGAAAGATTTGGCGGGGTTCATCTTCAACTGATGTGCTTGCAAGATATCGAATACTGTCTTCATATCTACTATGTGATCACCTTTGGCACGGCTTTTCACTGCAATATCATCTGTGTAGCATTCCACTGCTTTGTGTATATGCTCGTAGTCATAGAAGACTGTATTCATAACTCTCTGATATGTCGCCCTGGTATTCTTCAGTCCGAAGGGCATCACAGTATAACAATACACCCCTAGTGGTGTTCTAAAGGATGTATGCTTTTCATCATCAGGCTGCATCTTAATTTGATTATATCCAGAGAATTCATCCATGAAAGACATCCATTCAAACTCATATGTGTTGTCGATTATGACATCCGTGATTGGAAGAGGGAACTCATCTTTAGGACAAACTTCATTTAGATCACAAAAATCAATACAAACCTAGATCTTCCCATTCTTTTTGGTGACGGGAATGATATTAGCTACCCAATCAAGGTGTTATTCTTCCCCTATGAAACTGGAGTTTATGAGCTTCTTGACTTCCGATTGAATCAATTCCATTATCTCTGGGCGGGACCGTTATTATTGTAGCTTGACGGGCTTCGCATCTGAATTAATGTTTAGGCGGTGCATAGCCACTTGAGGGTCAAGCCCAGGCATATCCTCGTAGTTCCAAGAGAATGCATCTATATACTCTCGCACGAGACATATTAGGTCTTCTTTCTCGAATGGTAGTAAGCTTTCACTTATGAAGATGAGCTTAGAATTAGCCTCATCTCCCAGATTAATCTGGGTTACTTTATCCTCTGTAGGTGGTTCACGCTGTTCAAAGCGGATGTCTTAGAGAGTATTCAGGTGTTCGATCCAGGAAACTGTATCTGACTTGGATCATTTCCTCATCTCCATCTTCCAGGTGGCCTGTTGAAACAATATTTGCCGAAAGGTGTTTGAAGATGCCGCCGACACATCTGACTCCCAAGATGACGTGCCTGACGAGTGGTCATGATATAATGACTCTTTAGACTCGAGGCTGACGAAATTGGAGTTAACACATTGCCCAACCCCCTTTGAATTCGGTGATAATAATCCAGTGTTTTTCCTCTGAGAACAAAAGGTCGAAGTAGAGTTCGCCTTTCTTTGCCGAAGTTATACGAAGTGTCGACGTCAATAACATAGCACGTCACCTCAAACCTCAGGTGTCTGATCTAACATTTGAGTTTGATCTTTCCCATCGGGTGCGTACCATTACCATTAAAGCCATAGATGGTTGTCTAGATGGCGTTCAATCGATGAGTGGGGATTCCTAAGTGTTGCATGACCTGGCAGGGCATGATTCTCAATGCGAATCCTGAATCCACCTGAATGCAGCTCACAATCCAATGTACCCTGTGAAGTACAAGGGCCTATCATGTTTCCTCTTAACCTGCATGTCGTCTGGAGTGAAGGTTATGCAAGGGGACATATTGAGAGCATGGAGGCAATTTTCTTCATTTCCTCCTCTGGTTTAGCCAGAATCCGGGCTATGAAGGCCTCAACATCGACTAAAACTTCTCTAAGAGCTTCCCTTGTTGACTTGGATAGTCTCAGGAGCTCATAGAGGGTGATCCTCGCCAGGATGTTGGCAAGCTGAGCCAAAACATCAAAGCTGTAAGGTATTGAGGATCCCTCCGCTTTGTCTTTTGGGAGAGGTTTGGCGTACTGAAGCTCCTTTTGCTTCACGGGTTGTTTCGTGGATAGCTTGGTTGGCTCTTGGGTCAGCTTGGACGGACTTGCCACCACTTCATCGTACTTCTTCAAATACGACTGACCCGAATGAGTCCCTGCTACAAGCGGTGCATTCGGCTCTGCAGCAAGGACAATTGTCTCCTCAAAATCAGTTAGAGAAGGGACATCGGTTTCTGCTTCCCTGGAGGAAGCACACACCACATTGCAAGGCAAGGCTTTTGCTTTGCCTCTGGACTCCCTGCTGGTAACAGTAGTCCACTGATGGCCTTCCATGAGGTCGGGATGAACCCACATGATCTCTCCTTGAGGAGTAAGAACAGGTACGGGACCTTTCTCCCACTAGTGGTGTGGATCTGTATTGATCACCCTTAGTTACCATTTCAGAATGGGAACCACTCCGGCTAGCATTGGAGGTTGTACCCCGAACTGAAGAAATAACGTCATATTAGCTGTCACCTTCTTCTGCTCCAGGCGGAGCTTGAGCACCTCTGCATCAATCAAAAGTTAGAGGATGTCTTTGAAGATGTAGCAACTCTTAGTAGGGTGCCCTAGCATCCTGTGGTACAAGTAGTAATTGGGATTGTCAGTCTTTCCCGCCTCCTCAGGAAGTCTAGCTTCAGGAAGCTTCAGTCTGTTGCTCTTGTTGAGTAACTTGAATAACGAATCAATATGCTCGCTCTTGAAGGAGTACTGCTTGTTGGTGCGCGGCTGCCTTGAAGAGCTACCACCTCTAGCTGGTTGGAGCTTAGAGGGAGACTTCTCTGTCGCCAGTGTGTCCTTCCTTTTAGCTTGAAAAGACGCTTCCAACACGCGCCTTGTCGACTTCTCGGGTTTGGGCATGCCTTATTCTATCTTAACTCTGGCGACGATCTCCTCTGCTTGCTCGCCTTGCTGCACCAAGTGCTTTCAGGTATAGCTCTCAGCCACTCCTATCAGAGATAGGTGTGGCTTATAAATTGTGACGGCATATTTTCACCAAGGTAGCCTGGGTCATACACTGGAACATCCGAGTGCCATGTTCTGAAATCTCTCCACAAACGCTTTAACCGGCTCTCCTTTTTGTTACCTCGTCATCAGGAAAGTTGGCATAGTAATCTCTGAATCATCTTCGAAGAAATGGGTGAGGAAAAGCTTCTCCAGATTACCCCAGTTCTTGATAGAACCTTTGGGAGCTTCATGAACCACTCAAAAGCAATCCCTTTCAGGGTGCTGATGAACAAACGTGCCAGGATGGCATCGTTTGATACTACATTCCCGGTCTGACACTTGAAGTAGTATATGTGTTGGTTCGGTGCCCCCTTGCCGTTGAAGGCCTGTAGGGTCGGAGCTTTGAACTTAGGAGGGTACGGGACAAGATCTCGGTCGGGTACGGCTGGACCGCTACTTCTGGGAGGCCCTTCCGGTTGGCGAGGGCTTCGAGACGCTTATCCAGCTCACTCATCCTCTTTGAGTGATCACTTCCAGTTTTTGAACCCTCTTTTTCTTCAGGTGGGGTCTCTAGATTCTCAAAATTGGCGTTCCTACCGTCGTAATCTTCAGCGTCAGAGTCTTCGCCCTCATGGCCTTTTCTCTTGCTTGAAGACCCTTTAGTCTTTGACTTCTTTTTCATAAGCAGCTTGGTCAACATCTGCTTAAGAGTGTCGATAGATTCTTGTTGAGCACGAATCATATCGAGTTGCTCCCTTTGAACCTGGGATTGCCGTTCAAAGCATCTGGCCATTTCTTTAGGAGTGCTTGCCAATATGTGAAAGCTTCTCTCTCCAAAAGAGTTCGAGGCTTGTGATTCCGCAATGTCCTTCACTCAATTCAATTCCCTGAGCTTATGCATTGTAATTTACTAGGGCAATTGTACCGGTCTGAGTGCGGGTATAATATTGGTACACCCCTTCTGGTTCAGCATCAGACTGGTCAGAGTTGACTAGTGGCTACGTCCCCTAAGTCCTGTTTGGCATAGTGCTTGGACCCACAATGTTTATAGTGACTTCAGGGTACTCCGTGTCAAAGAAGGTGCTCTTCCTGCGGGAGGGATGCCTCTTGGCCGAGCGGGAGACTGACGTTGTTGATAACCGGTTGAACACCAGCTGTTTGCTTGCATGCAAGCTGCAATGGCATTCAGAAAGCACCCTATGATGAGTTGTTCTCAGCAGCATTGTGGAGTGATTTGATGAGCATTCCTCTTCTTTGTCAAGTAATCTCTTAGACTCGTTACCAGAGGATCAAAGAGATTAACGTCGAATCTTTGAGGATGAGGACTTCCCGGTTCAGCTCTGACCTTAGCCGTCAAAGAGTGAACGTGATTCTTGTATCGTAACTCTAAACGCAGGTCACAGAGACGCGGGGCTCACGTTTGAGTTAGAGACGCGAGGGTCGTTCTCTGCAGAAGAGACGCAAGTCTCGCGTTTTGGCACAAAGACGTAGGTCTCGCGTCTTTAAGAAGAGACGTGAACCTCGCATTGCTAAACGTTGCGTCTGTGAGGTAAAACGCAAGCCTCGCATTCTAATGTAGAAACGCGGGCTTCGCGTTCAGTTACAGAAACGCAGACCTCATGAGCTCCACGTTTTGATATAAAGACGCAGGCCTCGCGCTTTGATATAAAGATTGGAAACGCGGGCCTCGCACTCTGGCTGGGAAACGCAGGCCTCGCGCTCTAATTCAGACGTGGGCCTCGCGTTGAGGATCTGAGACGCGAGTCTCCCGCTGCTCAGAAGGAACGCGGGCCTGAGCCCCGCGTTCTGTATCTGATGAACAGATGGCTTTTTCAGTTTCTTCTATTTGATGTCAACGTGCGTGACGCCTTTGTCGACGTTCAGCATTCCGATTACGCTTCATGGGTTGTAATCTCCGGTAACCTGGAGTTGAGGAATCTAGAGAGGAAGGTATGGCGAGATTGGCTTTCATCATCATTGGCCTCACGGGTCTCGTGGGAAACATTTACGGGCCACGTGGGCGATGCGGCCAGAAATGACACTGTTTGCGCAGGTCATTCTTGGAGAAGTCTCCGAAGAAACTTGAGAGCGGATCTCTGAGGAGACCCTACGGTATTGTCGAGCCGCTTTGGGCTCTTGGCCATAAGAGAGACTTCTCGTACTTCGCCTGGTCGAATTTAACAAGTGATTCGACCATCTTTCTCACGAAGTTGATGTTACCTTGCACCACAACTTGCTCGTCAGTTGAGAAAGTCAGCTTCCCTAGCTGAGTCGCCATCTCTTGTTCGTGTCGGAGAATTGAAAATATTGCAAAGTTTCCTTAAATTAATGAAAAATTACAATAACTCAAAATTTAATTACAAGAAAAAGAAGATATTTAAACTAAAATCTCCTCTTTATTTAATGATGGGTTCTTCACGTGGCGGTGGAAAGTGATTTTTGTTCTCCGTTGACCGGTTGAACGTCAAGCTTCTTCGGGATCTTTCTCTTTGGACCACTGATGGAGTAGCACAGCTCATATCGAATGAAATCTCAAAGAGATTTAAGAAAAACTTGAACGAAGCAAATTTTTTAAAAAAAGATAAGACTCTTTTGATCCTCTCCTTGGATTCTCTCTCTGTTCAACAGCAGCTTGCCAACTAAAAATTCCTCACCACACCCCTTTTCAATAGCAATCTTAGCTATTTATAGGGTGCTCCAGGGGTAAAATTATCCCTTAGAATTTTTCTATAAAAGGGGTTAACTCCCCTCATTACGTGGGCAGTAACTGACCCAGTAATGAGGGCAGTTAAAACTGAGACGCAGGGTTATCCTGTAGTTGAAACATGGGACTTCAGGCCCGCATTCTTGTAAAGACGCAGATGCGGCTAACATCCATATTTGAACTGAGACGCAGTCTTTGTTGAGCTTCGCGTTGAAGCTGAGACGCGAGCCTCGAGCAAGCTCCGCGTTAATGCCAAGATGCATGCTTGAGTGAGCCTCGCGTTTTGATGTTGAACGCTGGCTTTTATTAGCCTTTCGTTTAGACTTGAACGCAGGCCTGAATCAACCTTGCGTCTGAAGTATGAGCTATGCATTTAAAGACTTGTCTCCAGTGATTTTTTGACAGTCTACAGTATGAGCTCTTTGTGCCCATTTTTCCGCTTCCTCATACAGTTTGGAGGATTTCTCCTTTTTTACATGATGAAAAAGCTTTTAGCGGTGACTCACTCATTTAGTCCGCGGGGGAAGGTGGGGCAAATTGATTGTTAATCTCCCTGATAGCGACCACGGGTGAAGCACTCCATCGTTCGAGTTTCTGGTCCTTAGGAGGCCACAGAAGAAGGTAATTGTGGGAGCGTTTCGACGGTCAGGTCCGAGGGGCCCATTACCCATGGTATTGAATTATCCTTAGAAGAATTCATGAAACTGGCGAACAAATTGCTTAATATCCACAACATTCACAACTAGAGTTGGCAGTTGGACTCTCATAAGCCTGTGGTGCCGCCAGTTGTTCTTAATGATAAGTCCGCAGTAGATGGTGTAGCGTCACTGACTCTCGACGCTGCCACAGAAGAATCTGATGAAGAAGAGTTCCTGCCCGAAGAAGTTGAGGGCGAGTCTCAAGCAGCTGCTGCCCTTCAGAGGCGAAGAGAGCGAAGGAAATCACCTGCTCGTACCAGCTCTTGAAGAGGAAAGGGTCCGAGCCGATCTACCAGATGCTAATGTTAATGATGTAAGTATCAACTTTTACTCCTTTTTTATTATTACAGTTCCTATTCATATCCGTGATTCACATGGTGTCCCTGACGTCGCTTATGAATCCGATGATGAGGCAATAAGTAGAGAAATGCAACAGCTTCACAGTGGCTCAGTTTCAGATAAGTCAGGCTCCAGAGACGTCGACCGAGATGTTGATTCCACGTGTCGTCGAGTGTTTAGAAGGGACTTCGATTAGGGATCCTTCTGAGTCCCAAGGTGGTGATATGCCTTCCTTACCCAGTGCGTGGTCCTCGAAGAAAGCTGCAGTATGCAACAGCTGAAAGAGGGTTCACTCCTGGCTGGGAATGACACAGAGCCATCTCTTGGACTCTGGAAGAGATTCAGGAAATGTCTCCGAGTTCAGAAAGATGCAACCGGTTGTGTTTTCTGGTACCGAAAAGCCGTTGGATGCAAAACAATAGCTAATAGATACAACAAATCTTATGAAGGCAGCCCAAATCTCAGACGAGAACCAGGTGAAAGTGGTTAAGATATAACTAAGAGATGTGGTAAGAACTTGGTGGTTGGCAAAGGAAACGAGACTAGAAAAGCCCATTAGTTGGGACCAGTTCTCGAAGAGTTTTTACGAAAAAAATTTCCCTAGGACGGCACAGAAGGAAATGGAAGAACAATTTATCAGATTGTAGTTATCAGATTGCAGCAAAAAGATCGAACAATGAACGAATATGCTGCAGAGTTTCTAAGACTTAATTGGTTTGTGTCGTACATGGTGGCTGACGAGGAGAACCGAGCAAGTAGATTCCAGCAAGCCCTGAAGAGGAAGATCCAGATGTTTCTTGTACCCCAATAGCTCAAGACATATTCTCAGGTTCTCACCATCGCTCGAGAAGTAGAGCGGGAACTAGAGAACTAGGATAAAATGCAAAAGAGGTTGGTGAAGAGGCCCTCTCACTTAATGGATGGAGAGAACTCAGTCATGCTTGTTAATGTTCCACTGACAAACCAATCATTCCAACCTTCTCTTCCTCAGTCAGTATGCAATTTCTGCCATAAGCCTGGACACTACAAACTTTACTGTCGAATGACAAACGGACTATGCTTAGCCTATGGGACCGAAGGTAATTTAATAAGAGATTGTCCTTTCAGAAAGATAGGAATATCGCACCGATCCGACCAACACTTCTAGCACCACCAGTGAGAGAGAACCCAGGACCCATTGCAGAACTCCATTTCTTTCCCAGCGATATCTTTTCAATCAGGCACAGAGAAAACCAAGGGCTACAACAGGTGGAAAAAAGTGGCAAACGTATAATTTGACAAAAGATGGGAGCCCAGATATCAGATAGAGTGAGAACAGAAGGTAATGCCCAATATCCAGAACCTGAACCCTGAAGGTGCCACCCATAATTGTTAACCTAAATTATCATGTCCTGAGTTGGTAAAATTTTCTTTAATATAACCACTTTATCGTACTATTATCACCAATCTTAGTTTTTTTCGTGTTCACCCTCTTTTGCATGTTGTCCCTATCTCTTCCGTGTTCGTCCCTTTTTCATCTTTTCCCATTTCAGTTCCTGTAGACTTTATACCAACTTAAGATATAGGCAGACTAGTGAGGTAGCGACATGACAGATGTGATCTTTCTCACCCTGTTCAGGCATTTTTTTTTATTCTAGTACACCGTATTATCTCATATCAGACAGTTCTTCGGCTTCACATTCTATTCTTATATGTATAGACGCATCACGATGATCATTACAGGAAGTAGGGTAGCCATCACTTATGAAATCAGACAGACTATATCACTACACGGGGAGCGTCAGTATGAAATGAATTTTTGGGATTAGGAGTTCTGTCAGACAGGGCTACGGTATTATCTATTTATATTATTCTAAGAATGATCACAATCTTTTCTATCAACTTCACAGAGCTCGAGTATTTTCTGAAATGATCCGTCGCAGAGTTGACATCGAGAAAACAATATTCATGACTCATTCGGTTAGTATAAATTCTTGATCATGTCTTTCGGAGTCGCAACGCCCAGCAGTTTTTATAGATTTGATGAGCCACGTATCCCACTAGCCTCACCAAGCGAAAGTCGTGTACTATCCACACGAGCTCAATCAGGCGGGGACATTGTTATACCCTAGCACTTAGCATTTAGCGTCGTGTTATGCACTGACTTCGCCGCGTGAGCTTTGCCAAGTGTTATGCGCTGCACCCTAGTGCTTAACTCCTAATGTTTTGTTACGCAATGGCCTCACCTGGGTTTGGCTTCGCTCGTGGACAGTTCTGTCAGTGTTTGACACTCTAGCCTCGTTCCCTAGATTTCTCCCGCCTAACATATTTTCATGGATTTAACGAACCGGAATTTCTCGCTGTATATAAACAAATTTATCGTAGTCTTTATTGACATTATATTCGGCCAACCTTGCAGGACTTAGGTATTCTTTATGTAATTAATTCAAAGTCGGGATTATCATCCAGAGGGCAGTTCTTATAAATTCTCGGTTATACCTTTCAGAGTAATTTGCGCCAACAATTGAAACTCGTTATTATTGGTTTTTCTTTATTTATCTGTGATCAGTTTATCGGGTTTCTTTACCTATGGTATTATAATCTACTTCCAGAGTAATAGAGAATAAGCAACACATCTATAATCTTATTACACTCTTCGTCGAGAACAGCTTCACGCTCAGCAGAGTAAGTATAAGTTCTGAACGGGTAAGTATCGTATTCCTGGGTCTCGTCGTTTCAAAAAGAAGTAATCGTCGTCGATTCTAACAGAATTCAGGCAGTGAAGTTTGGCCAGTTCCTAAGACAACTCATCTTATTATATTATTCAGAGTGGATTTGTTTTCAGAAGTTCCAGTAGTATTCTTCGTAACAGATATCAAATTAATAGTGATATGATACAGTCCGAAGTTATATGCAGCAGGAAGTGCAGAAGGCAAGGCGTCTAGATCTTGAGTTCAGTCAGTTATAAGTATTACCCTTAGCTATTTGTATCTTAATTGGTATAATCCTCGTCCCTATCTTTTTTATGTTCATCTTCCCCATATTAAATTTTGAGGACGAAATTTTTGTAAGGTGGATAGAATGTAATACCCTATTTCCGGAATACATACTCAGATACGTATTCTAATTTTCCAATCATATTCTTTTAATTTTCCCTCATATTTAATTTTATTTTATGATTATTCATATCATAGTTTGGTATTTGGATCTGAATTCCTGATCCCAGTTTATTGATCGATTTGACCTTTCAGATAATCAGATTTGACCGATTTCAGTTTCAAACATTGTTTTCTATTATTTTAATTTTTCATGATTTTTTAAAATTTTCTAAATTTAAATGTAAAATCTTCAAAACTCGTATTGACCAATGCCGCTAATCGATTCTGAGATTTTTAATTTACAAACGAAATTGAATTTCTAGAAATTGCTTTTATATTATTTCTTGGAATCACATTTTCTATCTAAATGGGTTTTGGAGATTTTTCTGAATTTATCAGAATTCGACCGGATTTGGTATCGCCTGGTATCGCCAGTTGATTCTAAGATTTTTAATTTGAAAACGGAATTGAATTTCTAAAATCTGATTTTACCATATACCTTAAAATAATATTCATCTAAAAATAATATTTATTATTTTTGAGAATTTTGGGGATCGTTCCGAGTTACTTCATTTTTCGGGCTTTTCTGCTATTTTCGGTGTTTTCCCAGATTCCAGAATTTTATCCAAAAATTTTTCTATATTTTCTAATTTTTCTCCTCCGCTCAATCTTTTCCTTTTTCTTTTCTTCTCTTTTCATTCCTCAGAGAATTCTCAGCCACTCAATAAATATCTCCCAACCATTTTTTCTCTCTGCTCATTTATGACGAGTACCTCAGCTCAGACCCAGACACGGGCCTGACCTTCGCCTCTGAGCTCAGCCCAGCTGAGACGCGAATCTCATTTTCACCACACACCCACTTTTATATATATATATATATATATATATATATATATATATATATATATATATATATCCGCATTTGGGTTAAAGAGAGTTAGTGGATTGGGATAATATATATATATATATATATATATATATATATTATCCCAATCCACTCACTCTCTCTCCAACCAAAACGCGGATCTGACCACCACGTCTGGGTTATTTATCACCAGAAGTGGGTCTGGTTTCGTGTTCAGACATGGGTCTCAATGAGACGCGGGTCTCATTTTTATTAAACCCCACACTCTTATATAAATGCTTATATAACATACTCTCTCTCTCTCTCCCTCTTTCATTTCCTTTCTTCCACCTTTCTTTTCTTCTTCAACCAACGACAACCCAACCCAACACCTGCCACCTCTCCCGGCTGGCGCCACGCCAACCACCACAACCAACCCCCCAACTCCTTTCTTTCTCTTCCTACTCCAAAAACACCATCACCACATACTCCAAAAACACCATGACCTCCTTCACCAAAGAAAACCCATAAATCACCAACTTCTCCACCATCTCCACCACCACGACCACCACCACCATCACCAAACTTTCTCCTCCGCCGAGCTCTTCCATCCTATCCACTTTTCGGCTTCCGAAACGCCATTTCCAACAACTCCATTTTCACCCTTCTACAATCCTCTTGCACCCTATTCATTTCCTCTCCTTGGCCCTCTGCCGCCAGGCCCCACCTGGTCATGCCGCCGCCAGGCCGGCTGGCCGGCCCTCTCCCTCTCCCTCTCCTCTCTTTTCCCTTCTTTATTCCCTTCTCTTTTCTTTTTTTCTTTCTTCTTTCTTTCCTTCTTTTTTCTTTTCTTCACTCCCTCCAGCCTACGCTCTCTCTCTCTCTCTCAATTCTCTCTTTA
This sequence comes from Agave tequilana, assembly GCA_038442645.1. NCBI lineage: Eukaryota > Viridiplantae > Streptophyta > Magnoliopsida > Asparagales > Asparagaceae > Agave > Agave tequilana. The sequence continues at coordinate 47,774 of JAVJIF010000136.1, forward strand.
TCTCAACCTCTTTCACGCCCTCACTCTCACCTTCTCTCTATCTCACTACCACACTCTATGTTCTCTCTCTCACTGATTCTGAATCTAATTCTCCCTCTCCCTGCTGCTCACCCCCGTGTATCTCCTTCTGGCTAGTGGACCGGCAATCCCCGTGCGCGCGCTTGGCATTTGAGCGCAGGGCTCGCCAACCCCGTGTTTCTCCTTCTCTTCCCTCGGATTCTTTCTCTTCTTGTATTTTCTCTCTACATTTTAATATATATATATAATATATTTATTATATTTAATATAATTGAACTCATTCACGCGTTATTTACTTGGAGTTTCAGAGATCAGGGATTCACGGTGTTTTTTTCCTATTTAGACTAGTGTTCTCACTTTCGTTCTGAGTATCCCTGCCCCTGTTTTAAATATCGTCTGAGTCGGCCGAGATATCGTCCGATATCTCCTTTTTTGCATGTTGCCGATACGATATAGGAAAATCGTTCACCATATCTTTTGCAGCAAAAAACGGCCGATATTTGAAATATCGCCCGATAAGTTACCCGATATCGGCCGATAAATCGCCTGATAAATCGCCCGATATATTGCCCGATATGAAATAACTTATTTATTGCACGACTGCGTACAAATGTACATTATTTTTTTTTTACTATCTTTGCGTGCATATTTCATCATTTTTATTAGGTAGATGATATCTATGACAATAAACCAACTTTTAGTTATCAAATTTCATTATATATACTGTTCGATATGAATGCCCGATATGCGCGCGTATCCCCGATATCTCCCCCGATATCCGATATGCGATATGAAAAACCCCCATCCGATACGATCCCGATATCCGATATTTAGAACCTTGATCCCTGCTTCATCAAGTTCATTTGTATTTATGTAATTGTACAGTTGTTGTATTGATGGATTTGTATTGTATCAGTGTTGTAATTATTTTGTATGAAGAATGTTTGTAATAACATAGGTGATATATATATATATATATATATATATATATATATATATATATATATATATTTGTTTCTGTGTATGGTACCAACACTTATGCAGTTACTCCATAGTCCCCAGGCTTAACCACTTTGTGGTTTTACTATAACCTCCAAATTTAACCTCTAAAGTTTTTAAAGTCCTTTGGACTTTCTATATGCTACGCCTGGTAGGCGGACCTAGCGTTAGCGCTTTACCGCTAACTTCGTTCGACCGTAGTTACCCCGTGAGCACAGCTGTGCCGTGAGCGGTAGTATGGCATTCATACGGATGTTTCACCATGTGCGACAAGCGGTAACCACGTCGAGCATGATGGCGTCTAGTGTTGTACGTTAACTCCGCTCCAGCTTTGCTTATAGCTCCGCTTGGATGTTCGCTAGCTTGCTTTCCCTCTTACATGCTTGAAAATTTAACTATATTTTTATTTAATGATTGTGAAGAGTTTGAAACCTATACTTGTACTATTTTTTCAAAACTGTATTATTTTCCTATATTTGTACCGATCCCCTGTATCATTACCGTTTTCTTGTATTCGTACCGATCCCCGTATTGATATCATTTTTCTGTATTAGTATCACCTGATATGTTATTACTTGACACCTATTATATGTCTGTTATGACCTGATTCCTGACATACTTAACACCTGACATCTTACATGACATACTTGACTTATAATTATTACTTACGAAAATGATGACCTGATATCCTAACATGCACTGATTTACTCCAGTACATGTACTTATAATGCACCTGACATGCTCCTGCTCATTCTCGTACATTGATAATTATCTAATAAAGTATAAAAAAGATAACTTACATCGGGATGGGAGAAACTAATGGATACTGGTGTGATGTTATATCTATAGCAGTCGTAGAACTGACGATTCGTGTTGGGTGTCTTAATCCCCAAATTCGGCAACACGTGTCCGCGTGTAATATAATTCCCGAGAAGAAAGAGTAGTAGTGGGCCGTTATCCCGGGCGAGGCGGTACCCACTATAAATACCTAGATATATGGGTCGGGCGAGTAATAATAATAAGATGATAATTAATAATTTGTTGTATTGTTTTGCAACTCGGGTTGTATACACTTAGATTACGATAACACGAGGCATAAGATATATAAATGAGGGTTCCCTTATTTGGATTATTTCTTCGACGTACTTATCTCATGAAGCCGTAAATTGAGTTTGTACAGCTGGTTTTACTGGTATTCAGTATAATCGATTTTATGGATTTTCTATCGATTTTATGATGTTTTCTTAATTTAGGAGACAACTCAGTTTATATGAACTCAGGATACGATAATGTGAGATGTAAGGTATATAGATGAGGATTTCCTTATTTAGATTATTCCTTCGACGTACTAATCTCACAGATCTGTAACTTGGGCTTGTATAACTAGTTTTGCCATATTCGCTCCTTACTGCCTCCTTGCATGTACCTGCATGTCTGTGCTCACAACACAGTTTTTAATGCATGCTTATGGTTTGAATTTATTGATATATGTGTGCCTACATATGCACGCCACTTGGCACTCATCTTGCCACTCGTTGGGGAGTTCTGACTCCCCTGGACCTGCATGTTCAGATCTTAGAGATTGGACTGAAGTGGACTTCCTATTGATCAGCGTGGCCCAACAATGACGTCGTGGGTCAGCGATAGACCAGTCCGAAGCCCTATCCTTCGAAGCCCTCCTGCTCGTCCTTGGTTTTCCTTTTGTAACTTGTGAGCACCTTTTGTACTGTTCATACTTGTATATCTCTTTGTATTCTCGCATTTGCGTCTATCAGTGATGTAATATTTTTGTAATATCATATCACATCATGTGATAACTTTGTAATGCACTACATACTTTCATTCTCTAATTCTTGCATGTACGTATATATGTAAGGGTATTTCCGGCCTGCGTATATACGTTCAGTAACGTCTCCGTACCTGCGGGATCGGGGTGTTACTATATTTCTATTATTTTCAAGGATTTACACAGGGTTCCAACACTTTAATCCTTCATCTTCAAGAAATTTCCTGAACCAGACGAGAAGAAATTCCTAACAGCAGATCTGAAGCTTATTGCTCGCATCGTCAAAGAGACAAAGTGATCGTGCACTGATCAAACTCCTACCGGCACACTTTCCCAGGATCAACTCTCGCATAAGATTCTTATAATTTTCATTTTTTAATTACTTATACTTCTCAAATTTCTTCAAAGTTTTCTAATGGAAAACTTTGTACACATATATATTTCTTTATTAGCGTTGTTGATCTTCCGTGAGAATACTAGGTAAAAGATCACCAAATATTATTAAAATATGCTATTGTTATACCTTACAAAAAATTAGACGTAATTAATAGTTTCTTTCATGATAACATGCATCTATTTAGAGTGATTCCATTCTTATGAGATAAATTAAGTTACATTAAGGTTAGTATTTGAATGCTATGAATTGAGTTGCTTAATAAATGGTGAACTCATTCAATTCACAATTGATATTTTTTTTCAGATTTTCAAAAGGACGAAATTTAGGAAGATGAGGCATTAGAGTACCGGTGGATCCACATCTTTCATATTTATAATTGTGTGCATATGATCAAATTGGAACTTGATGTTATTTTTTACATAAATGGATTTACCAATGAGTCTGTATGGTATCAGTTTGTGTTGGAGGCTGGTTATGAGACTTTGAGACATGTATATATGAAGGATTATGACTAGAAATTTTGATTTGGTATTAATATTCATTGGGAGTTATTTCACCAGTTTAGCATCCATACATGTTATTGGATATATAGCTAATATATTTTCTTAGAAGTACAGATTCAGTTATAACTATTGTTCTATACATGATCAAGAAAAATGAGAGGAAAAAGAAAGAAGGAATCTAGAAGGAATACACATCATGGATCATTAGTGATTAGCCTTATCAAGTAACATTCTGGGATTTGACTATTTTATGATCTTGGGGTATGACGCCATGTTGCATGTGTGTCATGAGCCTCAGCGAAGCGCTTAATTGGATTGGTTGGACTCGTTGGGCCTGAGCCCATTCCGGCCAAGCCTTCAGGCTCGTTAGGCCTGAGTCCAATCATATGGTGGGCTATGCCCACACAATACTTAGTTGCAATAATTTTTTCAAATTTTTTGTTGAATAGTTGCCCATACAATACTTGGCTGTATGTTGCCTTCACCTTTGGTTGTTCCTTTAAGCATATTAAATCTTTATTGAGACCCTAACACGTCTCTTCTTTCTATTTCTAATGAAGTTGTTTTCCAAGTGTGTGCCATCCATCTTCTCTGTATGGGAATAGTAATGGATACTCCAAAGACACATAGGTTGGGTGCATTTCACTAATTCTTTGAAAACCTTTCTTGTAGTGACACAGAACATCACACTTACCTACATGTTGTAAATAATCACCAATCATCAACACTGCAATATATGAGTTATTGGGGCAATCATTTGCCTCATTTTGTTTTTCATATTCTCAATTATGTGTGAACTGAATTCGGACTTCTGTCCCTTTTCGTCCCATTCACTGGCTTTCTGAAACTCTTTAATGCACCTCTTATTTTCACCAAGGACTAACTTTAATCTCTCTATTATTTCATCGTCCATATTCTTTTTTGCTTTTGTTGTTTTCTTTTTCTTTTCCAATGATCGTTACTTGTTCATTATCTCATGTTCTGTGATGCTAGATATATAGTGACGCATACCTAGGCCTCACTTCATCAATAGGCATCAAGGAACCATAAACATTCATACATAAAGTGTAAGGCCCTCTCCATTTCATCACACCGTAGGCTATTTTTTCTCCATGGGATGTCATTGCAAACATAGAGTTGAATATCCAGATGTGTTCTCCTAAGCATTTTGACACAAGGTCTGAGAAAGAAGGATCGATGCGTTCTGAGTATCTAATGTTGCCTTAAAGTGTGGGAAAACGATTTTGCCACCAACAGCAGCTTGCATAGTGGCACTCTTTTGTCAGCTTCACCATGTCTTCTTTCCACATAATGGCGCCACAGTTTCCACATGATTCTGATGGGTAAGCAAGTGTGTAGAGATTTCTATGTGAGATTATGAAAATAGGAAAAATTCATTTATTAGGTAAAAATGTTCTTATTTTTCCTCTAACTTTCTATAGCCCCAGCAAATCCAAGGCAAGTGAAAGTATGGAAAAAGACAACATAAGGGTACTAGCTGCGTCTGAACAGAACCTGATTTGTGTTCATAATTACTTTGATTGTCGGGCCAATTCAGAGTGTTCTATCATCCAATTTAGGCCAGCTCATAATTAATTTGATTCATATAATCATCCTCTTTGTTACCTAACAGAATCAATTATCGTTTGATTTGAATGTTGCAGATATAATCGCTTCTAATGCTTCTGTGCCAAGGCACAAGTGCATTTGCAGAGAAATCTATGCTACTTGAACAAAGAAGTCCACCGCACCTCATGACTCAAGTAGAGAAAAAGAAGTTCTAAACTTTCAATTTTATTTTTGTGCTTAGGCCTGCGCCAACCTCCTATTGCATTTGGAAAGCATCATAAGTGGCTTGAAACCTCCCATGCTTCACCCCATTTCCGTTGTCCTTGCTATTTTCACTTGAAATCATATCCTTGCAAGCTGCTCCTCTCCTTTCTTTCATTGGAGGCTGAGACCTATATTGCATGGACACGGCAATGTTGAAATGTACACGACGCGTAGACACGTGGCAAATTCTTAAAAATACACACGACATGTGTGCCTGACACGCGTGTCTGATACGTTTCGGACATGACACGGCTCCATCATAGAAGTGTTCGTGCTACATAAGCTGAGACTGCAGGTTGCAAGTTTTAGTGGAGCCCACATCTTGTTTCTCATTTTCAACTCTTAGTAGATTTGTTTTCTCACTGCTTTCAGAATTGACCTACTATATTCATGCTAAACATAGGACATTCCCAAGCGAATGCCCTTCCGCTGCCTTGCACATTAAATCAGCATCCTATACAGTGTGATTCTTCTTCTGGTACCTTGCACATACGCAAGATCTTTCACCCCTTTATTTGTTAGTTAGACAATCCCTACCCTGCATTTCCTTTTGTGGCACTTTTAGGTTGCATCACCATGTTCTATTGGACACAAAATCGCATTATAAGCTAAGCGCATCAAACTCATTTATCTAGAAAGAAAAGAAACACACTGTTTTAGGGTGGCTAGCTCTTGACACACGCGTGGACACACGCGTGCGTGCACACAAAAAAGGTTAGGACACAGCGTACACATGTTGTGCACATGAAAAGCGAGAATGTTTTTTGGGGTAGGATTATAACATAGTAAGTTTATACTTTATTATAATCCAAATTATAATTTGGGGTTCAAATTTGATAAGTTATTCAAAAGTTAAGAAAGAGTGAGATCAAATTTAATATTTTGATCTATTTTATTCTTTTTAGCTAAATAATTTTATCTAGAACATCTACATATGTAGATATCCAACATTATTTCAGAATTGAGTTTTTTTCATATGACCCCAGTAAATTTGTTGTTTACATATAACACCCAAAAGACTTTGTATTTATGAAAACCCCACAATAAACTTTAAGTAGTTTATTCTACCAAACTATTAAGCTATTCATGGACACAACAACATTGAAATGAACATGACACGCCGATACACAACAGATTCTCTCCGACACGCGTGTTGGACATGGCACGACTCTATGATAGGAGTGTTCGTGCTACATAGCTATTAAGTTTTCCTTCAAAATCTTACAAAAGACCCTGATTTTAAAACGTGTTCATGTGCATGAATGGAGTTCAGCAACAAAACAAATCAAGCAAGTCTCGCCAACAAAGGATGGTCGATCTAGACTACAAGTTCTCAGCTTAAAATAGTGATCAGTGTTTATTGTAAATAAGTTGCACACATGCATCAGATTTTGAAATGTAAATTAAATGAATAATAACATTATTTTGTCATGCGAGTCCCATATGTAATATTCAAATTAATAGATACAAGATAACAAAAGTAGTGTACTCAAGTTATTTTATGTAATTAGCCAGCAGAAAGATAAACTAACAGAGAATTCTATTCTGTGAAACTAGTATCGTCCAAAGGGAAAGAATACCTGAAGATAACCGATTAGACCAAGATCAAATCAAAAGGTGTTCCAACAACGGCAGCTTTGTATCGCTCTCAGCGTCAAATAGGTCTTCTGGTGGTTGTTCTCAAATTGCTTGAGCGACAAGTTGGTGTGGAAGCAAGATGACGACAGGTGGTCGCCGGAGTGTAGACAAAGTCTGAGTAGTTGTCAGAATATACAATCTCAAATAGCTCACCTTCATACACCAAGAAGGTTGACGTTGAATCCAATTCAATCATGAGGCGTCGACTTGTGGCAGAAGAAAGACTTGAAAATAAGAGGGAAAATAATGTGGATGTAGTAAAGGAGACTGGGGTGATGTTGGATTGGTAGAGGGGACTGGGGCACTGGTACAACAGAGGGGATTTGGGGCTTTGCTAGTGCAACCGGGGAGGTCGGCTATCACTGGTGCAGCAGGAGCATTAAATCCAAAGGCAGCGAGAATAGATGAGAAACACTGTACAGACGCGCCGTCGATGAAGTCAATGGGTCATGATGGAGGGAATCGAGATGTAGCCATGGTCGCTGGAGAGTCGGAGGGAGAGAAAATTGATGTGTTGTTGAAGATGTTGCCGCAGTTGCGAGGAAATCAAGGGCCTATTAAGGACGCTACCAAGCTGCAGTGTTGTTGGTGAAGGAGAATCATTCCCTAGCGTCAATCATAGAGAGCACTGAGATTGAATTGATAGATCTTTGCTTCAATAACATGAATACAGGAATTTAACAGAGAAACAAAGAAAAGATTAAGAGGGAAGAAGTACAGAGAGCAGTAAGCAAACAAGTTTCATTTTCATCATTCATCATCCCTCATAAAGGACACCAAGTTGCCTTTATCAGGCTCAAAATTTAGTTCAGAACCATATCCTCGAGCTCAACAAGTAGGTGTGTCGTCTGCGCAGAAAGACACGTCCGTAACGTGTACGTGCTCTGATGTCAGATCCCTTACCTAACTTTTCTGCACTCTTCTCTAAAGTCTACCTTCACTCCCCTTTCTTCCCCCCATAGAAGCTAGTCCCTCAAATCCATATCCTATCCCACAACAACCTTAACCCCATCTCCCCCAGACTTGAGACTCGTCTTCTCTCATTCATAGATCTCCCTTACGCATTCCTCAATTATGTGAGTGATAGATGTTACAATCTAAAATTCTAGCATGAATTTAGAGGTGAATTTTTGAACAATAACAAAGTCAAGGATCTTAGGTAAACATCAAGAGAGAGATGAAGAAACTTGGGCAATTGAGGGAGATGATGAAGAATGGGGGGGAGAGAGAGGAAATTTATAGACAGGAGTTTGACAAAGCTAGTAGAGATGAAAGGAATTGAGATAGGAGTTCAAAGCTAGTAGAGATGAAAGGAATTGGGGGTTTGACAGATGGTTTTGTGGACGGAAGGGATTAAACACGGTTTGGGAGAAAACCGTTGGAGAAGATATACACTCAGAAGAGAAAAAGTTTCGAAAGATGATAATGGTATTAAATAGGATTCGGGATAGGTATGAAATTTAATTAGGGAATATTTAAGGAAAAATATAATCATTTGATAGAGCTTTAAAGGAATGGGTTTTTTTTAAATAAATCAAGGCTAAATTACTAAAAGCTACCATGAACTTTCAGGATTTTTCAAGAAACTACTATAACTTGATTTATTACGACTAAGTACCACAAATCAAAAAACTACCACTTGTAGTTAGACATCAATATAAGCTTGAAAACTCATTCTTGCCCCCTCATTAATTCGACTAAGCCCATCAAATATCCGTCGGAGTGTTCAGAACCCAAAATCAAAAAGGAAAAAAAGAAAACTTGTGTCTTAATCTCCTTGCTGTGAAAAGAACTTGCCTTTCAGCCCTCATTGAAGTTGTTGGAGATGAGAGATCATCGTTGTCGGTCATGCTCGATCATCGTGGGTCGTCATGGATCGCTACGAAGGTCAAAGTGCAGGTCGTGGAATCTCGGTGGGCATTGAGTTGAGAAAGCTAGCATTTTCTTAGAGAGATGATGAGAGGTAAGAGGTGAGGATATTTTTGTCATTAACTTGGTAATAAATGGTCACATGGGATTGAAAAGTTTACATCCAACAGACGGATGGTAGTTTCTTTAAAGTAGTTTCTTTAAAAGTTCGTGGTACTTAATCATAATAAATCATGTTTATGATAGTTTCTTGAAAAAACATGAAAGCTCATTGCAGTTTCTGATAATGTAGTCATAAATTAACATATAGCGGGGGTTACATGTAAATAAATTTCTAGGGGTTGTATGTAAATGAGAAAGTTTAATAGGGCACATAGGAAAAAAAAGCTTTCACAACTATCTATCGACTAAAAAATATACTTTTATCACCTTTACAGTAAACTTATATCGATTCTAAAATACAATAAAGCAGAAAAGCACAAGAAAAAATTAAATATGCAGTAAAAATCATTTGATGAAAATAAAGCGAAGTAAAAAAATGAGAGAATTGAAAAAGAAAATGAATGTTGCAAAACCTATCAATAAAAATGAAAAATAAAGGAAAAACTCTAGAAAGATAAATAAGAATCTCAAAAAAAATATATATGAAAATAAAAGAAAAGAAAGAAGTAGGGAAAAAAGAATAGTTTATAACATAGAAATAAAGTAAAAAACCACACAAAAAAAGAATCATAAAAAAAGGAAAGAAAAGGAAAGAAAAAATCAAAAACACAAAAAAATGCTACAGAAAAAATATAGAGAAAAAACAAAACTAGTCATATGAAAAATAAAAGAAATAATTTGGAGGAAAAACACAAATATTAAAAGAAGAAAGAAATTTAGAAAATGAAGAAATAAAAGATATAATCCAAAACACAAAAATGTCGAAAAAAGAAAAGAAAATTTTGGAAAGAAATAAAAAAGATGTGGACAAACAAAGAAAAAAATCCGAAGGAAAAAAAAAGAAAAGCAAGGAAAAGAATCATGAAGAAAAAGCAAACATTGGTAAAAAATGGGAAAAAAAAGGAATTAAAGAAATACCGAATCTAGAAAAAGAAGTGCAGAAGTACTTGAAAAAAATAAGTAGAAGGAAACCAGATATAAAGGACAAGCAAAATGAGGAATATAAAGAAAAAAACATAATGTAATTAAAAAAGAAAATAAGAAAATGTAGGAAAACAAAAGGAAGAAGAAAAAATAATCTTTGAAATGGAATATATAGAGAAAAGAAAACAAAGAATTGAAAAACAAAGTAGAAAGAAAAGGTAAGAGAAAGAAAAGAAGAAAACTAAAAATAAATATGGAAAATACGGGAAAAATATCTAAAAAAAGTAGAACATCCTTAAAAAAAGAAAAATAACGAAGAAAAAGAAAAAAAACCTGTTGTAACATAACTTGGAAAGAAAAAGAAAAGTAAGAATAAGAAAAATAAATAAATGTGAATATTACAAAACAGTAACAATAATTTTGAAACGAAAGTAGGACTAATAGGTTAAAAGTATCTGAAAGAAAATAAAAAGAATTTTCAAAAAGAATAATAGAAACTATCCAGAGAAAAGAAAAGAAAAATAGAAAAAACAAAAAGAAAGAATAAAATGATATAGGAAAAGAGAGAGAAATAAGAAGTCAGAAAAAAGAAAATTACAGTGAAAAAAACAAAAAAAGAAAAAATGAATCTTAAGAATGAGATCAAAGACAATAATAGGGAAATAAAATGAAAAGAAAAAAACAAGAAAGAAAGAAAAGGCAAAAAAATTGGATTAAAAAAATCAAAGAATTATTCAAATAAAAAAAATAGAATAGTAAAAGAAAAAAGGGTTTAAAAAATAAATGAAAGATTATTAAGAAAAACGAAAAGAAAGAAATAAAAAAAATAAAAAGGAAAGATATAAAGAAGAGAAATAAAAGAATCTCGAAAACAATGGAAACAAAACATAAGAAAGAAGGGGAAAAGGACAAGGAAAGATATGGGAAAAAAAAGAAACAACACAAAGGTAGAATATTATTAAAAAAAATCAGAAGGAAAATAACCACGAAAAAAAATAGAGAAAATAAAGAAAACATATGGAAAGAAAAGAACAAAAAAGAGTAAAAACGACATAAAGGAATAAAAGAAGAGAAAAATATGGACAAATAAAATAATAATAATTAGTGAAAACCAAAAAAAGAGATAACCTCAAAAAAGGGGGCGAAGGAATTAAAAAGCGAAACTCAGGTGTAATAGAAAAAAGCTAGAAAAAATAGATAATACAAAATTCTGAAGGAAAGAAAGGATAAAAAGTGGAATATTAAAAAAAGAAAAAAAATAAAAAAACACTAACATAAAATAAATTAATCATAAATAAAGAAAATTTTGAAACAAAAACAAAAAAAAGAGTGATAAAAGAAAAGAATAAATAAAGAATTAAAAAAGAAATAAAATAATCTTTGACATAGAAGTGCATAAAGAATTGAAATACATAAGTAGAAGGAAACTTGAAATAGAAGACAAAAAATTGGAAAGAATAAAGAAAAATATAAACTATAATCAAAAAATAAAAAAATAAAATGGGGGCAAAATAATGAAAATAATCGAAAGATTAAAAAAATAAGGGAAAAAAAGAATCTTCAAATGAAAATTCAGAAAGAGAGAAGAAAGAATAAAAAAATAAAGTAGAAAGTAAGAGAAGTAAACAAAATATGGAAAAATTAGTTTAAAAAAAAGGAATTGGAAGTCGCCCATGTGGCCACATGGTAAGTCATTGGGTTTTGCTCCCCAATGGGCACCGGTTCGAATCCCATGGGGTGCGACATATGTAAAAAGGATGTATGTGTGTGTATAAATTGGCAGTTAACCGTGAGCTTCTTCTCAAAAAAAAAAGAATTGGAAAAAAAGTAGACCAGAATCATGGAAAATAGAAATATGTAAAAGAAAAAAATGTTGAAAAATAATTTGGAAAGAAAAAGTAAACAAAGAAATCAGAAGAATTTATACACACTTATATTGCAATTTAAGTCTAGGAAGAAGCAGTGTTCTAAATATCCCCGATATTGTGCCGATATTGCGTTTACGGCACCTAACCGCAATGATTTGGCACATCCAAACTGATAAAGCGTTTTTCATCCAAAATCGCCGATAAATAGGCATGGACCCGATATATCGGCCGCAATTTCGGCGATTTTGGATCCGATATAGCGTTTTACACCAAATTTCTAGGTTAGGTATTTGGGTAATTCGAGTAATGTGACAATGTGGCGTTTTTGAAGATTCTACACTTGGGTAGTTATTATAGATTCATAGGCTTAATGCAAGTTAGCGAGTTAAGTATATCTTAAACATATAAGTATGATGTTTTATGTAGATTTATATAATTTATGCATATATTGTCTTATTGAGATACGATTTAAGACAAGAAGATATGTATATTACAGTCCGATTTTGACATCCGATTTTTAAAAATATCCCCGATATATCCCCATCTCCGATAAATTTTTCCGGCCGATGCAGCCGCTGTGGCCGCCATTTAGAACACTGGAAAGAAGGCACACTCTTACACAAATATTTTCCCCTATATGCATTACTTTGTGGACGATTGTTATTTCGTTTAACATAAAATAAGAATGATTGAAATTCTCAGCCACAAGGTATGGTGTTATGGTGTTAGATGGACTCGGAGTGAATCACAACCATTCATAAAAGAAACAGATGGTCAAGAATTGACAAATTGTACCTTTCAATACAAAAGACACAGATGCAAGGATTTAAATCTGATCAAGAGGCAGTTTGAATGATACTATTAGAAGCAAGAAACACATGAGTGTGACGTGTATTCTTCTCGTTTTCGCTATAATGAATCTCTCATGCTGGTGCCTGATGCTCCATGAAGTATGCGAATTTAGTTGGGAAAAACCACGTATATGTTGGAAGAAGAGAAATGTCAGAATCGTTTCAACAACAGAGGAGAGACAAAATCATTGTTTTCAGGAGTAAATAAGGATGTAAGGGAGCTTTTGAGAACTTGTAATTGGAAAACTAACAGAGAGAGCAATATGAGAGCTATTATGACAATTTAGGATGTATAAGCTAAGTAAGAAGGCTAGCTCTTTTAGGTAGATGTGTTTTGCTACAAAGTAATGGGTCACGGCCAGGGTCCTCTCCCTATTCTTCTGCTTGTATTCATATGAACCTTGCAAACCATATGGTTGTATATTGCATGTTTCTGTATCAATAATATCACTTTACTGTTCAAATATACACACATTTATATATATAGAGAGAGAGAAACTTGACTACTTCCGAAAGGGTTTGAGCATGAATTCTTCCCACTCAAATTCAATGTTATGACATTCAATAAAAGATCCACTCAGTTGAAGTTGATTTACATTATTTAAAATAACTAAAAATCAAAAATCAAGTTTGTTATAATTTTTTTGTTCATGCATCAAGTAGGCACAAAATGGACACAACCAAAAGTAGCATATTACTTAGATCTATGATTTTAGACATAAAAATTCCTGATCCTATCATTTGATCATGATCTAAACATAAAAAACCCCACACCAACTTCTGTTAGGTTTTAAATATTCTACACCGTTAAACTAACCAACTCACTATTTTAATTTGCGCCTACTTGATGAATAAGCAAAAAGTATTCAAAACACTAGATTTTTTTTATTTTTAGTTATTTTAAATAATGTAGATCAACTACAACGGATTGGATCTTGTATTTGAATGTTATAGCATTGAATTTGAGTGGAAAGTATTAATGCTCAAATCCTTCCAAAAGATCTAAGTCTCTTTACACACACACACATAAACATATATATATATATATATATATATATATATATATATATATATATATTTCTTTTTTTGAAATCTGTCAGGGTATCATGGGCCCAAAACTCGGACAATACCCCCAACTAATCCTACGGGTCCCGTAGCCTCCTCCCTAAAACTATATGTGTGTGTGTATGAAAGGATAAAAACTAAGTAATATAAGATAGATTTAAAAAATTGTGAGAAGTGGAAAATATCAAAAGAAAGATTAACGAAAAAAAGCAAAATAATCTGTGAAGAAAAGAAAAAATGGGAATAAAAGGACAAAGAAAAAGAAAGTCTGCAAAAAAGAAAAAGAAAAGAAAAGATCAGAAATGAAAAAAATTAAAATATCTACATTTTGGGGGCGTGACAGCCAGCCTGAGAAAACACAACCGAGCAACAAGAATATACCATCAGAATTTTTTCAGGACCACTAATTATGAAATCTACATCTGAATTTGCAATTAGAGATTAAAAAATAACATAAATAAACATTTTATGTTATGCCAGTAATCTTGAATAATTTAAGAGATGCGAACTGATGTCTAAAAACGTGTTAGATGGATAGGAAGAAAGTAAATAAAAGTAAATGTAAGTGGAAATCATGAAAAGTTTAAGAGGTGAAATGATGCATAAAAACATGTTACATGGATAAGCAGAAAGTAAATAAAAAATAACTATAAGTAGGGACACACTGATTCCAAACAGACTGAATACCTCATAACTTCCAAAGACATTACCAGTAGAGGCATAACCATATCTAGGATAATCCTGCAAGGATAGTGGCATGAATGAGTTTTTGACAATATGACTACAGAATCACACGGAAAATTGAGAGGAAAAAAAAGACCATGCAAATAGAATTGACACATGATATAACATACTAATACTGGAATCATCAGTAATAGAGTCCATCCTCATTCATAAGGAGGGAGTCCCAGGTAGGTCATATTAGCCAAAAACATATAATCCAAAAAATACACATGCAAGGAAGTCTGTAAGCAATTCAATCAAGCTTTAACTAATTGCAAGGAAAGAGTAAAATCATCAAACATAATGACATAATTCACAGTTGTCCTTGATAAAATTGATACCCACAGAACTCTAAACCTCTCCCCCAAACACCCCCCACCCCACCCCACCCCCCACACACAAACAAAAAAAAAACCCCACCCCAAACAAAAAATGAAAGAGTAAAAAGAAGAAAAGCATTAATATGTACTACAATCACAGAAACTAGAAACACCAGTTGGTTAGATTTTGTTAAAAATAAAATCGTTGAGTTCAGTTGATCAAAAGAGTTGAAAGATCAAGGAAAATATTGATAGAATTAAGAATTGTTGACAGGATCAAACAGATTGTAAGGGATGCCCACCACTCACCTTTTCTTCCTCCTCCTCCAACACTTCACCATCTCTAGTTAGTTTTCATCCAATGGCAACAAGGAGAGGGGAAGAAATTAAAGGAAATTTTAACGTTAACAGACTGCCAGATATGGAGGAAGAGTGATAATTTGGAATTCGGTACTACACTGCAGCAGCGACAATCTCTCCAAAGAAGCAGCACCACACGCATTTGACCGTCATGAATATTTGGCAGCTCAAATGGCTAGAATCACACACAGGCTCTTCGCAACATCACAACTACTACCAGCTGCAGTCACCAACTAACATTGTTGGAAATCTTTGCAAGCTCAAAAGACCATTGAGAAGGTACACACACAAATAATATAACTAATTATTCTGTTGCTTTTTTCAGATTCAGTTACAGCTCTGTTTCTTAAAGAATTAATCAAATGTTCTCCCCTTGTCTTGATTCAGGGGTCATCAGACGCCAATCCTTTACAATAATCGTGCTTGTAAGATCCCTTGTAATTGTGCTTTGTTGAGCTATTACCACAACTAATCACATCTAAATTTACATAAAAGTTTACATAAATTATGTTTCTGTTTCATGTCACTGTTTGTTCCATGTAAAGTTAGGAATGTAGTCCTCCAATACTCCTTACATGAAATCATTTTACAGACCCTTCGCTAGCTCAATTAATTCAATTTGTTTGAGAGAAATTAATATAGCTATTTGTCCGATTTGATTGCTGTAGGTTGCTTATTTTTCTTGAATCAATTTTTATCTTTACTTCCATACATTATAACAAAGGGCAGGTCATGGAGGGATCATAGAGCTACTGATTGAAGCAAAGCAGCATATTCCTTATTTTAACCAGTCCTGCTGGTTATCAGTTATCACCATATTAGCTTTCTTTTGAGTTGGCTATCCTATTAAGTAATTGGTATTTGGTACCAATTGTAGATTTAATTGGCTGTCATAGAGATGTTTTTTTGTGGGAACTGCTTTGCTTACTTTTGGATCGGTTTTGTATATCTGAAAGTTTCTATAGATGTAGTTTAGAGTATGCAAAGATAAAACCTAAGAATCAAAGATGATACCATCGAATAAATGTAGCACACGCCCGTGTTAGCACAGGAAGACAGAGAAAGCAATGACTATAAAGAGTCCACCTAGCATCATGTTATGGAAGAGGGAGAAGAAAAAATGTTGGCCTTGAAATAAAACACAAGATGGTCAGAAGACTCAGAACAATAATACTACAACATAATATGCATGCAATATAACAAGTTGAAGCCAAAAACCATGAATAACATCATTCAACACATTGAGGTATCCATGCAAAATTGCAAATATACCTCAGCAAGTAATGCGACATGGGCCATTTAAACTTGCAGAATTTTAATTTTGTCCTTCACAATTACACCAAAAGGTGCTAACACCAAAGGCTGCTACAAAACTGGTTATTTCTTACAATAAGAATCTAAAGACAGAAACAACAATTATATCTTAGGATACTAGTGGGGGAGAAGTATGGGATAACTAAAACCAAGTTTAAAAAAAGAAAAAAAAAAACTGTACTTGTTAAAAACTTGCGTATATATGACTGAGACTGGTTATTCCTAAGTAAGCAAGGAAACTATTCATTTCCCAACTAGATATCCAAAATAAATTAGTATGACCCCTAAATCTTCTAACAACTGATTGAATCTTAAAGTTGGGCTCTTTTCGTATAATTCCTTGTTGTGTTGAATTAAATAGAGATACTATAAAACCTTACAAACTAAGATTGCACATTAAAAACCAATTCATTTCCGTTATCGCTGACTCTTATATTCTTAGCAGAAGAGAGAGCCCATGCTCCCAAATCCAAATCCACATAGGAAAAATCAAAATTAGCCCTTACCCGATCAATTTAAGCAGTTCATTTTGTTCAGTTATAAGACTACAAACCATAACAAATTAAACTCTTCAAATCCAAAACAAAATAAGCCCAATTACCAGTTCATCCAAAAGTCTTGAGAATGGAGAAAAGACATTTGCGACTGCAGCTGTTTAAACTCCACAGATCAGACCGCAAGATATCATGGAATACGCCAAGCTTCTCCTGTAATAAAGAGGAAACATAATAGAATGAAAAACATCGAGAAAGGTTCAATTTGAGAGAAAATTAATAAATGGTGACAAGAAAAGGAAATAAAGAAAAGGGTTTTTTTTTTGCGTGAATGGGGACAGGATCTTCAAACCCTGGACCTCAAATTTTGGGTATTTAACTCCGATCTCAAATTTGGAACCTGGAAACTGATCAATCAAAGACCAAAATTTAAATGAGCGATCGAGAAGTGGCGAATCAGAAACAAATCCTAAATCTAGGCAGGCTGGCCTCAAAACCAGATAGTTAGACTGATTTCCCAAATATCGAACCATAATCGAAGGACTTCCAAAAATCTCGAACCTCTACTTTACCTAAAAGAATTAGTGAAGAGAAAGAGACCAAGAAAAGCAAAATTTAGGGTGAATCAGAAACAAAACTCCGACTACTGATTGGACCTCAAAGTTGGCTTTTTATTTTCCCTATAATTACTAGATTGCAGATCAAAAACCAATTCATTTCAGTTGTTATCGCCGACTCTTATATTCTTAGTAAAAGAAAAAAGTTATACTCCCAAATCCAAATGCTTCAAATCCCAGATCAAAACCCGCAATGGAAAAAAACATAATCAGACCAATTACCTGTTCATCACGAAGCCTTGAGAATGGATGAAGACATCCATAACTGTATCTGCTTAAACTCCAGAGATCACTCCGCATGATATATCATTGGATGAGACAAGCTTCTCCTCCTGCAATCAAGAGGAAAAATATAATAGAATTTAAAACATAAAAAAAAGCGATAATTTTAGAGAAAAGGTTTTGCACGAACGGAAATAGAACCTTGAAACCCTAATACCTCAAAATTTAAGTATTTAGCTCCAATTTCAAACTGGATCTGGAAACTGATCCAATTGATGGCGATCCAGAAGGGCAAATCGGAAAAAAAAAAAACCCTAAATCAAGGCAGGCTCTCCGTAAAAAAAAACTGATCGTTGGCTTGATTTCCCAAATCTCGAATCACAACCAAAGGGCTCACAAAAATCTCGAACCCTTCGATGAATTAGACAAGAGAAAGATACCAAGAATAAACTTTAAATGGGCGATAAAAAAAAGGACGAACAAGAAACCAAATCCTAATAAGGCTGAGAGATTAAGTACCTGATCGCTGGCTTGATTTTCCAAAATTTCGAACCAAAGGGCTCTCAAAAGTCGCGAACCCTTGAATGAATTAGGGAAGACAAAGAGATCAAGCAGAAAAAAAAATTAAATAAGCGATAAAAAAAGACGAACAAGAAACCAAACTCTAACAAGGCAGAGAGATTAAATCCTGGTCGGTGGCTTGATTTCCCAAATCTCTAACCATAATCAAAATCTCGAACTCTTAAATGGGTTAGAGAAGACAGAGAGATCAAGAAGACTCAAATTAAAACAAGCAATCAGAAAGGCGAATCTAGGTTGAGAGATCGAGTACTGATCGCTGGCCCCAAATCTCGAGCCACAACCGAAGGGCTTTCAAAAATCTCGAACCCTTAGATGATTAGAGAAGTAAAAAAGATCAAGAAGACCAAAATTTAAATGAGCCATAAAAAAGGACGTACGAGAAACCAAACCCTAAAATAATTGAGGGATTAAGTACCTGATCGCCGGCTTGATTTCCCAAATCTCGAACAATAATCAAAGGGCTCCTAAAAATCTCGAACCCTTGAATGGACTAGAGAAGACAAAGAGATCAAGAAGACCAAAATTAAAACAAGAAATCAAGAAGGGCGAATCGTAAACGAAATCTCAATTCTAGGCGGAGAGATCGAGTACCTGATCGCTGCCCCCTCCCAAATTTCGAACCCTAGTTTGAAGACGATGACGCCTCATCTGAATGATTTATTAGATCGAGAGAGATCAGAGAGTGAGGTTCTTGATTTTGAAAAGGAGAAGAAGCGCGATTGAGGATGGAATATTTATAGAGGAGACGACACCTGGGGCTGGAGACGGTGAGGACAGCTGTTGCTAGCTTCTGAAAAATGACACGCGTAAGAAACGTGTTCACACCTGCACCGGAACCGAAATCGAACCGGTCAACTTTGGGCTGGCTATTAACCCAATTCTCAGCCCAGGTTATGAAACGTCCGAACCCGATTATTTTCCTCTAGGGTTTTTTTATCAACTTCTTAACCTTTGGATGCAATTGAAAAATACATATAAAAATTCGCGAACTCCAACTGGTTGTACAACTTGTGGTATGCCTATATCTTTTCTCTCTGACTCTGGATTTTGGTTTTAAAATGTATAAAAGCAAATAGAAAGACTTTTAAACACACAGAGAGGGAGACATTGAAAAGACACGTGAGAAGGAAGACATTAAAGATATGCATATTTATCACGCCCAAATTTTTTACCGAATTGATGCAAACACTCTCTGATATCACTAAAAACAATTGCTCGCTAATCTTCCCGATTCTTTATAATTTTAGCTAGAAAACTACTGCACACAGAGATTCGACTGGTGATTACTGGAGAGCAAATAAATTCAGAGTTTAGCCAGTGGTCGAAATTAAATATATTATAAATATGTTTGTAGTAAGGCTCAAACCGACCACCTGTGGGTGCAGGAAACTCTTATGAACCCAAAGTCAACAGTGATGCCACTTGCGGGGGACTTATAATCATGCATTTGACAGATGGTTAAGGTTTGTCATCACTCATCAGCATCATCAATTCAACTACTTCAACATATTCATTTAAATAGTTTTAAGATGTCTTAGATAACCATGAAATTTCATAATTTTTCCCATGATGTGTTTTCTAGGAATGCATACCGGGAAACCATCATTGCCCAAAGATGCCAATGTGTACATTCCATGCCTATCAACATGATGGCATTGGAAACAAGTTTCGGTATAGGAGATTTTGTACAATTTCTCTGAGCCTCATCCATCTATGTTCAAGTGATCTAACAAACACACATATATTTCGAGATTTCTTCGGAATTTGCACGCACAACATAGCATTCATAATTTCCAAGGAATTCACTAATATGGATTTAGCTTCCAAAACTAACAAATTAGCATTCATCATTGCCAAAAGTGTCTTTCAAATCCATAATTATAAATTAAAATTAACCCTTGGGCTAATATTTTCTTGAGCACATTAACATAGCAAATTGAACATTGATGTTGGGCCTGTTTGGTTTGATGGAAGTGGGAGGAAAAGATGTAAGTAAGAAAAGAGAATAAGAAATGTGGAAGAGTAGTGAAAAATTAGGATTTGTGCAATTCTCATTTCCGATATTTGATTATAATGTGAAAGTATAAGTGAAAAAGTATATTGTGTTTTCCGGTGTTTGGTTAGTAATGTGGAAGTGGAAATGAAAAAGTTGAGCGTTGACCATAAAATAATATTAAATTAAATATTAATTCTGAAATAACATTTTTGGACTATAATTGGACTGCAAGTGGGATTTACATGACATCAAAATTTAATGTATTAAATTATAACTTATTACAAGTGAGATTTACATGACCATAAAATTGACTGTAGCATCCTGGAAGTGAAAAAATAGTAGTGTAAAAAAGATGTGTAAAAGGAAAAAAGAAAAAGGAAAAGGGGTTTTCTCATTTCCTGTTTCCAGTTCAAAACAAACAAGGGAAGTGGGAAATGAATTTTCCTACTTCTCATTTCCCTCCCACTTTCATTGAATCCAAATGTGCCTGTAACTCAAAAAAGGCAACCAATGAAAAGAACAAATGATTTCGCAAAATCAGAAATAGAAATAGGTCCAAAATAACCCAGCATTCTCCCTCATAGATCAGCCGACAAAATTGTTTCCACACCTCATCAACAAACTCGATTCAATACTCAAATTCACCATTGACTCTGAAATCAATCGCACAATCATCTTCAAAATTGTATCTGATAAATTATACCGAATATCAAAGATAAATAGAGCCCCGCTGCAATTTGGAGTACCAAAGGAAAAAAAATAAAATATCGGTCTACAGAGATGGAATCTTCAGAGCTACCTTTCCATCGATCGAAAATGCAGACATATTCTTGAAGAATGGTCCTTGGTTGTTCGAAAATGATCTGATTGTAATGGAGAAGTGTCGGCCTCGCACACTTACTGACAGCTACAAATTGGATCACTGTAAATTCTAAGCGCAAATTCATAATATCCCATAGGATATTCTCAAAGAGGATGTAGTCGGCTGGATTGCGAAGGAACTCGGCA
Organism: Agave tequilana; assembly: GCA_038442645.1. Lineage (NCBI taxonomy): Eukaryota > Viridiplantae > Streptophyta > Magnoliopsida > Asparagales > Asparagaceae > Agave > Agave tequilana. The sequence goes on from JAVJIF010000136.1 coordinate 69,323, forward strand.
TAATCACCCCGATCAACCGGCGAGACTCGAAAAAATAAGTAAATTATGCATGGATCAAAATAAATATCAATATCAGAGACCCACTGAGGACGAGATAGGCTCTTCCATTACTTGATGATGTGAATTATAGACGCGCGTCGTCAAAAAGAAACTGTCGAGATTTTGCTTGTTTTATGGAATAATCGAGCATGAGGAGTCAAGTTGCAAATGGCTCACTGCAGTGGATTTTGTTCTGTGTACTGTGCTGCTGATGAACGAGGAACGGTAGAATCTCTAGAAACTGATGATATGTAGGCTGGAAGAGTCCAACTACTAATCACCGACCCCTATCCAGAGAAGATCTCCCCCATCAGACCCAAATCACGGGCCATTACCTCACCATCATCACCCCGCCGACACAGTCCCTGCAAACCCCCTTCACCTCCCTTTGCGCAGCAGTCATCTCCCCAAACCCTTACCTGAACAATTATCTAGCTGATTCGGAGTCAGATCTAGATCCAATTGCTAATCGTCACTAAAACTCGGATCCACGCACCAACAAATCTAGACTGAAACACCCACCCCAACCCTAAACCTAAACCCACATCCTATCTAACCGTAATCTCCCCCCAAATTCAAATCGTCTCAACCCTAGCATCTCTACCATGAGCCCAAATTCACCTCTCACCGCCAACCTCAATCCCCTCGACCACCTACCTCCAGTCATCACGACAACCCCCTCCTCAATAGCCTTGAATTCAACTCGTTTACCTTAAGCCCGACTACAATCCCTTCCATCAGATTCAACCCATCCCAACATCCTACCTTCAGCCACTGTGATATACCCTTACTCAATATAAAGTGTTCGTCCCACCTCCACCCCGGCAATAGTGCTACCACTCAAATCCCTCCTCCCCAATCCCCAACTTACCTCATCAAGGCTACTATCGTGGAGGAACTACAAGAGCAAAACTCATCTATCCATCACCTCTTCTGCCTTGTTACTCCTGTGCTCAGCCGGACCACCCAACTATCGAGCCTTACACCGCCAGCAGGCCGACAGAGATAAAGAAGAGCGATTAAATTTGGGGGAAAGATAGAGCTACCAAGTGGGGGTCAACCCACTTTAAAGGAGTCAAGAGTAGGTCCCGTGTCAAGTGATGAAGTGGTTAGTCTAATCCCAACAAGTGGTGGGAGTTTTCACATGGGGCCAATCATGATAAATAAATTGCAAAAAAAAGTGATGATTGCAGAGCTTGAAACTGAGCTTACCAGAAACTATCACCCCGACAAGAAGACTAAAATTGTGAATGCTGAGTTGGATGCAGACAAATCCCTATTTGATGGTGTTGAGGTGGATTCGGCGAAGTGAACCCACTCAGATAAATGAGGCTATTAACTTGGAATTGTCAGTGGTGCAGGACTGACCCGGCAATTCACAACCTGAAATCTTTCCTATGATCCACCCTGCCAATCATCGCCTTACTATCGGAAACTCACTCAAATGACACAACTTCACCAACACTGTCAGAAGTCTCAGCATCACCACTACTTTGTTGTTCCGTCATTGGTCCTATCGGGAGGCTTGTGGCTCCTATGTGATAACATTTAGCGCCTACAAATCATTTTCTTATCACCCAACTGTATTATAGTAGAAACTCGAATCACAATGGGACTATCGGTATGGAACCTTGCCTGCGTTTACGGAGACCCCATCTAACAAACGGGAATGTTGGGAGCGCCTTACCAGTATAATCTCTAACATTTCTCTCCATTTACTTTGTTTTGGTGATTTTAATGCCATTTCCTCACAAAATGAAAATTTAGGCGGAGAACCTGTTACATGGAATAAAACTACTGATTTTAATAATTTCTTAAGCACATCTCGTCTTCTTGATCTGGGTTTCATGGTGCAGTCTATACTTGGTCAAACAAATAACCATCAACAACTCACATCCGAAAGAGGCTGGACAAGGCCTACAACATCCATGAGTGGGTGTCAGAATTCAGAGAGGCCTCTGTACACCATCTGCCAGCGATGGGGAGCGACCACTGCCCCATTCTAGTGAAGCTTCAAAAAACCCCAGAGAAGACAATGCAGGAACTTCAGATTCAAAGCAATGTGGGTTAGGAAACCGGAATAAAATGATTTACACACAAGGGCGTGGTCCAAGTGCACGAGAGAGGGCTTTCTCATTTAAGTCAGATACGAAGAAATGGCACCAGGAGCACCTTGGGAAGTTGGGCAGCAAAATTAAACAAGCCATAGAGGAGCTCTCTTCTATCCAACAGGGATACATGATCTTACACTGATATAGACGGAGAGGGAGATCTCTAGAAGATCAATAAATTGCTTTTAATGGAAGAAGATTTTTGGCACCAGAGGGCCAAATCTCAGCTAATTTGAGAGGGCAACTAGAATACCAAATTCTTTCATATTGTGTCCACCAAACACAAGAGAAAGAATATCATCCTAGCCATTTGAAATGTCGAAGGGGACTGGAAAGATGACTCCGAAACGATCAGGAAGATTGTAGAGTACTACAAGAAGTTTTTCACCTCAGCACAAACCAAACCCAGTCCCTGACAAGTTTTCTTTTGGGGCAACCATCCCATATGATGACATAGTTAGACTCAACTGTATCCCATTGGTGGGGGAGATTGAGACTATTATCAAGAGTATGGGGCCAGCTAAAGCACCGGGGCCGATGACCTCCCACCAACTATTTTCTAGTAAAGTTGGGCCACAAATTAAGGGGGAGGTTATCGATTTCACCCAAAACTTCTCATCTCTGACTCCTTCAAAGATGAGATAAATGATACTAATCTCATACTCGTTCCCAAGACAAGAAAAAGGTGTGTAAGACCTCAATGGATTTCAGACTGATCGCCCTCTATAATGTGATTTACAAGATAGCTGGCAAGATCCTGGCAAATAGACTACACCCCATTCCAGATTCTGTCATGTCCCCAAACTAAGCAGCTTTTGTCCCTGGGAGACAGATCCTAAACAATTTGATGGCAACCTAGGAGTTGATTCATTTGATGAGTTGAAAGAGCCAGAGATCCAAACTATTCGCTCTTAAGATGGATATGCCAAAAGTATATGACATGGTAGAGTGGAGTTTTCTTTTTCACGTCCTTCAGCTAATGGGCCTTCCCTGGCATTTCATAGAGATGATTAGAGCATGTGTCTACACCACCGGTATTGGAGTCAGTATAAACGAAGATATTGATGGTCGCGTTTGCCCCGAGAAAGAACTAAGATTGTGATGTCCACTATTACTGTACCATTTCATCATATCCACTAAAGTCCTATCATCTCTTCTTTGGGAAGGGGAGAATAAAGATGTTTTCAAAGGCATGAAGATCAATCACTCGGCTCCTACTGTATCACATTTCATGTTCACCGACGATCTCATGATATTTGGAGAAGCCTTTGCCATAAATCTGGAGATAATGAAACATAACCTTGATATTAATTCGAGCTAGTCAGGCAAGGTAATCAACTATTCCAAATCTTTAGTTTTCTTCACTAATAATATTTCAAATTGTGTGAAGAATGAATTCGCATGCATCTCGCAGTCCAGTGTATGAAACAAGATAAGAGATATCTCAGGGCCCCCTTATTTGCTACTAGAAGATCGGTCTCATGCCATAAGTATCTTATTAAGAAGATGAATGGGAAGCTGAAAGGGTAGAAAAGCTCACTGTTGTCCTATGTGGAGAGAGAAGTTTTGATTACAGCCACACTGGCAGCCATCCCCTACTTATAAATGGGTGTGGGCCTCCTCCCGAAAGATATTTTTTGGAGAAATGGAGGACTTCATGTGAAACATCTTTTGGGGCTATAGCCCAGAGGACGACACCTTTTCCTAAAGAAGGGAACATCTCAAAAAACCCAAGGCAGTCAGTGGTCTCAGATTTCACCACATACAGCTTGTGAACGAGATCCTATTCATGAAGTTAAGGTGGAGAATCCTGAAGGACCCAATGGTGCTTTGGGTCCAAATACTGAAGGAAAAGTATTTAGCCAAAGAATCATTCATTTACTTATCCATCAAAGCTCATTGTTCAGCTTTACGGTAAGGTATCCAGAAAATAAAACCTATTCTTCTTTGGTTAGTGGTGAATGGAGAGAATATTGAGATATTCACGGACCGGTGGATTCCCCAGATGTCGAAACCCATCGCCAAGCCCCTAGACTTCCCGATTACCATCTCGAGGGTTAATCAGCTCATATCCTCTAACAGAGGCAAATGGGATGAAGAATTAATAAGGGATTGTTTTAATCGTACAACTGTAACTTCCATTCTGCATACGCCCATCAACTAGTATGCGCCTTCGAGACGAGATCACATGCTCTGGCTACAGGAATGAACTATCTCGTCATGACCCTTTCAGCCTTTAGGGTCCAAACTGATAACAAGCAAACAACATCTTCCATGTTCAAACAGCGATGGTCATGGAAAGATATGCTGTTGAGAGTCCTTCATTTCATGTGGAGATGCTTTAATGACGCCCTCTTAACAAGCACGAGACGTGCTCATGAATCCCCAGTGCTAATGGAACTTGTCATTTATGCAATGCTGACCAGAAATCGTAACTCACATGCTGCATTGCCCTATAGTCAAGAGGATTTGGAACAGCCGGGGATCATATTTTGACATTGCCAATGGAGAAAACATTGGCTTGGTAATCAAGCGTTGGTTGAATACGAGAGTTGGAAACGCTAAAATTTTTGTAGATCGGGGCTAATTTGATGTGGTGGGTGTGGAAATGTCATTGTAAATGGGTTTTTAAGAGAAACCCATTCTCGGTGGATACTGTCAGAGCTATGAAAGCTGCTGTAGAAGATGAAAATCAACTAGAGGGGAGTGAATGGTGATAGACTAAAAAACAAAGTGGAAATTAAAACAATCACAATAAACAATCTCAATTATGAAAAAATGAAGTCGTGTACCCGGTGAATGACTCTAAACTTCTCCTCGTGATTTCTCTTTAAATAAGAGTTGCACAATTGCTTTTCTTGATGTTTAGAGAATTGAAACAATAGTAGAGAATTCAACAAGTATAATTTGCAATAAATAATAAGAAAGATATATAATTGCAATAAGTGGAGGAGTGAGAGTTTTGAAAGATCAAATGAGATGCCAATTGCAAACACAGAGAATTGTTATCGAGATTCGAGCCATTTGCTCTACATCCTCGCCTTCACCGCAATGAAGGATTCTACTATAATCAACTTTAATTACAACTCTAACTCGATCCCACAAGATCTGAACCAACAACTTTACTTCACTACCCTCCTTCCAAGAGGAACAACCAAAGAACAAAAAATTACAAACTTGGTGATCTTCACAAGACCACAAACTCTCCCTATTACACTTCTCCTATACCTCAGTATAGAGGATTGATAGCTTAAAAGAAAATGTAAGAAAAGTAGAGAGAATAGGATTGAATAGCACTGGAATCTTTTGAGACTTTTTGCAAAACTAGATTTTGAAAGCTAAAACTTGTGTAAATCTTGTATTTGACACTCTCTAATCACTCTTATTTATAAGAGTAGGACAGAGACCAATTCCCAGTAAATCTCAATAATAAAAACATCTTAAAAATCATCAAAAATATAAAATAGCCATTGGAAATGAATCTGGACTAGTTTGCATTGAAAAATAACCGTTACAGGCAGAACATGCATGTTTGACCATTGGTGGAGCGGAGACGTGACAAGAGTCGGCGACGCATATACGCAAGGATAATACCTCACGTATACGCCCTAAACCTTAAGTAATCCGAACAAGCTATATAAATCTACTAAGATCAATAATGCATATAAATGTCCACACATGATAATATAAGAATAAAGAAATGGAATAAATACTGAGTCTGATATATAGAGAATTAAGGAAATAACAGGAATGAAGGAGAGACAAGAGAACCGATAACAAGCTGAGGATAACTCCGGGCTCCTTGCAATGCGTACGATCTCATCAAACACCTGGTCAACAGAATAAAATATTCTACACATGGATGCGCAAATTCATGATCATCAAAAAACGACCTAAAGAGTATGTAAAATGAATAAAAGGGAAAGGTGCACGTGCATAAATAGTGTGTACAAATCACTATACTAATATGAAAACAAAGAATAAAGAATATCATGAATAAAGCTATCAACAAAAAGGTAGCTTATATGACTGTAAAATGAATAACTGATATCAAAGAGATGTGTTACCTAGCATATGTCTCTGTTTTATTGATTATTATTAACTTAATTAATATGGTACTTAGTATATCCCATACTACAGTCATTTTCTCACATATCAAACAAGATTATCATTGTTGTAACTTACTGCCAATGTAGTGCATGTGTTTTGGAAGGGTACCGTGCATGCCCGATATCACGGTCTAACACCCTGGCGCTGAACCAGGATAGGTAGTAAAGCTCTAATAATTCAAACCACAGCCCTACACAAAAAGGCAATTGGTATGACGCCGTAATCTAGGCAAAGCCCTGATAACTGACAACTGAATAACTAGGTAGCCGGTACTACCTTAGTTCTTCATGGTGGAACCCACAACTCGGTTAACCATCATAAGTTCTTCCAAAATACACAACAAGCATTATCAAGCAATTACTCCTTTTTTCCAGGTTATGATGTCTTTTATTAACATGCAAAAATATAAGTTATTATTAAGATGAAATAGTAACTGAATATCTCCAACTGAAACAAATGTCACTAAAAACTGATATCTCATAACTGATAACTAATAACTGATATCTGATGAAGAATACTAGAGATATAGAGTCACTAATAATAATGATATTAATAATCACTGATAAATGATAACTGATGTCGAATTCTAAAAATATAAGATCATTGATATCAATGAGATCACTACACAATATATGTCTATATCCATAACTGAATAACTATAATAATTAGGAACCAATCGTGAGTGAAGTCTACTGAATATCTTCGAAATTAAACTAAATTAACAGATACAAAAATCATAACTAAAATGTGAATCATCCTCAAATGATATGAAATTTAGAACATCTCTATATCTAATATTCGACATCAATAAGATCATCAATACTCAAGCAAACTAATCAGTGAATAGATCTCGAAAATACTTACAATCAATAATCCAATAATCGCCAATCTCATCTGAATACTAATCAAGATCCAATGTAAAGAATATAATTCCGAGATCAACTCCAACTCTAAATAAGTCCATATATAGATCAAAGTATCAAGGAAATTAGTTTCTTAATAAAGTAATATCATATTTAATCCATTCTCAATATCCAAATTAATTTCCCGTCTGATTTATCACTAAAAAAATATCTGATAATTAATACATTGACATAACTATACCAATCTCAAGATCAAATCAAGTTCCAGTCTAATATATATCACAACCAATTTCGAATTCGAAATTGTAAACGATTACACATTAAATGATAGAACTCTAATGCCTCGGTAATAAATTATTGAATCCATATACATTAAATCTATCTAATTCATTGTCCACAATACATCTAACTCTTCCTCGAAATAATGATCTATTGGTATTCATCTAGGACTCAAATCTCAAATAAGGATATCACTCCTAAATAGCAACAATTCGGTATTCCACCGATCAAAATATATAATATCGGAACTTAATTCTAAATTATAAAAATCTATAATTATTTCTACATGCTAGAAATTAAACAATTTAACTAACTAATACTAATTAAGTAACCACAATAATTTCATTACTGCAGTTAAACATAAATTATGTGAAGAGAGCTATACACTCACTGACAAAACATAAATTAAAATGCATAAATAACATGAAATGCTAGCTATCAAAAATAAATAAAAATACAATGAAAATAAACACTCACTAAATTAAATAATTAAAGTGAACACTCACTAATATCACATAAAATGATATAAATAAACACACAAACACTCACATGAAATGTCGCGGATCCGAGTCTGAATCACCATCAAATCTGTACTGCACGAACTGGTCCGGATCTCCGAATCTCCTCGTATGTTGGGTCTTTGAATCGCCTAGCGTATCAGCAACTTGAAAACATGAATCTGAATCTTCTGTTACTTGGTTCGAATCGGATAAACAGATCCGGATCGACAAGTTTGCAACACATACATACACATATAGACACACACTGATACACATACACACACGTACACGCAAATACACGTGCACATATGCACATGTGCACACAAAGACACACACGCAAGCAGGCATACACACCCAAGGGGGAAACACACACCCTACACACCTGTGCGCACACACACGCACACACACACATGCACACAAATACACACAACCTTAGACATACACACGTACACATTTATACACATGCGCCCATACACTCACACACACATTGACACAACACAAGCGCACGCACGTGCACACAAATCACGTGCACAACACACATGCTCTCATATAATACACAACACATACAGAGATCATATAATACACAACACATACAGAGAGAGAAAACCTGAGATAGAGGGAGAGTGCAGGAGCTCACACAGGCTCAGATGGTGGGTCTCGACCGTGGACTGGAGGAGGCAGCAGTGTGTGGGCTGCGGCCACGCGGAGATCAGGCTCTGGCGGCGGATTTTGGAGGTGGAGCAGTCAGCTTGTAGGAGCTCGCTACTGTGAAGAGCAGGCCGCGAAGGAGGTGTAGTGGAGACCTGGTCATAATGGGCTCGACCTTGATGGTCATGGTCGCGCACGAGATGGGGAGGAGATGGTGGATACGGTTGTGAAAGTGAGGAAGGAGGTGGGTGGTGTCTCAAGGAGGAGGAGGGCTATCGTGGGCTTGGGTTGAAAGCATGGAGAGAGGGTGCAGCTCTCGGTGGCGTGGGGCTCGGTGGTTGGTCGCTGACCACATTGAAGAGGAGATGACGGAGGGCGTAGATGGCATGGTCGGTGGCTGCTCGACCTGGTTGTGGCTGTGAGGGCTCCGAGGCGCTCGACCGATGGTTGGAGGTGGACGCAGGTGATGTGCAGGCCATGGGGGTGCAGGAGAGAGATGATGATGACGATGATGGTGGTAGAGGTGGTGGCGGCCATGAGAGATAGGAGAGAAGGATGGTGATATGGTTAGCAAGGCACATGGAGAGGGATGCACGGCAGGGAGAAGAAGGAAGAAAGAAGAGGGGGAGTTGCGACTGAGGAGGGTGGCGGCCAGAGTTTTGCAGTGAGAGGAAGAGAGGAAAAAAGAGATTAGGGTTTGAGTTAGGATTAGGTTAAGAGAGATTATATACATGGGAGGTTATTGGGTTGTTGGGTTGGCTAATAGGTTTGGGTTTGGGTTTAGGAACATGAAATATAATAATACTAATACTAATAATAATGATAATAATAACATTAATAATAATAACAATAATATTAATAACAAGATTAGTATGAATTATAATAATAATAATACATAATAATGACAACAACAATAGCAACAATAATAATATAAATAATAATAATATTATATAATAATACTTAGTAACAATACTACTAGTAATATTAATAAACAATGATAATAATACTAAAACATAATAATAACAACAATAATAATAACAACAACAATAATAATAGTAATTAATAATAATAGGAATGGGAAAAATACTTGTTAGTAATTAAAATGATAATAAGTAATAATGGTAAGCATATATAAGGCCAAATTAACATTTAATACCTCAAAATAATTTGTATATTTAATAATAACAATAAGTATAGCAAAAATAATAAATATTTAGAAAAAAATAAAATATAATATTATTAACTAGAGACATTACATCCGGCTAAGGCAAATATGATTTTTGCCATTGTCGTCGGTCGACCGGCCAAAGTGACACTCTGAGCTCAGAGCAGAGCTCAGTGCTGGCGGTCAATATTGAGCTCAATGCTAGCGGTCGATCGACCAGTGCCAGCTAAAACTTAAGCTAAGCCAGCAGTCAATCGGGCGGTCGATCGGGCTCAAAGCTAAAGGCCAGTGCCAGATTTATGCATGTCTGGTCGACCGACAGAGCCTTTGCTTTGCCTAGCGGCAGCAGCCAAAAACTGAAAAATTTTGTTTTGAAAATCCTTTTGATAATCTTTGAAAATATGGTTAAAAGTATATACCTTGAAAATTATTTTGTATATAATTTCAAAGACTTTGTGCGTGTGTGTGTGTAATATCTTGAGCACTAATCCACTATACTATACTTTAACAAATTAAACTATAAAATCTTATAAAATAAAAAATACAAGAGTAGACTTCGTATTCAACAGCTTCAAGTGGACGTCTTCAAATATATTCTCTTTAAGCTAAAATTCAATCACTGAATCTCTTTTTGAGGTTGAAACTTTCCCTCTTGAAATCTGTGTACTAAAAATATTTTTAAGATCATTAGTACCACAAAGTACACGAGTTTTAGAATCATCAAAATTAAGAGCGATTGTACCATTGGGCCAACAATCTCTTCCTTTTTGATATGACAAAACTCATGAGTTATATAAATAAATTATGAACGAAAAAGCTTCAAGAGAAGCCCCCCCTCAAATTATGCATTAAAAATTATTAAGCATACTCTTTATAAAACTTTATTCTTTATAAAAACTCATAGTATTCTTCTCCCCCTTTTGTTATGCATCAAAAAGAGAGAAAATATTAAGAAATACCAAAAAAAATGAACACATTAAAAAATATTTGTATAGAAAATATAGAAATTAGTTATTCATCATGCAAACATTCAATTCTCTACAAATAAAATTAAAACGATGATAATCAAGAGGTTTTGTGAAAATATCAGCTAATTAAAAATCGGTTGAAACATAATTAATCTCAATATAACCTTTTTCATAGTAATCTCTAAGAAAGTGATATCAAATTTCTATATGCTTGGTCTTGCTATGTAGATTTGTATTTTTGGTCATATGAATATTACTAGTATTATCACAAAATATCTTAATATGATCATAATGCAAATTACAGCAAGGACAATATGCTTCATCCAAAGAACTTGTGCACAACAACCTCCCGCAGTAACATACTCTGCCTCGGCAGTTGAGAGGGCAACAGAATTTTACTTTTTAGAAGACCACGAAGCAAGTCAATTTTCTAGAAATTGACAAGATTCTACTAGTGCTCTTCCTATCCACTCTACAACGGGCATAGTCGATATCCGAATAACTTATCATATTAAATTGTCCAGGTTTTGGAGACCACAACCCATACCAATAGTGCCTTTAAGATATTTAATAATTCTTTTTGCCGCACTTAGATGCGACTCTGTAGGACATGATTGAAATCTTGCATAACCACATACACTTAACATGATATCTGGCATACTTGCCATTAAATATGTGGCGCCTCGATCCCGCGGGTACGGAGACGCCACTGCGACGTATATACGCAGGTCAGAGATACCCTCACGTATATACGCTAAGCATCAGTACAGACAAGAATCAGAGTGTGGAAGCACAATGGTAATGTACATTCCAATAGAAAAGTACAAGTACATGGTTATCACAGAAAGCGATACAATATTACAGGAATATTACATCACTAGAAAATATAAGAGTACATAATGCGAAAAGATATACGAAAGCTGAGAGGTGCTCACGAGCAGCAAGAGGGACCTCGAGAGCCAAACAGGAGAAGAGCTGGAAGGAAGAGCTACGGCGGTGTCCAAGCTTCTGCTGCACTCTGACCACTATGAAAGGATCCGCTGCGCACTCTTTTTTAATCAGTTATAGCAAGGTCACCAAGATCCGGTCTCTAAGATCTGAACATGAGAATCCAGGGTTGTCAGATGCAACCCTGCGAGTACATATAGTAAAGCCAAGTGGCGTGCATAGCAGGTACATGTGTACAGGAAATGTGTATCGTGAATATAAGCACATATGAATATGAAATGAGACAATAAGTTAAGTAGCTACAGGGAAATCAGTTATATAAGCTCACATTACCGATCGGAGAGATTAGTACATCGAAGGAATAATCCAAACAAGAAAACCCTCATATATATACCCTATATCTCACGTCACTGTAGTCTGAGTTTATATAATCTGACTTTACCTTCACAATAATATAATAATGAAACAATATGGTAGCAATCAAGTAATCCAATAAGATAGCACATGTCTATGTGGTGAGCAGTATAAACCAAGGGTATAGCTAGTCATATATCAGGAGCATGTTATTATTAAGTTATTAAGTCTCATCTGATTTGTATACGTCGGTATGTGTCCCATCCCACATACCTCAGCATACAGACCAGAGAGTAAGTTATTGAAAACTGATGGAGATCGACGAACCAAGTTTAGAATGGGTCCCGTACATGCCCGGGACAATGGTCAAGGAGTATCCGGTGCTGAGCTGGAACGTACCGCTAGGTACCGGGACTTATTATACGCCCGAACAGGAATAGGATGTCACCGCTCCCACAGGAATAGGCCCAGGGGCTTATGGTACAACCGGCAGGCAGGGGAGTAGGGGTGCCAGTACACCCCACGGAAGCGCCTGGTGGCCTCCAGGTCGAATCCAAGTATATGGCCGCGCGACACTATAAGACCATCATAAACATGGAGATTATATCGGTACTCATCAGTTTCCCCCATCCCGGTGTAAGTTGTCTAGGTATAAGATTTTTATGTTTTAGATAAAATGTAAAGGATAGAATAGTTGGTGGATTGCTCATATATTTATCACACACACACTCTTGATAGTTTTGTTTTTACAAAAGATTTTCTTTTAGAAAAATACATGTTTGGTTTTTGGTATTCATGTTCATCTTTCAACCAAAACCAAGTTTATGCTTATTGTCAAAAACATAGATATTTCATCTTGATTGTGTAGTGGATCATATCCATACACACTATGCTTTAAAAGTATATCTTGTTTTTGTATTTGATGAAGATTTGGAAAAACATGTTTTGGAAAAATATTGTTTTGGAAAAACAGTTTTTATCATAAGCCAAATATTTCCAAGTTACAAAAATAGTCCAAATCTTTTATAACATGCCTTGATTTTGTGCAAGCATGTTTGTTTATCATTGTATATTGGTAAAACTATTTTTGTAGATTTTCTAAGTTTTTATGGGATTTTATTTGAGCCAAAAGACTAACTTTTTAATTCCAGAAAACTGTTTCAGGCTTCAGATAAGTCGACTTGCTTCCTTTATAGTCGACTAACCCTGAAGTCGGTCGACCGGTCGGGTCGACCGACGTGCACAGACGTGCACGCCTTTGTGCACTGGAGGACGGCCGACCGTACGGGTTGACCACTCTAGAGAGCTCTGCTCTCTGGAAGTTTCGGCCGACCGTATGGATCGACCGACAGAGAGTTCGACTCTCTGCTCCAGTGGCTCGGTCGACCCGGGCGGTCGACCGTGGCTCCAACGGTCGGATTTCTGACCGTTGGCGGTCGACCGCTCGGGTCGACCGGCAGGCCTGACAGACCCCAACGGCTATATTTTTCTGGCCTATAAATTTGGGGGTTTGGTCATTGTTTTGAGCTAAGATTTTGGAGACTCTTAGAGCCAGTTTTTCCCATTCATTCTAGAGGTTTTTCTCCACAAAATTAGAACCAATACTTCCAATTAAAAGGAGAGTTTATCAAGAGTGTAAAAGAGATTTTCTTGAGTTTTCACCAAAGATTCTTTCCTTGTTTTCTCACACAAACACTTGAGCATCCATTGACTATTCATCTCATAGGAGTGTTGTAGTGAGATAGTTTTTAGGTGATCAAAGTGTTGTGATCACCAAAGACTTGTTCTTTGTTTCTTTGAGGAGGCGGACAAGTGTGTTCGCGGTTGTTTAGGGTTCGGGTGCGAACTCTTTGTTTGAGGTGCGGCCTCGGCAAGCTTGTGGGGCTTGCGTGTGTACGGGACTAGGGAGTCCGAGGGCTTGTAGGTGTTGCGGCACCGGGGAGAGATCCATTGGGATCTTGCATAGTGGAAATCCTTCGTGTGTCGAAGGCGGGGATGTAGAGCAAGTGTGCTCGAACCTCGAAACAAACCCTTTGTGTTTGCGATTGCCTTTTCTCTCTCTCTCTCTCCCTTACTTATATCTTGCATTCAATTATAGTGTAAATCTTTATATGCTTGATATACTTGTGTGCTCATTGATATACTTGCTTGGGTTTGTTTGCTAACACTTGTATTCAACCAAGAGAGCCAACGCTGCACCTCAACCCATTCAAGGGGAATCTAGAGGAGTTTGTCCAGAGCCCTTCACGGGGAATTCGGCAACACTCTTTGGTTATACATGGTGATTAGTGTAAAAGCTTTATTTGGTCATAATTGTTTTTTAGGCTTCCGCATTATTTGGCATTAAGTGACCATTAGATTAGCCATCACCTATTCACCCCTCCTCTAGGTGAACTTACAAGTATAATAATCATGCCAAGTCCCCATAAAAGTAATAGTCATGAATCTGTAATATAATACAGGTGCCACTATATCAGGTGTCAGGTATAAGGCAATAAGTATAGCATGACAAGTACCGGTGTCAGATATCAAGTAATAAGTATAGCATGGAAAGTACCGGTATCATATATCAAGTAATAAGTATAGCATGGCAAGTACCGGTATCAGATATTAAATAATAAGCATAGCATGGCAAGTACCAGTATCAGATATCAAGTAATAAGCATAGAATGGCAAGTACCGGTATCAGATATCAAATAATAAGCATAGCATGGCAAGTACCGGTATCAGATATCAAGTAATAAGCATAGCATGGCAAGTACCGGTATCAGTTATCAAATAATAAGTATAGCATGGCAAGTACCGGTATCAGATATCAAGTAATAAGCATAGCATGGCAAGTACCGGTATCAAATATCAAATAATAAGTATAGCATGGCAAGTACCGGTGTATACATATCAGGGTCAGGTAACTAATATATCGGTGAGAGTCGCAACATCAAATACTAGGTATCAACCGGTCACGTAACATAGTACAGGAAAATAGTATAAATATTTCAAACTCTTCACAATCATTTTTATAATAATAATAAATTTATCTTTTAATTAGCTATGCGAAGCCGAGTAAAGCGGGAGCAGATCTAGACATACCCGGTATAATACCGGTTTGACAAAGTATAATAATGGCCGAAAGCTATTTATAAAGCATGATAATCATTTATATAACATATACTAACTTGCATAAAGAGATATCATATATTAAAAGCAAGATAATAATTATTAAATATGAAATGATGGTAATAAAGCAAGAAATGCCAAAGAAATGTACTCGCCTAACACCGGAATGAAAATACCGAGAAAAGTTCGAGAAATCCGCGAACCGTGCGAGCAAGCCACAGCCCATAAATATATATTAAAATATATAAATATAAATATTTATATATAAATATTATAAATATATTAGAGAGGGAATAAGAGAGGAGAGAGAGAGAGTATAGGGTTATTTTTAGAAAGGAATTAGGAATTAAAAGGGGAGGCGTATGGTTGTAAATATGGAAAGTAATTTGAGAATGAGAGGATGAGTATTTTCGGGAATGTAGAAATTGGGTTTATTTAGGGAAAAGAAAGAGAAAAGAAAAGAAGGAAAGAATTAAAGAAGGAAGGAAGAAAGAAAGAAAGAAAGAAAGAAGGAAAATGAAGGGGGAGTGGGGGTGGCCGGTGTTGACACTTAAAAAAGACAAGATTCTCATTGGTCCGAACGATGTCTAAACTTGTTGACATTTACAAAAGACAAGGGACAGACGAGCTGAAGACCAGTTTTCACCCACCTCCAAGGGACAAGGAAGCGGTTTGGACTCCACTGATCCAGCAAGCAGAACAGTGAACCCGGATTGTTTCTAAACAGACCTCAGCAGGTCTAAGATGCTAGCATTTAGCATTACATTAGCCCAAGGAGATAGCCTCGATTGAGAGGCTAGCATCATCCAACTTCGCCAGGAAGCTAACTGATAACTTCGCCGAAAAGCCTCTTTTCGGACTTCGCTAAGGATTGCCTCTAGCTCCGCTATGAGCTTCAAAGCGGGCAGCTCCGCTATCGGCCTGCTATAGTCAACCTTTGACCAATCAAAATCTCCTGATGAGATCGGATTCAATCTAATCAAATCCAATCGGGATTCAAATATGGCAGTTGATTGCCACAATCTCTTGACTCTCTTGAAACGAGTAAGAGGATCAAGGAGAATCTCCCAACGATATGAAAAGGATCAAAACAAATCAGAAAGATCAACCGACCTGCCAATTCTAGCTCCGCAGAAGCTATCCTAGCCTCGCAGCAAGGCTACTTTCCAGATTTAAACAGATTCGGTTCAATCTGTTTCCATATCTTCAAGGGGACGATTATACCCTTGCTCTCCCTATAAATAGCCCGCCAGGGGTACAAGGAGACAGAAGCGGAGAGGAATCAAGGAGAGACGCATGCATACGGGAGGACTCCACAAGCAGAGGCTTCTTCACAAGGCACCGCGCGTTCTCAAATTCAGAGACCTTTTAGAGAATTGCTTTCTCTGATCGGGGTACTGATACCCTAACGTCGTCCTTCTTCTCAAGGAATCTCCGGAACCAGGCGAGAAGGAATTCCTTATTGAAGGCGATTTCGAGAAGCAGCAAGAGGGTTCTACCAACCTTCTGTTCTCTGATTCCCCGAACCAGGCGAGAAGGGAATCTTATCGCTCGCATCGTCAAAGGGACAAAGTGGTCGCGCGCTGACCAGACTCCTATCGGCACATTTTCCCAGAATCTCTGAGGAGATCTACTTGTAATCTTTTGAGAATACTTGTAATTTAGCTCCTCAAACTCTTTTTTGTAAGTTTTCCCCCTTTGCAATATAATGGAAAACAAGATGGCGACTCCGCTGGGGATTGTATTCTCCTCTGCTGAGAATCAAGTGTCGCAATGCGACGAACAGACCTTCGGGTCTATCTCTGAATTCAGAAAAGCCGGTGCAGCCAGATCTTCTCTGGCTAAATCTTCAAGCAAAGTCTCTGCGGAGACGGAAAAGGTTCTCTGCAAACCTGCCGCAGTTCTCTGGCGCAATAAGGAAACATGCCCGCAGCCCAGATCCTGCACTTTTGAGAACCTGGTTATCCAGATCGATCAAGGAAGATTTGAAGAAGTCCTCTCTGGGGGTGGCCTGACGCTTCGAGCACGGAAGCACAGGAAGGTCTTCATGGCCAAAGTTTCAAATCAGAAACCAGAGGCAGAATCTTGCCAGCACCCTACAGCCCCGCTTGTGGCTATTCAGGTTCCTTGCGAACCTAGGCGTCCCCCGTCAAGGCTGATATGGAAGCCTAAACAGGAGTCTTCAATCGAAGCTCTCGGAGTAGTCATGCCGAGACTGCGCCTCTCCCACGAAGAAAAGGGTAAGATGCCCATCTGCCCTGACGATGCTGCCAGCCATGAAGTCACGACGGCAATCATACCGTCACTTGAATCAAAGGCAGCAAAGCCTCATGTCAGCCTCGCTCGTACAAGCGAAGCTATTGTACCACAACGAACTCACTGGGTTCGCGGCCGCAAGGCTAGGACCGCAGTGTTATCTGAGGTTGATCCCCTTCGCAGCAGAATAGCGGGCAAAGCACCACAGCGTGCTCCGCTCCCCAATTCATCAGGCACTAAGCTCGCACCTGTCGGTGAAGCTAGCGCCAAAGTACTATTCAGTACTAATCCCTTCTGCAGGGATAAGAAGAACGGAGCATCATCCCTTGTACGCTCCAAAAAGGCCTCTCTACGGGGTTGTTCAGGCTCTGTTGAGCCTAACCTGCGACAATTCTTGACGAACAAGCGGGAATTGGAGTCTCTCCAAACCACTTCCCCGTGTTGTCAAAGAGGATGTCGACTTGTGACAATCCATTCAGCCCATTGTCGGCAATATCCAATCAAGGTGGCACCTCCGCACCGTCAATCGGTGTTTGACCGGTTATCCGCACATGCCATAAAGAAACATCATGAAAGGAGCGCTTCGCGAGGCCTAGCCTTCGCGTCCGTCAACATGACCGGAAGAGGACGAGAGCGACACAGGGAAGGTCATACATCTGATGATACCCCTTTCGGCTCCCCAGATCCAGATTATAGCCCGGGCTTAGGTGAAGTCTTGGTGCGCGAAGAAGGTGTTTTCCGAAATACCAGATCCAGGGTAGCGATACCCTATAATTATGAGCAGCCTTCTTCCTCAAAGGCCCTAATCTCGCCACAGTCCAGACGATCACCCCAATCATCTGATGGAGAAGATGAAGACAGCGGGTATGCCTCTTCAGCAACAGTCAGTTCTGTGCGAACGGACAAAGCATCGGTTAATATGGCCGATAACGCCAATGATGATCTTCGTCAGCGCCTGGAAGCTCAGGAGCAAACTTCCAGAATTCAGCAAGAGGCCCTGGACAATATTCAACAGATGCTCGCTCAGCTCCTCAGCAACCGGAATGATGATACCGGGAGCAATCATGATGAGGAGGGACACCTCAGCAACGATCCGCCCAAGACGGAGAAATCTAAGGGAGGCTCTTCCCTGGATGCCGAAGTCCTTAAAGGCCTTCAAGCTCAAATCGCATCCCTAGCTCAGAGGGATGAATTAAAGAAGGTAGGGGCAGTCCGTCCCTATCCGCTGGAGTGGGATTCGGTGCCATATCCGCCAAAGTTCAAACCACCAACGTTGCATACGTATGATGGTAAGAGCTCGCCCAATCAGCACATCTACTATTTCCGGTCCCAGACCGGTAATGTTCTAAACAACGACGCCATCATGGCTAGGTTGTTCATCGGCACCTTGAAAGGGGTGGCATTCGACTGGTTCCGAAGCCTTCCTCAGGGCTCTATCAATTCCTGGATCGACCTGGAAACTCGGTTCCTCTCTCGCTTCTATGAGGACGACACTGAAGTGACCATGGACAAGCTCCTTTCCACTGTGCAAAGAAAAGGCGAATCTGTCCGTGAATACATTGAGCGGTTCAGAAATCTATCTCTGATGTGCCCAGCAGGGATGCCATTACCCATGCTCTTACAGACATGCAGGCACAACTTCTTGGATCAAGTAGAAGTCCGCATGGGGGCTGTCAAAGCCCATACTTGGAAGAAATTGGTCGAACAAGCTGAGATAGCCGAGAAATCGGCTAAGAAGTTCGAGCCATCCGCCCCTAGGAGCAAATGGGGCGCGAACAACAAAGGGCGTAGCGATCTCCCGCAGTCTTCCCAAGCTAAAGGGAAGGAGATTATGTCCGTCGAGCTGACCGGGGACATGCAGTCAAAGGCCAAGAAGAGCGGCGTCAACAGCCAAGAGCCCAAGTTTCCTCCGAAGTAGTACTCCTTCAGAGATGACCAGGTGGTCACGATATTCCATCTGCTCCACAAAGGGAACAAGATGAAGCTACCGGACGCTCGGCGTCCCAATGAGATAGGGCGTACAAACGACCCTAAATACTGCCTCTACCACAGGATGATCCATCATCCTACTGACAAGTGCTATGTTCTCAAGGATAGAATTCAAGCCTTGGTCGACGCCGGAGTCCTCACATTGAAGACGGAACAGAAGAAAGTCACTGCCAATATGGTGACTCTTGAGTTCGGCACTGCTCAGAAGGTCACAGTTCCCGACGGGACCTATCCAGCCCCCACACCGCGGTTGGAAGTCAAGCATTCTTCAACCATAGCTAAAGTTGACAAGGGTCTCGTCCCCTTGACATTGGAGACAGGGGAAGTTATGTGGATACACCCTGACCTCGTCCGAGACGTACAGCGGACGTCGAAGGACTCCAGCAAAAAGGGCAAGTCCTGCAATGTCATCTCTGTCCTGCCAGATGATGGTAATCTTACTTCGGCTTCCCTCAGCGATTCAGAAGAAGAGAAACATGCCTGTACAGCGCAGGCAGATGCACCTCAACAGACAGGCACCCGGTCTGGAAGATCATACTTAAAGCAGTATGACAAGTCTACTGACGAGATACAACAGCAAACGACGTCAGTACCAATGCCGACATCCACTCCAGTCCTGACCAAAGGGAAGGAGAAGCCTAAGGAAGTGCGGTTCGACCATGTGTTGAAGAAACCGCCAGGCCAAGGGTTAGCCACGCCCTTTCGCTTTGATATATTGGCCCACTTAGCCAATATCCCGGCTCGTATCACAATACACGAGCTCCTTCGTCTCTCTAAAGAGACAAGAGAGGCACTCAGAGATGCGCTGGCCGACTCGGAGTCCTTTCTGACATGCATGCCTGAGGTTCCTGGTGATGAGATGCAGCCTTCCTGCTCAGAGTGCCATCACGCACAGTCCAAAGTGCCTGCTATTACCTTTACGGCGGAAGATATGCTTCTCAAAGACAACAAGCATGATCGACCTCTGTACTATACCGGATATATCGGTTCAACATGCATTGAAAGAGTACAAGTCGATCCGGGGTCTGCACTCAGCATCATCCCCAAAAGGCTCCTCTATTTCCTCGGCATACCATTGTACAGGTTGTCCGCAACCACCACTACAATATATGATTTCAACGCCGGGAGCAGCCATCCGCTTGGAAAGATTCGGCTCCGCTGCAGAATCGGAAGCCTGAAGTCAGAGGTGACATGCTATGTCATCGACGCTGACACATCATACAACCTGCTACTGGGACGATCATGGATCCATGCCAACTGGATCGTTCCTTCCACTCTCCATCAGTGCTTCAAATATGTTGAAGATGATGCGACAGTACGAACTGTCTTCGCTGAAAAGCAACCCTTCAAGGGGGTGGAAAACTACTTCACCGACGCCCTCTTGTATCAAGAGGCCGACGGAACGCCTGCAGAACCATTGCCAGACGATAATGAAAGTGGCAATGAGGCGGATTCAGAATCCGAAACAGGTGTGCCAGCCATTTCGATTGGCGAACCAATTGTAGCATGCTTTAACGACCCCCAATGTAATATCCCTTTCGATGAAGAGGGAGAATGGGTAATTAATGATAGTATCTCTTTTGATTATCCTGCGAGCATCGAGTCGATTAAATCCATTATGGATGGCTCTCTTCATACGCCCGTACATGAGCCAAGTTCGGCTACTACATCTGTGGAGGTTATAGAAGGGGCCACGCTGGTGATCCCTCCATCCAAACAAGGTCAGTTGCCGATAATCTTCGGCAGAGCCCGGCCAGGGAGATTCTCAACTATAGACTCAAGCTCAGAGTCGGATGCTCCACAGTTCTTTCATTACGCGCCATCAGCGCGCCATATTATGAAGAAGATGGGTTACAACCTGAAGCAGGGAGCGGGCCTAAACTTCGGAAAAGGAAGACGCAGCTTGATGCGTAATTCCATCCCAAGAGGGAAACCTGCAAATTACTATGATAGTACACGCAGGGGGTTGGGTTATGTTACACCCGCATCATCAGTAACGGTTCAAGTCAAAGACGACGAACCAATTCCATCACAGTCGGACTCATCTGCCGAGTGGGACTCTGACATCAGCATAGGAGGAATGTTCAAAGACCTCACTGTGAATATGACTTCAGGCAGTCAATTGGAACCTGCGGACGCTGCTGATGAGGAACCTTGGGCCCAGCAATTAAGTCTCCAATGGGAAAAGCGGTTCGAGCTGCGCGAGCCACCTACCGAAGATAAGGTGATCCAGGTTAACTTGGGTAGCCAAGATCACCCCAAGCCTATTTTCATAAGTGAAAGCTTATCACTCATCGAAAAGGAAGAATTGATAATGCTCGTGAAAGAGTATATAGATGTCTTCGCCTGGAGCTATGAAGACATGCCCGGACTTGATCCACAGGTCGCTATGCACCGTCTAAACATCAAGCCCGACGTTAGGCCAGTCAAGCAGCAACAACGTCGGTTCCGCCCAAACATCATGGAGGCTATTGAAGCCGAAGTTCATAAGCTCAATGCTTGTGGCTTCATCCGGGAGGAACAACATCCAGATTGGGTGGCTAACATAGTCCCCGTCCTCAAGAAGAATGGGAAAATACGAATCTGCATCGACTACCGTAATCTCAATACGGCCTGTCCCAAAGATGAATTTCCACTGCCGATCACCGATGTCATGATCGACAACACATGCGGATTCGAGAGGATGTCTTTCATGGACGGCTTCTCAGGGTATAACCAGATCAAGATGTATCCTGATGACGAGAAGCATACTTCTTTCCGAACGCCATTGGGGGTATACTGCTACACTGTAATGCCCTTCGGACTGAAGAACGCCGGAGCAACCTACCAGCGGGCGATGAGCATGATCTTCCGCGACCATCTCCGAAAGACGGTGGAATGCTATGTTGACGACATTGCCGTCAAAAGCCGCAGCAAAAATGAACATCTTCGTGATCTGAAAACGATGTTCGACATAATGCGGGCTCATCAGCTGAAAATGAACCCGACGAAATCCTTCTTGGGAGTGTCCAGCGGCAAATTCCTTGGGTTCATTGTCACATCAAAAGGGATCCATCTGGACCCAGACAAAGTCAAAGCCATACAGGACATGCATCCACCGAGGAACCTCAAAGAGCTCCGAGGCTTGCAAGGCAGATTAGCCTACATCAGAAGATTCATAGCAAATCTTTCGGGCCGTTGCCAGCCCTTTACCCGTCTCATGAAAAAGGGTACTGCCTTCATATGGGACCAAGCTTGTCAAGAAGCTTATGAAGACATTAAGAGGTATCTCACAAAACCTCCGATCTTAGTGGCCCCTACATCAGGGAAACCATTCTTGCTTTATGTAAAAGCTCTGGACTATTCCCTCGGTGCCCTCCTCGCTCAAAAGGACGACAATGGCCACGAGCAGGCCATTTATTATCTGAGCAGGACTCTCATAGGAGCGGAATCTCGCTACAATCCTATTGAGAAAGAGTGTCTAGCTCTCGTCTTCGCTGTCCAGAAGACGCGACATTATTTGGTTGGCCAAACCATACATGTCATCTCCAGGGTGAACCCTTTACGTCTTCTCATGACGAAGCCAGGGTCGCTGAATTCAAGGTTGGCTAAATGGGCACTTTTGTTGTCTCAATACGACATGACCTTTACTCCTCAGAAGGCAGTTAAAGGCCAGACCCTTGCAGAGTTCTTAGCTGCTCACCCAGTTCCAGAACATTCAAAACTTCACGAAGACATCCCTGATGAAGTCTTCGAGTCTAATGCAACCTCAGTAGAGGAAGTGTGGCAGATGTTCTTCGACGGAGCATCGCGGATGGGCCCCAAAGGGAAAATTATTGCCGGGGTGGGGGTTGTGTTCATCTCCCCACAGGATCATACCCTTCCCAGAGCATTCTCCTTGACAGAATCGTTCTCTAATAATGTAGCGGAATACAATGCTCTGCTCATCGGTCTCCAGCTCGCCCATGGAATGGGGGTACGCTACCTTGAAGCTTATGGCGATTCAAAGCTGATCATTAGCCAGGTAAAAGGCGAATATGAAGTCCGCCATGAGGACTTGGTGCCTTATTATCATACAGCCATCGAATTGGCTAGCTTATTTGAAGGCTTCTACATCGGGCATGTGTCCCGATCTCAAAATACCAAGGCGGATGCTCTCGCTGCATTAGCGACAACGCTAGCCTTACCGGCCGACACCGAGTATCACCTCACAGTCGCAACCCGGCATCTCGTATGCTCCAAGCATATGCTAAAGATTCAAGAGGTCCATAATATCTCCGTGGGTCTTGAGCCGAGGGATTGGCGCTTCCCTCTTATTGACTACGCTCTGCACGGTCTGCTTCCACACGATCCCAAAGAAGCAGCGTCCATCAGACGAAGGTCGCTCCGTTTCTACTATGATCCCACTTTGAAGACACTCTACCGTCGTTCATATGACGGTGTCCTCCTCCGTTGTCTCTCTCATTCAGAGGCACAGGAAGTGCTTAAAGAAGCACATGATGGCATTTGCGGAGCTCACCAGCCGGGTCCAAAGCTTAAAGACAGGCTGCACAGACTTGGGTACTACTGGCCAACCATGATGGCCGATGCCACCCAATATGCACGAAGGTGTAAGGCGTGCCAGGTCCATGCAGACTTCATACACCAACCTTCGGAGTTGCTCCACCCTACTGTTGCTTCATGGCCATTTGAAGCATGGGGAGTCGATGTCGTAGGGCCAATCAGTCCCTCTTCGGCAAGAGGTCACCGGTTTATCCTGGCAATAACCGATTACTTCTCAAAATAGGCAGAGGCCACACCGTTGGCCGAAGTTAAAACCTCCAATCTGGTTAGCTTCATCAAACACCAGGTCATCCATCGATTTGGTGTACCCAGACGGATCATCCATGACAATGGTCCCCAGTTCGTAAGCCAAGGGTTCTATCGGTTCTGCGATAAATACCGAATTCAGAATGTGGCTTCAACCGCCTACAATCCTGCCGCCAACGGCTTGGCAGAGGCATTTAACAAGACAATCATCAAGCTGCTCAAGAAGTTTGTCTCCTCGAACAAGCGAGATTGGGACGAAAAGCTCGGTGAATGCCTTTGGGCCTACCGGACTACGGTTCGGACACCGACAGGCAATACGCCTTTCTCCCTGGTATATGGGTGCGAAGCGGTCATCCCATTGAAAATCCAGGTGCCATCATTGCGGGTAGCCCTGACTACTAAGATGACATCAGAAGACAATGATCGCTTGCGTCTTCAAGAGCTCGAAGCCCTGGACGAGAAGCGGCTGCAAGCTCAGCAACACATCGAGCTATATCAGGCTCGGATGTCAAAAGCCTTCAATAAGAAGGTCAAGCAGAGAGTCTTCCACAAAGGAGACCTAGTCTTAACCGTCAGACGACCGATGATTATGACGCACAAGACCAAAGGCAAATTTCAGCCTAAATGGGAAGGACCGTTTGTGATAGAGACAGTCTATTCAAACGGAGCATACCGCCTTACAACTGCAGATGGCGACCTCCTCATGATGCCGATCAATGGCAAGTTCTTAAAGAAGTACTATCCTTAATCAAGGATCTTCCCCTCGATCAAGTTAACATTACATCTCTGATCGAGATCCGCGCGTCCGGAATGCACACAAAGAGAGCCTCTCTCTTTCTCCAAGCATATCAAACCTGTTGATAGCTGGGGGTTTGCTTAAAATCCCAAGGGACCTGCTCCCACTTGATTCCCTCTCCAAAATCACCTACCAATTCTCATCCATAGAATGGTAGGACCACATATATTCCGCTGTTATGTTAACATTAAACCTATGACAGCAATCCCCTCGTTTCTCCCCGAGATAATGAGACCTCCAAAATCACCTACCAATTCTCATCCATAGAATGGTAGGACCACATATATCTCGCTGTTACGTTAACATTAAACCTATGACAGTGATTCCCTCGTTTCTCCCCGTGAAAACGAGACTTTTCCCAAACTCCATTGTTATTTTGAACTTAGCGGCGTCTCAATTGGTTACGTCATCGCGACCTCTGAACCAGCAGACAGCTAAGTCTCAATCTTGAGCCCTGTTGACATTTACAAAAGACAGGTCTCGATACTTATTGACATTTACAAAAGATAAGTATCACCTATTTTGAGCTTGTTGACATTTACAAAAGACAAGTCTCAACCCCGAGCCCTGTTGACATTTACAAAAGACAGGTCTCGATACTTATTGACATTTACAAAAGATAAGTATCACCTATTTTGAAGCTTGGTGGCTTCTCAACCAGTTATGTCATTGCGACCTCTGAACTGACAGATAGCCAAACTTCATCTACCATTGAACTTAGCGGCGTCTCAATTGGTTATGTCATCGCGACCTCTGAACCAGCAGACAGCTAAGTCTCAATCCCGAGTCCTGTTGACATTTACAAAAGACAGGTCTCGATACTCGTTGACATTTACAAAAGACGAGTATCACTCATTGTTGAGCTTGGTGGCTTCTCAACCAGTTATGTCATTGCGACCTCTGAACTGGCAGATAGCCAAGTTTCATCCACCATTGAACTTAGCGGCGTCTCAATTGGTTATGTCATTGCGACCTCTGAACCAGCAGACAGCTAAGTCTCAATCTCGATGCTTGCTGACATTTACAAAAGGCAAGTATCTCCCCTTTTAGCCCCGCAATAGGCTAACCTCGAGACTGGCAACATCTCAATTGGTTATGTCATCGCGACCTCTGAACCAACAGACAGCCATGTCTCATTATCTAAACAAACAAAGACGACAAAAGAAAGAATTTTTATTAAATTCCAAAAGGATGGGATACATGGAGGAGCCTACAGGCGTACATGATAAGATCGAATCCGATCTCCGAGCGAAGCTAGCCTCGCCCTCCTGTCATCAGCAGCCTGGGCCAGCGCCTGTGATCTTAGCTCAGCCTCATCGAAGTCCACCGCCTGAGCCAGACGAGCCTCGACCTCCACCAAAGTCGCCCTCTGCGACGACTTCTGCGCCGCCAGTTCCTCACTTCGAGCCCTGAGCTGCTTAAGCCGCGCAGACTCTTCATCACGCATCTGTGTAGCTTTGGATAAGAGGAGATTTGCCTTCCGGATCATCTCTTCGGCCCTCTTAACCTTATCTTCGGCATCAAGAAGAGCACTGGTGGAAGCGTCAATTGCACTCCCAACCTCTGCTTGCTCTGCCTCCAAAGACTTCAAGTCAGAGGAGATAGCCTCAGCAGCCTCTTGAGCAGCGAGCTGAGCCTCGCGCCTCTGGGCGACAAGACGTGTGAGCCGTTCATCAGCCAAAGACGCTGCGTCGGAAAGATGGAAATGGCGCCATTCCTCCACGTCCTTCTCAAGGTCATCTACCAGGAGCTCTAAAGCAGAAGCTTGATGGTACCCCTCAAAGTCCCGGATACACTCAATGCCACGGGAGAGGACCATCTTCAGCTTCGAGAACGGCACAGGCGAGCCCTTCAAGACGAGACCGATAGTCTGCTCCAAGCTGTTATAGAAGCTGTCGACCAGATTACCGATGAAGTCATTCTCAGCTTCATCAACCCTTGAGATAACCTCGGAGCAGTTTACCATCCCTGTCGACACCGCCGCAGAAGAAGAAGCGGGAACATCGACAGCAGCAGGGCAAGCCAAAGGCGACCTCGGCGGAGTCCTCAGCGACACCAGCACGCCAGCCACCGCGGAAGTAGGACTGGCAACCACCTCCTGAACAGCAGGCTCGACAATCAAAGTCGGGGAACTAGGGTCCGCGATCACCCTCAGCCCCGCACTGGGCAAAATTGCCGGCACCTCACTCGGTGATGTGATTGGGAGTGAGGATACCTCCGGGACTGCCGCCCCTTCAGCCTCTCGCCTTTCAGCTGACGTGGGCTGATAAGAAGGCAAGTCGCCATACAACACGTCCAACATGGCAACATCCGCCGTGGACGAAGCACTCAACCCACCCTCTGACCTTCCAGGGGAAGTCTCCGGCTCCTTCAAAACTGACGCATCTTGAGACCGAGCACCTGCAACAAAGCCATGGTCAAAAAGCAGATGCAGTAAACAAGAGGAGATCAAAAGGTCGTCATTTTACCAAAGGCCGATGTTACTTCGACAGCCTCATCAGTCTCTAGGGGTTCCATCGCGAAGTTCTTGCCAGAATCAGCGCGGATAGCCGGCCTGCTCGTCGATTCCTCCGCAGACCACCCGGTAGAGCTGGATGCCATAGGACTTCCTTTAGAAGTCCTAGCGCCCGACGGGCCAATGTCGGCCGCATCACCTCCAGATTCCTCCGAGCGAGTAAAGGAACCAGCTGCAGCTCCATAAGCAAATAGAGGATCATACTGGTCCCCTTGCTCCCCATGCTCCTCAGCTCCTGCAACAAAAAGCAAATGATGAGTTATTTAAAGTGCGCTGAAGGCATATTATATGGAGGCCAATCTTACCAGTAGTCGGTTCAGCAACCGACGGCTCAGCCACTAATGGAGCAGCAGAAGGAGGCGCAGCAGAAGGCTCACCCTCTACCACGATGATAGGAGTCTAGCGACGGGGCCTCTTCGCCGACGACTTCCTACGGGATCCACTCCCACGCTTCCTTTTGAAGTGGACATCAGAGTCCTCTTCTTCCACTTCCTCCACATGTTATGAGGGATCTGTCCCCACTACACCAGATCCGGCTTCACGAGCATCAGCTTCATGGGCATCAACCCTCATCCCCGCCTCGAAGCAAGGGCTCCCCGCATCAGAAGCCCCGCTGTCATCTACAGCGATGAACTCCTCTATGCCAGGAACACGGACCCGTTTGCCCTCCATCCTATCGAAAGCCTTCTGCCTCATCCGATGAGAAATTAACTTCACACCCGAACGGTTGGCATTAAACCTAGCAGGTGTGGAGTTCGAAGCCGCATACCATTGGCAGAAACACAGGGTCGTCCAAAGGCCGGGATCCCTCAGCGGCGTGCGTAGCCACGCCCCAGTGCCATCCGCGGTAAAGAACCGCCAAGCACGAGCCCCATCAATGAGGCTCCCCATGAAAGCCAGGTCCGGATTGGGGTTGTCCACATACAACTGATCATACCCAAATTGGCGGGCAAACCGGCTCGGGACGTAGGGCTCCAGGTAGCAGGTATCCCCACTCCTGTACAGCAAATGCGAGGGCCGGATACAGACCAGCCACTCGAAAAGACCCCGACTCATGGGAGACCGACCTGATTCCACATCACAGAATTCCTCGTTGTATCCTGCACCCCGCAGGCGAGGAAAACAACGGAACAGGCTATAAGCGTCATAACGACGCACTAACTTACGGGCCTCGGCCACATAAGTTTTCTGCCACGAACGGCCTTCAAAGCGATGGAGAAGCGCCGTTTGAACACCCTGCGGAGGGTCTTCCCCAGCTCCAATCAAACTGGGGCAGTGTAAGGCGAACCACGCCATCAAGTAGGTGTACGGTAAACCTACCCTAGGATTGGGTCCGTCACAAGGCAGGACGGCACCCTTCCCCCGCCTTGACGCCATTGGCCTGCAGAAAGCCTCCGTCAGTGCACGAAGGCCCCTCTGAATACAACACACCATGGCCGGGAGAAGACCCAGACGGTGGCCATGAACCAAGCGGACGGCAGGCAGCAGCACAGTCGGGTGGACGATGTCACCCGAAGAAGAAGGCACGACACATTTCTTTAACCAGATGGTTAAGAAGCCGGCCAGCAACGCCTTGCGAGACACAGGCCGACGGGCCTGATGATGAAAGCTCCAAAGATCATCACCCTTCCCGAGAAGTACCGGTTCAACTCTACTAAGAGTTAACTTCGCACTAGTGCAAAAGTGCGGACTTCGCACAATCCTTCAAGGGCTTCGCTGAAAGACCTACCTTAGCCCTCTAAAAAGCGTGCTGCTCGCGATACACACCAGTCTCGCGAAGATCATTCTAAGGAAGGACTATGTCCTTAGCTCCGCACACAGTTTAGCCCAGCAATGGCCAAACTCTCAGTGAAAGTAAGCAAAAATCAGATGATCAGACGATGAACTTTCATTGATTCAAAAGCAAGGGTACATTGATATTACATCAAAGTTGTGTTTAACACACCAAGTTACCTAACAAGGTCATTTGCATACAAGCGGTTTTATCTGCTCCCAGGCCAGACCAACGGGACAGGAAGGGCCTTCCTCCTGCATAAGGCTGTAATCAGTGGCGCCACAAGGACACGGTCATTTTTCTCCACAAAATGGCAGATCTTGCCAGGCCATTTTTGTTGAAGCCTGGCAATAAAAACCTATCGCCGCCAACACGATAGATCACGTATAATGGGAATCGGCAGTGGTACCAGTGATCTAACAGGCGCGATGCCCACTTTCCTGAAGTGGATCGCCCCCAAAGGCCACCAAAGTTGAAAGTCGGCAATGATGTCAGTGATCTCACAGGTGACGCCCACTACCCCGAAGTGGATCATCTCCGACAAAGCGGCTACCAGCCTCACCTCAGAACGAATCATCTCGTATAAGAGGCTGCCAACAGCCCCTGGGACGCGCATCCGCTGCCCCGAATTGTTCCTCCTGCTTAAAAGTGAAGCTTCAACCGGGAAGCATAAGGAAATTTCATGGTTTCTTCCATCAAGTTACCAGACTGGCAAGCATAGCTCACTGCAAGGCAAATTAGAGCAAGTTAGCAGCCAAGCACAGAAAGAGCTGCAAAAACATTAAGTCAGATTCTTCAGCGACAAAGTAATCCAACTTCAGTCAAAGCAGAGGATAAGCCTCGCCTGCACGGCAACTATGGGCTGGTTCAGCAAACGCCAAGTCCTAGCCTCGCCTATACGGCAAAGTCAGACTGATCTTGTGAGAAACAGTCTCAACATTCACCAATATGGCAAGACTGGCTCAACTATTGAAGAAGCCAAGTCCCAAGTCCTGCCTGCGCAGCGGACTTAACATGCAGTGATCTTTCTCTGATCAAATCAAGATGATAGCTTCACAGAAAGCTGTGCTGAAATTCTTCTCTGCAGATCAGCCAAGTGCAAGATGAAGAGCAAGGGAAGCCAATCCCTAAAGCAGCTGTCAAAGCTAAACCAAGGGAGATGAATTCCCTAAAATCGGTGAAGTCGTTGAACGATCAACACTTACTGGTCCTTGGCCGGTTAAACAACCAGAGTGGGTTTTCCCACTAATTCAGAGATCTGAGTATCTCTCTCAACCAAGAGAAGAGAAGAAGAAAGGCAAAACATTTCTCTTCAGAGGACCTCAAGTGTCCTATTTATAGGCCCCATGGCCTGAGCGCAACCACCTCAAGCGTGGAAGCACGAGCGCATTCAAGGCATTTATTGCGCCTTGATGGAAGGGACGGTTTCTCCCTTGGAACCGTGCAAAGGGAGAAAACGTCTCCCTCATAAAAGGCACTTATGGCGCCTTGAATAAAGGGAATATCCTCCCTTGGAAACGTGCAAATCGGAGAACATCTCTCTCGATTGGCGCAAAGAAGGAATGATCCTCCTCGTAACCGCCCCACGGCAGTTGGCTTTGAAAAGGCAACAGGAGTTCCAAAGCGAACTTATTTCTTGGAAGCCCAGGCGCGGAACTACCCCGACGCGAAGCTACTCGCGAACCAGTGCAATTCTTCGGCGAATTCATCCCAAAGCAGGATTGAAGGCGAAGCTGAACTCAACCATCATGGCGACGTTCATACTCCACACCACCATCACAGCAGTTCAAAGTATTTCGAAGTCTGGGCTATTGCAGACTTTCGAAAACTTTGAAGGGGGTCTTGTTGACACTTAAAAAAGACAAGATTCTCATTGGTCCGAACGATGTCTAAACTTGTTGACATTTACAAAAGACAAGGGACAGACGAGCTGAAGACCAGTTTTCACCCACCTCCAAGGGACAAGGAAGCGGTTTGGACTCCACTGATCCAGCAAGCAGAACATTGAACCCGGATTGTTTCTAAACAGACCTCAGCAGGTCTAAGATGCTAGCATTTAGCATTACATTAGCCCAAGGAGATAGCCTCGATTGAGAGGCTAGCATCATCCAACTTCGCCAGGAAGCTAACTGATAACTTCGCCGAAAAGCCTCTTTTCGGACTTCGCTAAGGATTGCCTCTAGCTCCGCTATGAGCTTCAAAGCGGGCAGCTCCGCTATCGGCCTGCTATAGTCAACCTTTGACCAATCAAATCTCCTGATGAGATCGGATTCAATCTAATCAAATCCAATCGGGATTCAAATATGGCAGTTGATTGCCACAATCTCTTGACTCTCTTGAAACGAGTAAGAGGATCAAGGAGAATCTCCCAACGATATGGAAAGGATCAAAATAAATCAGAAAGATCAACCGACCTGCCAATTCTAGCTCCGCAGAAGCTATCCTAGCCTCGCAGCAAGGCTACTTTCCAGATTTAAACAGATTCGGTTCAATCTGTTTCCATATCTTCAAGGGGACGATTATACCCTTGCTCTCCCTATAAATAGCCCGCCAGGGGTACAAGGAGACAGAAGCGGAGAGGAATCAAGGAGAGACGCATGCATACGGGAGGACTCCACAAGCAGAGGCTTCTTCACAAGGCACCGCGCGTTCTCAAATTCAGAGACCTTTTAGAGAATTGCTTTCTCTGATCGGGGTACTGATACCCTAACGTCGTCCTTCTTCTCAAGGAATCTCCGGAACCAGGCGAGAAGGAATTCCTTATTGAAGGCGATTTCGAGAAGCAGCAAGAGGGTTCTACCAACCTTCTGTTCTCTGATTCCCCGAACCAGGCGAGAAGGGAATCTCATCGCTCGCATCGTCAAAGGGACAAAGTGGTCGCGCGCTGACCAGACTCCTATCGGCACATTTTCCCAGAATCTCTGAGGAGATCTACTTGTAATCTTTTGAGAATACTTGTAATTTAGCTCCTCAAACTCTTTTTTGTAAGTTTTCCCCCTTTGCAATATAATGGAAAACAGCCGGCAGCCGGCCCACCGCAGGCGGCCTGGCGGCGGCGGCAGCGCCGCCGAGGAAGGGCTGGCGTGCGCGACCGGCCCCCGGGAAGGAAGGGGGTGGTGGAGTTGAGTGCTTGATGTTGTTGTTGTTTGTGTTGTTGAAGGAGGTAGTGGGTGGTGGTTGAAGGTGGTGGTTGGTGGTGATTGGTGGTGTTGGGGAGTTGGAGGAGGAGGAGGAGGTGTTGTTGGGGAGGTGGGAGTGGTGGATTTGATGAAGATGGTGGTGAATTTTGGAGGAGAAAGGGAGGTGATGGTGGTGGGTTTTGTTGAAATTGGAAGTGGTAGGGGGTTGTTGGAGGTTGAACGAGGTGGTGGAGTGGAGAGGGGGTGTGGGGGAGTGGGTGACCGGCCTAGGGGCGGCCGGCGGCGTCGGTGTTGATGGTGGAGGCGGCGGTGGAGATGAAGGAGTTGGTTTTGTTGAAGTGTTGAAGTTTGAAATGAAATTGGAAATGAAAAAGAGAAGGAAAGAGAAGGGTTTTTAATGGAGAGAAGAAGAAAAAGGAAATGAAGAAATTGGGGGAGAGAGAGGCTGCAGGCGGCGGTGGCTGTGGTAGTGGAGCAGGCGGCGGGAGCAGGGCAACTGTGGCAAGGGATGGGGAAAGTCAGAGGGGAAGAAAAGAAAAGAAAGAAAAAGAAAGAAAATAAAGGAAAATAAAAAAAATAAGGAAAAAAATAGTAAAAAAATTTATTATTAAATATTTAATTTATTAAAATATCTGGGAGTATAAAGTAAGAAAAGAAATTATCGGTAAATAATATTATTATTTTAATAGAGCGAAAATTTGACTGTTTCAGAAATGTTCCGAAAAATTCTAAAATATAGAAAATATTATTTTAAGATGTCCGATGAAATCAGATTCGAGAAATTCAATGTATTAAAAAGTCAATCATTCATTCCTCAATTTTAGTTCTTCAAATGAAGTCTAGAGTGCATTATGATTAAATTGCGGAATTTCAAGTTTCTCATATCAATTCATAATTATTAGTACTGTAACATCGATAGAACCATAACATGAATATCAATATCCCCTTTATCACCTGACTCCCTATAGTCTTGGTAAAAGTATTGAGTTCCTCCACTACAATTAATAATAACACTCCTAACATGATCCTTCTTTTGTTTATAATAGATACGCTGTCATTTATTTCCTTCTGCAACTTCCCTTTTTGACTTGATAGTTGAGTAGTATCTTATTTTACTGTGTTTCTTCTATATGTTTTGTAGATCCATTGTCTTGGAATATTTCTAAAAGAATTATTTTCATATCCCTTATTTCTTTCCAAAAAATTATGATCTCTTCTTTGATCATAAAAGCTTCAGAAGAAAACGTACTAAGAGTATACCAATAATTGTTATTATAAGCAGATCCTATCATGATAGATATTTGTTCAATTTTTCCTTCAAGAACCAGTGCACATGTATCTAGCATATTCTCTTAATGTCTGAATAAGTTTCTTGGATCACCCATCCATCTGAGAATTTACTGTTGTACTTAGTTATATTCTGATGTTCATTGCTCCAACTCTTGAAGTGTAAAAGATGTGAAAAATACTTCTTAGCTCTCATTATAGTTTGTTTCATTTAGAATCTTCTCTACCTAACAGAATCATCCCTCAATTGTAATGGATATGTCCCTTCCAATATAAGCAGAGTTTAGTTTGATATAACTCTTAAAAGTCTAAATTTATATTTGTTATAATTACTAAATTATCAAAATAATTCCCACACATTATTCACGTGCTCGATGAACAAGTTGTAATCATTGATATCATTTTTATTCCAGTTCAACACCAACGTTATTGTTGGCCCAGAGAACCTTCACCTTAGTTTTGATAATGACTAACTTATGAAGGTTAGTTTACTAATGATTTTGTGTTTAATAAGTTTCAGATATTGATCAAGATCTTACTAGAGATTTGATTTCAACAAGAGATTCACAGTCAAAGTGTTGAAACAAACAAGTGTTGATTCAAGAGCTCACATCGTAACGATCGCATCAAGCTCATGGATCGAGTTGTCTTGGAGATGAAGAGCAACAAGAAGACCTCGGTTTATTTTAATTAGTTTTTATTTAGATCTTGGTAAGGATAGACTAGTGTTAATATGCACAAGTATATACACACAAGTTAAAATAGTTTTTGGTTTCGGTTTAACCATTTTAGAATTTTGTTTTTGAATTTCAAGAACATATATGGTTTTCATGATTAGATAGAATCAAAGAAGTTTTACATGATTTTATGTATGTTGGATTTCATCCATATACATCCTATTGACTAACAACTTACTTTGATATATCTAAGTCATGGTTTCAGGTTTTGATTTTAACAAAACTTAGTTTTAGATTTAATGTCAAAAAAATAGATATATATTTTATATGTGAATTGGATTCTATTCATACACAATATGCTTCAAAAGTATTTCTATATCATATTTTTGTATTTATACAAGTTTTAGAGAAAACGGATTTTCATTTCAAAATTCAAGTTTTGAAAAATACCGTTTTTGGTTTAAAGCTAAATTTCTATATCACAAAAATAATTCAAATTGTTTGAAATATGTGTTGAATTTTAGTCACACATATTTGTTCTTAAAATATTTATAAGAACTTATTTTGTTGATTTTATGAGATTTTATAGGTATTAAAAAGACCAAATTTTCTAACCCAGAATCCAAGCCTGTGACCATTGGCGATCGACCGACCGGTCTACCGGACCAGATCTCGGTTGATCGGGCAGTCGACTGATGTACACAAGACGTGCACAAGGCTCTGGCCATTGGGCTGATTGACCGTGCGATCGACTGATCCAGGGAGCTTGCTCTCTGGATCTGGCCTCAGTCAATCAAGAATTCGACCGACCAGATAGTTCACTCTCTAGTTCTTCCCTCGGTCGACCGGGCGGTCGACCGACAGGAAAATTGCCTTGGGGCGGTCGACCGGTCGGTCGACCGATAACCTCAACGGTCAGAAATCAGACCATTGGCCAGTCGACCGGGCGGTCGACCGACAGGTCATTTCTGACCTGTTTTGGACCCCAACGGCTATATTTCTAGACCCCTATAAAATTGGGTCTTTGAGGGCTGTTTCTCCCAAGATTTTTAAGAGCAAAATTTTTTCACTTCTCCTAAATTTACAGCAAGTTTTCAAAACAAATTTTAGTGCTAAAATCTCTATCTTTATTTTGTTTTAAAGTTTTGGAAAATCAAAAGAAAACAAGTTTTGGGATTCTAGTTCTTGTTCAAAATTTCTATATCTATTCTAGCATTTTTCCCAAGTATTTTCTTTGTTTTTTCTTTTCCAAACACTTTGTTTTCTTATACTTGAGCTATCAATTCTATTCCTATCTATAGGATCTTATTTTTGTGAGGAAAATTATTTGTGGTCTATTGTGATCACGAAGTCTTTCTTTGTGATCTTTGTGATCACCAAGTGTATTTCTTTTCTTTGCTTTGTGCTAAGCTTTGTGCCTTCTCTCTTATGTAGAGGTGTTTGTGTTATAGAGAGGAGTTGTGTACTCCCGATGTTGAGTTGTAATTCCTCAGTGGAGGTCTCTTTGTGGAAGGTCCTGTGTGGACATAGTGAAAATCCTTCTGTGTGAAGGCGGGGATGTAGAGCAGTAATTTGAACCTCGAAATATATCTTTGTGTTTCATTTAATCCACTATCTCTCAATTCTATCTCTCTTATATCTTGCGTTGCTTTACATTGCTCATATCATATACATGCTTGGTATTGTTTGTGTGCCCACACTTGTGTTGAACCAAGAGAGCTTATTAAAGCACCTCAACTCTTTGTCTAGAGGAATCTAGAGGAGTAGCTCCAGAGCCCTTCACAGGGAATTCGGGCTCACTCTTGGTTACACATAGTATGCTTGCAATTAAGTTTTTAATTCCGCATCATTTGTCCTAGCTTAGCTAGTATACCTATTCACCCCCTCTAGGTGCACTTTCATTTGGTATTAGAGCCTCTGCTCCTGATATTCGGTTTAACCACTTAGGAGTGAGATTCTTAGATTGCTAATCTAGTATTGCATTACACACATATAGTTTATTCACTCATGGATTTTCTTGCTCCTCCCATGTATGATGTTTCCAATATTGACATGTGAAAGTTTAAGATGAGTGCATACCTAAAAGCTCTAGGATTGCATGTGTACCTTGTCACTACCAAGGAATCACATTTTGGTAATGACAAGTATTTAGGGGCTAATGCATAAGCCATAGATGTACTTAAGCAAACACTTAGTAAGAGCATCTTTCTATTATTTCTCATTGTGATGCGCTTTTGCAGTGTGGAACACATTGACCTCTCTCAAGGAACAAGTGCAACGCGTTTTGGAGAGTGAACCAAGAAGGGATGAATCCAAGCAAACGTGCCACATGGTCCAAGGAAATGACTCCCTTAAGGTAAATTCGATACCCATCTTGATGATTGTGTTAGTTGTTCAAATAATCATGATAGTATGAATGCACATGTATTGAATGAAGAACTTTCATTGTTTTGTGAAAACTTGTTGAAAAAGTACAAAGTTTTGAAAAACAAAAGTTTTGAATTAAGAAAAGAAAATGAAAATTTATTTTCAAAACTTGAGTTGGTTTTGCAAGAAAAAGTTGAGGTTTCAAATGAAAGGGACTCACTAAAAACCCAACTCGATCTTGTTTTAAAAGAAAATGAGATTTTAAAAAATAAGAATGATTTTGATCATGTTTTGAAGAAAAATGAGGTTTTGTCTTCAAAGCTTGATTTTGTTTTAAAAGAGAATGATTTTTGAAAAATAAAATTGTTTTAATTTCAAAAGAATTGGATTTAGTTTCAAAGAAAAATATTTCTTTGAAAAATGATCTTTCTTCTTATGTTTGTCATGTATCTATTGCTCCATCTACTAGTGATAAATATGTTGCATGCTTCACTTCTTCTTCAATCATTGAAAATGATATTTTTATTTTGAAGAAGAGTGTAGATTGTTTGGGCTCCACTTTGAGCCATTGTGCTATGAACCACAAGAGATTGGAATCCATGTTTCATAAGAAGCATGCTCCATACATTCATGCACACAAATCATAGCATACACATGCTTATCATGCTCACACACATGATTATATGTATGCTCATGTTTACACTTGTACATATTGTGGACGTACGGGCCACCTTGCAAAGTTTTGTTATGATAGAATACATAATTTAAAAATTGCAAATAAATTTGTTTGGGTTAGGAAAGGTGCTAACCCTCATGGACCTCAAAAGATATGAGTACCAAAATCCACTCCTATTGTATTTGATGTCGGTGTGGGCCCTCACATGATGTGAGGGCATTGGTGCCTTGATGGTGGATGTGATCCGAGCCTAATAATCATATTTATGGATGCATCACTTTTAAGTGATGTTTAGATGGGAAGAACCACTATAGGTTTGGTGACTTAGAGAAGTTCATATGATTTGGTAACTATCTCTAAACTCCCATTTATATTTATGCATTAATATTGATATTTTAGCATTATTGGTTTTCATGCTTATACGTTTAAAAGCAATGCCTATCAAACTTGTGATATGCATAGATAGTCTTTCAGATATACCCATGTTTATATGCATTCATATTTTTGTGTTCTCACTATTATTTAACAAATATGTATATCCTAGTTCAAATAGCACGTGCATTTAGCCTAATGATCATATTTGTTTATGTTTTTGTGCCTCATGTTTTGATTACTTGTTTATAGTAGTTTTCATTAAAACTTGTGTTTATACTTGTATAATTAGTGAGCTATACTTGATTATCATGTATTTGTGTTTCATTGCTCATTTGTATTCATTACATGTACTTTTATAACTTTATTTTGATAATTCTTGCATCTTTACTTGTTTTCCTTATTTTTTTACATGTTTTCGTGTTTTGCTTCAAGTATATGTTAATTTTGTTCAAAACTATAGATATACATGTCTATTCTAGAGCCACTCGCCTTCATGCAATATACTTTTGTGAACTCAATTTATATTTAGAATTTGTATGTATACTTTTAGTTTTAACAAAACATAAATATATCTTGAAACTTGTTTAGTTTTTGATAAAAATAGATTTTTTTAACTTTTGATGATTTCATTTCAAATTGAGCTTCAATGCCTTATCTCCATGAATTTGTTCATTACATGATTCTTACACTCTATATATCTTGTTTACTCATAATTTTTGTCTTATGAGAATATATATGCTTTATTGCTTTTTGAGTGTCGTTTCTTGTGTAATTTTCATATTTCATAGATACATTTGTGTTTCATTCCTTACTTGAAGGAATTCGTGCTAGTTTTTAAAATTATCATAAAACTAATTTCATTATTCTTCAATTTGGTCGAGTTCTCAAACATGTTAAATTATATTAAAACTCTTATTTTTGAAAACTCTGCCAATCTAAGGGCGGTTGGTTGGGCGACCATGCCTTGTATACCCTTAATTGAATATCTTTCAAACATGTTCATGTTAGGGCGGTAGGTGTAAGTTATACATAATTTTCAATGAAAATTTATTTTGTATACTCATGTTTTCTATATATGTATGGATCATATCTAAATAAATATTATATTACTCTAATACATATATATGACTTTGATTGTATTTATTTTATATTGGCATACATTTTTAGCATAAATTATTTCTTCCTATGCTTGATTTAGTTCTTAGTGTAAATTTTTTTCAGTTGGTATCTTATACAAGCTTATGCATTATTTTTATTGGTATTTCATAAAGGGGGAGAAAAATTCTTATTTTATTTTTTAGTTGGTTTTATTTTCAATTGGTATCTTACTCCCACTCTTTATGATTAAAAAAATACTTTATTTTGGTATATGCTAATATTTTCAATATTGGTATCAATAATCTTAAGTTGGTATTATTCTCAATGTGGTATCTTTTTTGCAAAATGGTTTTAGTGTTTACCTAAAAAAATATTATTGATTTTTACTTTCAATTGATATCATGTCTTTCTATTGGTATCAATTCTTAAAAAGATTGTTTCATTTGAATTGATAAAAAGATTATTTTTTTTTCAATTGATTGTGTTTATTGGTATCAAGATTTTATTTTAAACGATATGTTTTATTGGTAATGTTTGTTTGTCTTCACCCCTTTGTTGATGAGTGACAAAAAGGGGGAGAAGAATTAAAGATTATATATGCATGTTTTATTAAGTGTTTTGCGCGCGCGCGCACACTCATACACATATATATATCTTGTTTTTATTTGGTATCGTTTATCATTTTATTTGTTATGCATAAGTTAAGGGGGAGCTTCTATGAAGCCTATCCTTAATGAATGCATATATAACCTTATAAGTTTTGTCATCATCAAAAAAGGGAGAGATTGTTGGCCCAGATGTCCTTCACCTTAGTTTTAATAATGACTAACTTATGAAGGTTAGTTTACTAATGATCTTGTGTTTAATAAGTTTCAGATATTGATCAAGATTTTAGTAGAGATTTGACTTCAACAAGAGATGCACAATTAAAGTGTTAATGCAAAC
This sequence comes from Agave tequilana, assembly GCA_038442645.1. NCBI lineage: Eukaryota > Viridiplantae > Streptophyta > Magnoliopsida > Asparagales > Asparagaceae > Agave > Agave tequilana. The sequence goes on from JAVJIF010000136.1 coordinate 109,108, forward strand.
AAGTATTGATTCAGGAGCTCACATCGTAACAATCACATCAAGCTCATGGATCAAGTTTGGATCAAGTCGTCTTGGAGATTAAGATCAACAAGAAGACCTCAGTTTGTTATAGTTAGTTTTTCTTTAGATCTTGTATAAGGATAGACTAGTGTTGATATGCTCAAGTGCGCACACACACAAAAGTTAAAATGGTTTTTGGTTTCAATTTAATCGTTTTGGAATTTCAAGAACATATATGATTTTCATGAATAAATAGAATCAAAAGAAGTTTTACATAGTTTTATATATGTTGGATTTCATCCATATAAACCTATGTTTCATATTGACTAAAAACTTACTTTGATATATCTAAGTCATGGTTTCAAGTTTTGATTTTAACAAAATTTAGTTTTGGATTTAATGTCAAAAATATAGATATATCTTTTATATGTGAATTAGATTCTATCCATGCACAATATGCTTCAAAAGTATTTCTATATCATGTTTTTGTATTTATACAAGTTTTGGAGAAAACGAATTTTCATTTCAAAATCAAATTTTGAAAAATACCATTTTTGGTTTAAACCTAAATTTTTATATCACAAAAATAGTTTAAATTATGTGTTGATTTTAGTCACACATATTTTTTCTTCAAATATTTATAAGAACTTATTTTTGAGAATTTTATGTGATTTGATGGGATTTTATAGGTATTAAAAAGATCAAGTTTTCAAACCCAAAATCCCAGCCTGAGATCACTGGCGGTCGACCGACTGGTCGACCAGACCAGATCTTGGTCGACCGGGCAGTCGACCGATGTGGACAGGACGTGCACAAGGCTCTGGCCATTGGGCCGGTGGACGACCAGTCGACCGACCAGAGAGTTCACTCTCTAGTTCTGGCCTCGGTCGACCAGGCGGTCGACTGACGGGAAAATTGCCTTGAGGCAGTCGACCGGCCGGTCGACGGACAGCCCCAATGAACCGGTCGACCGGGCAGTCAACGACAGGTCATTTCTGACCTATTCTAACCCCAACGGCTATATTTTCAGATCCCTACAAAAATGGGTCTTTGGCGGCTGTTTCTCCTAAGATTTTTGAGGGCAATTTTTTCCCACTTCTCCCAAGTTTTCAGCAAGTTTTCAAAACAAGTTTTAGTGCTAAAATCTCTATCTTTTTTTTGTTTCAAAGTTTTAGAAAATCAAAAGAAAACAAGTTTTGCGATTCTAGTTCTTATCAAAAAATTTAATATCTATTCTAGAATTTTTCCCAAGTGTTTTCTTATCCAAATACTTTGTTTTCTCACACTTGAGCTATTAATTCTATTCCTATCTATAGGATCTTGTTTTGTGAAAAAAATTGTTTGTGGTCTATTGTGTTCACCAAGTATTTCTTTGTGATCTTTGTGATCAGCCAGTGTATTTCTTTTCTTTACTTTGTGCTAGGCTTTGTGCCTTCCCTCTTGTGTAGAGGTGTTTGTGTTAGAGATGAGAAGTTGTGTACTCTCGGTGTTGTGTTGTAATTCCTCAGTGGAGGTCCCTTTGTGGAAGGTCCTGTGTGGACATAGTGGAAATCCTTCTGTGTGAAGGCGGGAACGTAGAGCAGTAGCTCGAACCTCAAAATATATCTTTGTGTTTGCATTTGATCCACTATCTCTCAACTCTATCTCTCTTATATCTTGCATTGGTTTACATTGCTCATATCATATACATACTTGGTATTGTTTGTGTGCTCACACTTGTGTTGAACCAAGCGAGCTTATTAAAGCACCTCAACTCTTAGTTTAGAAGAATCTAGAGGAGTAGCTCCAGAGCCCTTCACGGGGAATTCGTGCCCACTCTTGGTTACATATAGTGTGCTTGCGATTAAGTTTTTAATTTCACATTAGTTGTCCTAGATTAGCTAGCACACGTATTCAACCCCCCTCTAGGTGCACTTTCAGTTATAGTTTCCGAACTAAGATTCATGATATATACAATTTCACAAGTTACGAGTAAATTACTATTCATAACCAAGAATCCCTCACGTCACAGGTATGAATGCACATAAGAAGCACGCTAGGTTACAATTATTTGTCTTATAGTTATCATTACTTAGTTAGGGTTTCGTGTAGTGAATCCAACCACTATTTCATGTTATTAGTCCCTTCTTGAGTAACTTAGTGTAACATCATAGTTGCAACGTGCAACGGGGCACCTGACTCGAATCGATATGTAGTAATTGGTTGGGACAAAAGACAATGATGTCTTATTTGCCAATTATGATTCACACTAACTAAAAATAAGAACAATAAAGTTTCTTTCTTATGTATAAATTCTTAATATTTGACAAGTGTCTGTTCCATTATAATAACATTATAACTGAAGATTTCTCATAGCATAAGTTACTCGTTAATTTCACATACAAAAGACCCTACTACTGTGTATACAAAATTAAGATGACAATCATATCATCAGTCTCTCAATATACCGATGGATTCACAATCATCATTTTTTTTAACATCAATTGTCCCATCAGATTCTATGGGTATCCGTGATTCTGCCTCATCAGACTCTCCCATCTAGAAAATACAAAGAGAGATCTCGTCAATTTTTTTCATATCATAATCTCGCAATATACATTATATCTATATAGTGTTGCTCTTCGAATAATATCAAAATCTATAATTCTTTCAATATGACATATCCCTTTACATTCTTTTATCCAAGATTTTGGTTATTCCATAATCCGATTCTTAATAAGGTTCTTTAGCTCCGATTGAATCTTAACTTACCTTATATTTTAACTATTTTCTTATTCCGGTATCTCAAACCACTGGTAGCTCATACTGAGGGCCCGCACCCCCAAAAGAACACATCCAAATCAAGGCACGCAGGTGTACCCTCATTCGAACGTAAAAAAATAGTCAATATCACGCATTTCGAGATCAATCTTTGAACGTTAGAACCGAGCGACACCGTAGGATGGTGACACTCGCGAGCTCCCCTCTGGCTGTTGTTGGATGTGGGAGAGGGGGACAGGGAAGAGAGGAAGAGGACATGAGAGAGAAAGAGAGAGGGAGAAAGAAGGAAGAAAAAGAAAGAGAGAGAGAGAAGAGTGAGAGAGTTACCTTGCATATCTTTACTCAATGAGAGAGAAAGAGGAATTTAGATGCTGCTGATTGTAGTGTAAGGAGATGAAGAGGTGAAGGAGAGATGGGGGAAAATTTTTAGGGTTGAGGTGAGGAAGCGGAAGGGTTTTCTTCAATATTTTCAATTACACGTATATTTATCTTAGTAATTTACAGAATAGCCACCTCATCATCCCAATTCTCAAGGCACTCTAATCACCCTCCACCTCACCACATACTTCCCCATTTCGCTTCATTTCTATTCAATACACCCATGTTGAATTATTTTAGATTTTATAATAATTAGTGGGTTACACAATTATTTTAATTGTATAAAACATAAATGAGAGGTGGTAGGGATTATGAATATTTGCATATATACTCTCATGCATAATTATGTGTTGCATCACTTACATAAGTACAAGGATATTTATTTTACTAATAATTCATGTATACACCTACCTCCTTCCCTGTATACAATTCTATTTATGAAAACATACCTATATATATATATATATAGACACACACACACACATATTATAATTTTGCACTCTCACTTTATTATTTATTATGCATACTCAAAGAATTTATTGCTATATATACATAAAGAAATTATTATTATTATTATTATACACATAAAGAAATAAATTTTCATGATTACCCAAAAACGTAGTTAATTAGAGCATAATCAAAATTAGCCGGAGGCGGGTGTTACATTTCTCGTCCTTCTCGCTACGCGAGGAGGACGGTGGCGTTGATTTGACTGCCTTGGAATCGTGGGAGAGCAGAAAGGGAGAATGTGTTTCAGGTTGACACATTCTTTTCGACCCGTCTTGCCTCATCTTCTCGGTCTTCTCTTCACCATTGCCATGACCTTCGAATGATGGCATGAACAAAGAGGCGATGTCTTCCGGTAGATGTTCCACTGTGACTCTGAGCCTCTCTTCAGAATTCAGAGGTAAGTTGGGACTAGTGGAATGGATGGAGTGTCTAGATTCGGATCTGCTGTTTTTCTTTTCAAAAATGTAAACACGGAGATGTTATAGAATATCTTGTATTATTCTTGTCTGATGTAACCAAATAAATTTAATAGCATAGTATTTGGAATGAAAATATCTTTTGGAGTAGAAATATTTATGTTTAAATCTTGCCTGGTTCATTTTTACTATAAGCTTTTTGGAATTGATATTGGCCATGCCTTTTCGGAGTGCTGATCTCTATCTCTAGTATGGTTGATTGGCAACGGAGTGTTGGAGAGTTTGCGCTGTTGTTTCTGAGTGGGGGTAATCTCATCAATGGTACCTGCAAACTTTGGATTTCGAGTGGGAAAGATCCCAGTAGTGGAGGATTTTGACTGCCTGTAGGCTATTTAAGAGGGAGCCCGCAGGCTGGTGCTTGCGTTGTCGCCTCCGAGTGGGGGACACTCCCACATCAAGATGTTCAAGAGTCAGGGATTCTGATGTGGGACACTCCCATCAGCGAGACAATGACTCTGGGCGGGGGACACCCCACATCGAAAGGTTTTGACTGCCGTAGACTAATCGAGAAGGAACCCGTAGAGTGGTTTGTTTTTGAGTCTTTATTAAAGGACTGTGATCATAGTCATCGTCCTCATAGAGGACTGTGATAATGAGTCGTAGTTCTTATATCAGTATCATCATCATCAGCTTGACCCACGAATTACCCTGAGTTGGGGTCAAGGTTGAGAGGAGAGCAACGTAGGGGGCGATAAGGAAGAGTAAAAGAGGAAATAAAAATATATAAAGAAGTGGTGGTTGGGAGGAATTAATTTATGCTAACGTGGATGAGGCAGTGGCGAAGAAAATTATGAAGATGAGTTTTTTTTTAATTATGAAACAAAGTAGGTGGATGTAGTGAAAATTTTCTATATTTATTATATAAAATATATTTATTCTATAAATATAATAGTAAAATAATAAAAAAATACAATAAGAATAAAAATATTTTTTAGTTTTATAAATATTATCTAAATGTTAGTAAATTATATTTTGTTATCAAGAATTTTGGTTATATTTTACTGCCCATTTAACTTTCCAAAGTCAATTTTATACCCACTTCATTTTTATATTTGCTTTTATACTCGTAATCAACTCTTCTCGTTGATGATTACTTGCCCGACGAAGCTCGAATTCTGACCAGCGTCCATCCAACCTCCCTATAGCCTTCCCCTCTCTCCAACTCACCCCCTCACCTTCTCGAACAGGTTGCACGCTGGCTTGGTAGTGCACGCTCTTGTTGCACCCTGCAGGCGTGGCTGCTGTCTGGCTGGGCGCCAGCAGCTTCCCCCTAGCGAGCGACACAGTAGGATGGTGACACTCGCGAGATCCCCCTCTGGCTGTTGTTGGATGTAGGAGAGGGGGACTGGAAAGAGAGGAAGAGGACATGAGAGAGAGAGAGAGACAAAGGGAGAAAGAAGGAAGAAAAAGAGAGAGAAAGGGAAGAGTGAGAGAGTTACCTTGCATGTCTTTACTCAATGAGAGAGAAAGAGGAGTTTAGATGCTGCTGATTGTAGCGCGAGGAAAGGAAGAGGTGAAGGAGAGATGGAGGAAAATTTTTAGGGTTGAGGTGAGGAAGAGGAAGGGTTTTCTTCACTATTTTTAATTACACGTATTTATCTTAGTAATTTACAGAATAGCCATCTCATCATCCCAATTCTAAGGCACTCTAATCGCCCTCCACCTCACCACATACTTCCCCATTTCGCTTCATTTCCTCCAATACACCCATGTTGAATTATTTTAGATTTTATAATAGTTAGTGGGTTACAAAATTATTTTAATTGTATAAAACATAAATGAGAAGTGGTGGAGATTATGAATATTTGCATATATACTCTCATGCATAATTATGTGTTGCATCACTTACATAGGTACAAGGATATTTATTTTACTAATAATTCATGTATACACCTGCCTCCTTTCCTGTATACAATTCTATTTATAAAACATACCTATATATTTATATTTTTATATATACACACACATTATAATTTTGCATTCTCACTTTATTATTTATTATGCATACTCAAAGAATTTATTACTATATATACATAAAGAAATTATTAGTATTATTATGCACATAAAGAAATAAATTTTCATGATTACCCAAAAACGCTGTTAATTAGAGCATAATCAAAATTAGCTGGAGTCGAGTGTTACATTTCTCGTCCTGCTCGCAACGCGAGGAGGATGACGGCGTTGATTTGGCTGCATTGGAGTCGTGGGAGAGCGGAAAGGGAGAATATATTCCAGGTCGACACATTCTTTTCGACCCGTCTTGCCTCATCTTCTCGGTCTTCTCTTCACCATTGCCAGGACCTTCGAATGATGGCGTGAACAAAGAGGCGATGTCTTCTGGTAGATGTATCATTGTGACTCTGAGCCTCTCTTCAGAATTCAGAGGTAAGTTGGGACTAGTGGAATGGATTGGACCGTCTAAATTTGGATCTGCTGTATTTCTTTTCAAAAATGTAAACCCGGAGATGTTATAGATTATCTTGTATTATTCTTGTCTGATGTAACCAAATAAATTTAATAGCATAGTATTCGGAATGAAAATATCTTTGGAATGGAAATAGCTTTTGGAGAAGAAATATTTATGTTTAAATCTTGCCTGGTTCATTTTTACCATAAGCTTTTTGGAATTGAAACTGACCATGCCTTTTCAGAGTGCTGATCTCTATCTCTGGTATGGTTGGTTGGCAACGGAGTGTTTGAGTGTTTGCGTTGTTGTTTCTGAGTGGGAGTAATCTCATCAATGTTACCGGCAAACTTTGGATTTCGAGTGGAGGAGATCTTAGTAGTGGAGGATTTTGACTGCCCGTAGGCTAATTAAGAGGGAGCCCGCAGGCTGGTGCTTGTGTTGTCGTCTCCGAGTGGGGGAGACTCCCACATCAAGATGTTCAAGAGTCAGGAATTCTTATGTGGGACACTCCCATCAGCGAGACAATGACTTCGAATGGGGGACACCCCACTTCGAAAGGTTTCAACTACCCGTAGACTAATCGAGAGAGAGCCTGTAGAGTGATTTGTTTTTGAGTCTTTATTAAAGAACTACGATCATAGTCATCGTCCTCACAGATGACTGTGATAATGAGTCGTACTCTTCATATCAGCATTGCCATCATCAGGTCGACCCGCGAATTACCCTGAGTTGGGGTCAAGGTTGAGAAGAGAGCAACGTAGAGGGCGATGGGGAAGGGTAAAAAAGGAAATGAAAATATATAAAGAAGTGGTGGTTGGGTGGAATTAATTTATGCTAACGTGGATGAGACAGTGGCGAAGAAATTTATGAAGCTGAGTTTTTTTTTCCTAATTATGAAGCAAAGTGGCTGTAGTGAAATTTTTCTATAGTTATTATATAAAATATATTTATTCTATAAATATAATAGTAAAATAATGAAAAAATACAATAAGAATAAAAATGTTTTTTAGTTTTATAAATATTATCTAAATGTTAATGGATTATATTTTGTGATCAGGAATTCTGGATATATTTTACTGCCCATTTAACTTTCCAAACTCAATTTGCACCCGCTTCATTTTTATGTTTGCTTTTATACCCAAAGGTAAGTTGGTCTTCATTTTTATGTTTGCTTTTATACCCAAAGGTAAGTTGGTCATTATACCAGCATGATTGGCGGTTGAGCACCGAACGCAAAGTTTGAGATTTTGGGCATGTTGAAAACAAAACTACGTTGGTATAAAATTATTTTTCCCTTTAAATTATTGAGCGAATCTTGGAATTTTTTTTTTCTCCCATACGGCATACTTTAGCAATTCTAGCTTTCCCCTCTTCAAAGGTGACCGTGACAAGACAGAAAAAAATAAGTAAACATTGGCGCAAACAAGAACTGTTCATTGCCTAAATAATTAAAGAATAGTAAGTAATTATGTCTAATCAAATCAAAATTATTTGAAAGTAATTACAGTTGAAGAAGAAGACATGTAGAAGACCTGAAAAAATAAATGAATCTCCAAATGCGAGAAGGTAAGTGGCCAAAAATCATTGTTCTTGGAAAAAGTGATTTAAGATTGCTTTGAACTTTTCTGGTGATTCAAGCAGAATATAAGGAAAATGCAGAAATCCCACAACAGACACAATAATTTAATGCTTGTAGAGGATTCTTGTCTACTCTGTTCAGTTCAGTTGTTGATGCATCAATATTGAATTTTCATTAATATCAAACATATATCCATTATTATTTAAGTGGAGCTGATTACATTTTTTTAAGGTAATTAACTTGTTACATATTCTTCACAAATTCCTCCTTTCCAAGCTCCTGGATGATCTAGTCAGTAGCAACCTTTACTAAGAAAAGAAGGCAAGATATGAGAAAATTATGACATGTAACAATGTTGTTCTCAATTATAAATGACAGTAGCAGTCCATTCTAGGAAGAGAGAAGGCGCGGATGTAAATTCCTAGGAGAATTTATCTACAGTCAAATTGTAAATTAGAAGAATAAATCAATCGCAGACACCAGATAATAACGTGGAAACCCGAAGGGGAAAAATCACGGTACAGAGAGAGAGAATTCACTAAATAAGAGAGATTACGAGTTCTCAATGCTTTATTATAAGTTTAATTCTCTAGCGTACGATCTTTTGTAAAGGAGGAATAAATCAACTTTTATACCTAAAGGTTGATGAGCTGAGTCAAGATCTCTGAGATCTCCGCCTATGAATCAGCTCACAATTATAACTGCATATAACGCCCCAGCTGCAATTGATAGAGTGGTGCACGATCTTCTTAGATCTTGCTGGTTGGCGAGGATAACATCTCAAATCTGTAGTTATCACCCACCACGTGACTAGTTGTTGTCCATCCTGTTAGCCAGGTGGTCGGGTAAGATCAGCTGGATGAGATCGAATCTGGAACCTCCATGATCTATGAGATTTGTCAGATGTTACGATCTCGCGGAGGTCAAAATCTAACCACTACAAAAGAAAAAAAAAGTCTGATCCGGTGAAAAGAAAACATTCAGTTATTTATCTCTACTTCCAAAAGGAATCATGAGCGACAAGGCGTTCCTTGTACAGCTTGGCACAAATAATGAGTTAAAATGACCCGCTTCGATAAATAATTCTTGGCCCATTTGAAAGTCTTCAGCTTGAGATTACGATACAAATCGCACAGCTGCCTGCCATCGCAAGATGATGAATACAAAAAAAGGTCATCGTTTTTGTTTTTACATATAAAGGGCACAACTTAAATTGGTGCTTGTACATGGTTTGCCCCCTTATAACCCTTTGTTGTTCTAAGATGACTGAGTGTATTGCCTAACCCATTCCTCTCTGGCATAGCACGTTAAGATTTTTTTTTTTTTGAAAGGAAAAATGATTTCATTGATAAATTAAAAAAATTCAAGTACATATGTCCCAAATTAGCTAGGCTACTCTTCAGTACTATTCTTAGATAACTATAGAGAGGGGAGAGGACCCTGGCCGTCACTCTCTACTATAGTACACTAAGTAAGTACTTTAAATTGACCCAAAGCTAATACAACGCTCACAAGGAATAAATTACATAATATAGTAACTACTGATATGTACCTCAGCCGTTAAGATTATAGCACATTACTTTATATATATATATATATATATATATATATATATATCTATTCCTCAGCCGCCAGCTGAGAGAGACTCTCTCAGCTGGCGCGACGTGGCTGAATTTCAGCCACAATTTTGGGCGCTCTACCATAGTCACAGTTTTTTGTGAGGACAACATCAAGTCGCAGTATTTTTCTAAGGACTGCTATCATGGTAGCAGTGTTTTCTGAGGACTGTGCCATGGTTGCAGTCTTTTAAGGATTTCTACCATGGTCCCAGTCATAATTACACAGAAAATATATGATATTTAAGGACTGCCACCATGTCGCAGTCAGCTGCGACCATATTGTTGGCCCAAAGGCCCATCGCTGTAGTTTTGATGATGATTAACTCATGTGGTTATAGTACTAATGATCTTGTGTTTAAATTAGTCTCAGATATTTGATCAAGATCTTAGTTGGTGTTTAGCTTCAACAAAAGATTTAAAGTCAAGTTTTTGAGCTAGCATGTGTCGATTCAAGAGCTCGCCCATCAAGATTACATCAAGTACTCAAGAGGAGTCTAACTCATTGGATCAAGGTTTAGACCAAGTCAAGAAGAAGAAGAAGACCTTCAAGAGAAGACTTGTGTCTAGGTTTGTTTGTAGTAAGATATTATTTTTAGACAAAATGTAAAGGATGTGATTAGTTGGTGGATTGCTTAAGTTTATATACACTCACACACAAGATTTATATGTGGTTTCATAAAAAAGTTTTTCGTTTTGGAAAATACCGGTTTGGTTTTTAAGATTAAAAATATACATGTGTTTTATCAAAACTCATTTTAGAGCTTAATGTCAAAAACATAGATATTTCATCATATATGTCTAGTGGATCATATCCATACACACTAAGCTTAAAAAGTGTTTAGAATATCTTGTTTTTGCATTTGGAGAAGTTTTGGAAAAATCGATTTTGAAAAATACAGATTTTTGTTTAAGGCAAAACTTCTATATTACAAAAATATTTCAAAATGTTTGTAATATGTTTTGATTTTTACTCAAACATGTTTGTATATCAAAGTATATCACTGAACTTATTTTTGTAAAATTTATGAGAATTTATGGGATTTTATTGAAGGAAAAAGACCGAGTTTTAAATCCCTAAAAACTTGTTTCTGACCTTCTGCCAAACGACCCTGCCAGAGGTCGGTCGACCGGGCGGTCGACCGGCGTGCACAAACGTGCACAGCTTGTTTGGCTGGAGGGCCGGTCGACCGACCTGGTTGACCGCCAGAGAGCTCTGCTCTCTGGAAATTGCCCCGGTCGACCGGCAGAGAGCTACTGCTCTCTGTATCCAGGTCACGGTCGACCGTTGGCACAACGATCAGAAATCTGACCGTTGTCCGGTCGATCGGGCGGTCGACCGACAGCAGACCAGGCTGCTGAGTTTGCCTCCAACGGCCACATTTTTGAAGCCTATAAAAGGGGCTTCTCTTGGACTATTTTAAAGAAGATTTTAAGTGAGTTTTTAAGTTAGTTTTCATATACTTTTAAGTGTTTATCTCCATTTGTTTTAGAGCCAAATACTTCCATATCAAAAGGAGAATTTTTCAAGAGTGTTTTGTAAAAGAGATTTCTTGAGTTTTTCACCACCAAATTAATCCAAGGTTTTCTTACATACACTTGAGCTATCCATTGCTACATCCATCCTATTGGGATCTTTGTTGTGAGAGTGTTTGAGGTGATCAAAGTGTTTCAATCACCAAAGTGTTTTACTTTGTATTTGAGGAGGCGGACTTGAGGGTTCGCGTTGTTTCGAGTTCTAGTGAGAGCTCGGTGTAGAGGTGCGGCCTCGGAAGCTAGTGTGCTTGCGGTGTGTAGTTCTTGTAGGAACAAGAGAGGGACTAGTGAGTTCAAGAAGTTCTAGTGTGAACTCATTGTAGGTGTTGCGGTACCGAGTGATCCGGTAGGATCATTTATAGTGGAAATCCTTCATAGTGTTGAAGGCGGGGACGTAGAGCAAGGGTGCTCGAACCTCGAAACAAATCTCCCGTGTTTGCGATTGCTCTCTCTCTCTCTATCTCTCACTTGTGTTTATATCTTGCATGCTTACATTGCCTTTATCTTTACTTGCTTGATATACTTGTGCTTAATTGTTATATGCTTGGGGATTGTTTGCTCACACTTGTATTCAACCAAAAGAGTCATAGCGGCACCTCAACTCTTATCTAGAGGAATCTTGAGGAGATAGTCCAGAGCCCTTCACCGGGAATTCAACTATACTCTTGTGTTATACTTAGTGTGTCTAGCTAAATAGTTTTAGTTTGCATAAATAGTTTTAATTCCGCATTAATTCATCATTAGATTAGCTAGTCACCTATTCACCCCCCTCTAGGTGATTTCACATATTGAAGTGCCAGCTGGAAGAGTCTCTCTCAGCTGGCAGCTGAGGTACATTTTTCTGATATATATATCAGAAAAATGTACCTCAGCTGCCAGCTGAGAGAGACTCTTCCAGCTGGTGTGTGTGTGTGTGTGTGTGTGTATATATATATATATATATATATATATAGAGAGAGAGAGAGAGAGAGAGAGAGAGAGACTTGTGTCCTTCCAAAAGGATTTAAGCCCGGATCCTTCCCACTCAAATTCAACACTCTGATATTCGAATACATGATCCACCCCGTTGAAGTTGATCTATATTATTTCAAGTATGTATAAACTAAAACTCAAGTGTTTTTAATATTTTTTGCCCATCTATCAAGCGACACAAAATGGACGGCCGAAAGTAGTGAGTTGGTTAGATCTATATCTTTATACATACAAATTCTCGATCTGACCATTTCATTATGATCTAAACATTTAAAAACCCCTACAAACCAATTTTGGTTAGGTTTCAAATATTCTACACCGTTAAACTAACCAACTCACTATTTAGGCCATCCGTTTTTTCACTACTTGATGGATGAACAAAAAGTATTAAAAACACTTGATTTTTGGTTTATAGATACTTGAAATAATAAATATCAACTTCAATGGAGTGGATCTTATATTCGAATATCGGAGGGTTGAATTTGAGTGGGAAGGATACGGGCTCAAATCCTTTTGGAAGGACACAAGTCTCTCTCTCTCTCTCTCTCTCTCTATATATATATATATATATATATATATATATATATATATATATATATATATATATATATATATATATATATATATATATATATATATATATATATATATATATATATATATATATATATATATATATATATATTATATTTATATATTTGCAACTCTAAATAGTAGAATTAAGATTAGGATTATATATTACTAATTATATTAGAAGTGAAGATTTTCTTATATGTAATTGTAATGCATATATGTTCGAGCATTACCCTTATCAATAATATGTAATTCTCAGTATCTCTCACCAACTAACATTCTCACTTTGTACCATCAACTCTCCGTGTGCCCCTGTTGCTTATTATATGATAGACACCTAGAATATGAATGCATAACAGACTGATCTTATACTCTTAACGTTATGTATTGCATGTTATCATAATAAGTATGATATGTTGATTGATATTATATCAGACTATACTATCTTCTAATTTCTTTTTACTAACATTCCTTATTAAGTATATTTTTATAGTAGTATCGTAGTGTGTTCACACGTTATATATATGTGCACCTTCCCTCTTTTACACACTCATTTAAAGTTTTCTGACTCCTCTGGATTTTCACATTCAGGTATATGGGTATTCTTTTTACTGATCAGGTATCTGAGGAGTACGGAGTCTCTTTTGCGATGATCATCCAGATTCTTTGGTAGAGTTCATGTCTTCCTGTTCATTATGTTAACTTTCTTTGATTCTTTATGTGTGTGTGTGTGTGTGTATGTATGTATGTATATGTATGTATGTGTATATATGTATGTATGCATGTATGTATATATATGTATGTATGTATGTATATATTGAAATCACCTAGAGGGGGGGTGAATAGGTGATAGTGCTAATCTAGAAACTAAATGCGGAAGCTAAAATAATTTTGCACAAACTTAATACAACCAACAAGTGTAGCCGAATTCCCCGTGAAGGGCTCTGGACTAACTCCTCTTGATTCCCCTAGATAAGGGTTGAGGTGCTATATGAAGCTCTTGTGGTTAAGTATAAGTGAGGCACACACACAAGCAAGCCAAGCATATAAGGATGATCAATATGAAATAATGCAAGGCACAAATGCAAGCAATAAGATATGAATGAATGAATGATGCTTTGCACAATTAAAAGAGAGAGGGTTTAGAGGCAATGGATCAAACGCAAACACAATGATATGTTCCGAGTTTCGAGCCCCTAGCTCTACGTCCCCGCCTTCACCGAGAAGGATTTCTAATCCACTATCTTGTCCACCGAGGACTCCCACCGAGGGAACCTCCACCGAGGAGGATTTGTACAACCGGGAGTACCGAACTCCTCTCTCAAACACCACCTCACAACCGAGGGTAGGCCCGTAGCCAAACAACCACAAACACCTCTACCGAAGAGGGTTACAAACCAAACTCCACCTCTCACTAGAGGGAGCAAACCAACAATCTCAACCTCTACCAAAGAGGGAGCAAACACCACTCCAATCAACCTCTACCAAAGAGGGATACACAAATACAAGGAGGGTTTACAACTTGGAGGCTTAATCAACCTCAAACACTTCTCTTTTTCCACAAACAAAGATCCTAATAGATTAGGATAGGAGATATAGCTCAAGTGGATATCAAGGTGTTTTTGGAAAGCAAATAGCAAAGAAAAACTACTTGAGAAATCTCTTGTAGATGATAGAAATGAAAATCCAAAACAATATCCCAAAAACCTAGTTTTCTTTGATGTTTCAAAACCCTTGAAAAACAATAAAGATGAAATCTTTTAAGCTTTAAAACACTTTTTAAAACTTGTAAAAACACTTCAGAAAAGTAGGAATTTTTGCTCTTGAAAATCTTGTACAAAAACCCCCAAGAAATGGGGTATATATAGGCTCCCCAAGAAACTAGCCGTTAGGCTGATTTTTCAGCCTGACAGGCCGGCGGTCGACCGCCCGGTCGACCGCCAACGGTCATAAATATGACCGTTGGGGTTACCGGTCGACCGCAGATTTACAGAGAGCAAGGACTCTCTGTCCGGTCGACCGGCCCAGTTGCTTGGCCAGACGTGCACGGGGCTGTGCACGTCGGTCGACCGGTCGGTCAACCGGTTCTGGAATACGGTCGACCGCCAGAACCTGGCAGCCAAATATCTGGGTCAGAAAATCAGGTTAAAAATATTTCTAATAAATTCCATAAATCTTGTAAAAATCCCCAAAAATAGTTTTATCATTTTGCATTGATATATAAACTTATGATAAACATTTCAACTCAAATATCAAGCATATGAAACCATTTTTGTGTTTTATCATTTTTACCAAAAACCAAAACTAGTATTTTATCAAACTTGGATTTTTCAATACATGAATAGGAAAATCAAAATAAGTTTGTTTAAAAGTTAAGCATGCATGTATAGAATGAATCTACTATACATAAACCAATTAAACTTGTTCTAATCAACTATTCATGAAAAACAAATATTGGTTAAACCAAAACCGAAAAACCAATATCCAAACATAAAACGTGTGTGTTGTGCACATGAGCATATCAACTATTCTAAGCTTTACAAATGGATCTAAACACTCTAAACACTAGGATACCAAGTCTTCTTGACGATCTTCATCTTCAAGTCGACTCGGTCCAAAACGTGATCCACGAGCGAGACTGCAACGAGTGCAAGGTATGATCTTGATGCTCGGGCTCTGGAATCACCATGTGAAAGCTTTCAAACCATCTTGTTGAAGCTAATCACCTACTAATATCTTGCTAAATGATCTGAAACTAAAATCACAAGATTATTAGTAAACATAACTACATGAGTTAATCATCATCAAAACTAGAGTGGAAGGCCTCTGGGCCAACATATATATATATATATATGTGTGTGTGTGTGTGTGTGTATTTGAAAACACCTAGAGGGGGGGTGAATAGGTGATATGCTAATCTAGTGAACTAAATGCGCTAAATGCGGAAGCTTTAAAAACTATTTGCAACAAACTTAATACAACACACAAGTGTAGCCGAATTCCCCGTGAAGGGCTCTGGACTAACTCCTCTTGATTCCCCTAGATATGGGTTGAGGTGCTATATGAAGCTCTTGTGGTTAAGTACAAGTGAGGCACACACAACAAACCAAGCATATAAAATGAATAGGCAATATGAATATATCCAAGGCACAACACAAGCAATGAATGATATGAAATGAATGATGCTTTGCACAAATAAAAGAGAGAGAGAGTTTAGAGACAACTGGATCAAACACAAACACAATGATATGTTCCGAGGTTCGAGCCCCTAGCTCTACGTCCCCGCCTTCACCGAGAAGGATTTCTAATCTACTAAAGGTGTACCGAACTCCTCTCTCAACCTTACAATGCCACCGAGGCAATACAACCACAATCCACCTCTACCGAAGAGGGATAAGGCCCGTAGCCAACAACCAAACTCCACCTCACAATAGAGGGAGCAAACACAAACCTCAACCTCTACCAAAGAGGGAGCAACCAACAAATGAGGGTTTACAACAAGTGGTATATCTCAACCACAAACCTTTTCTCTTTTTCCACAAAATAAGATCCTAATAGATTAGGATAGAAGATAAGCTCAAGTGGAAATCAAGGTGTTTTGGAAATCAAATAACAAAGAAAAATCCTTGGGAAAACACTTGCAATATGATAGAAATGAAGATCTAAAGCAATATCCCAAAAACCTATTTTTCTTTGAATTTTTCAAACCCTTGAAAAACAATAAAGATGAAATCTTTAAGCTCTTAAACACTTTTAAAAACTTGTTTAAAACACTAGGCAAACAGCAATTTTTCTCTTGTAAAAACCTTAGCCAAAATCCCAAAGAAATGGGGTTTATATAGGCCAAACAGAAAAATAGCCGTTAGGCTGATCTGGCAGCCTGACAGGCTTGCGGTCGACCGGCCCGGTCGACCGCCAACGGTCATAATTATGACCGTTGGGGCATCCGGTCGACCGCACGGCCGACCGCCCAGATACAGAGAGCAGACTTCTCTGCTCCGGTCGACCGCTCGGTCGACCGCCCAGATACAAAGAGCAAGGCTCTCTGATCCGGTCGGCCGACCGGCCGACCGGCCGACCGGCCCACTGTGCCAGCAGACGTGCACAGGTCTGTGCACGTCGGTCGACCGCCCGGTCGACCGGCAAGGCCTGTCAGCACAGTTCTGGGTCAGAAACACATGTAAAAAATATTTCTAAAAATCTTTTAAGTCTTTGTAAAAATACCCAAAAATAGTTTTATCATTTTGCATTGATATATAAACTTGTGATAAACATTTTAACTCAAATATCAAGCATATGAAACCATTTTTGTGTTTTAACATTTTTACCAAAACCAAAACTTGTATTTTATCAAACTTGACTTTTTCAATACATGAATAGGAAAGTCAAAATAAGTTTGTATAAGTCATGTAAGCATGTATGTATATTGAACACATCTAATATACATAAAAACAAAGTAAACTTGTTTTGATCAATCTATTCATGAAAACCAATATCAAAACATAAAACTTGTGTGTGTTGTGCACTTGAGCATATCAACTATACTAAGCTTTACAACTGGATCTAAAACACACTAAACTCTATGATAACTAAGTCTTCTTGACGATCTTCATCTTCAAGTCGATCGGTCCAAACACCGTGATCCAACGAGCATGGCTATGTATCATCTTGACGCTCGGGCTCGGGAATCACCCAGTGAAGGCTTCCAAACTCCTCTTTTTGAAACAATCACCAACTAATATCTTGTTACATGATCTGAAACTAAAATCACAAGATTATTAGTAAACATAACTACATGAGTTAATCATCATCAAAACTAGAGAGGAAGGCCTCCGGGCCAACAATCTCCCCCTTTTTGATGATGACAAAACTCATGGAGTTATATATGCATGGATTAAAGTTAAGCTTCAAAGAAGCTCCCCCTTAACTCATGCATAAACAAATAAACATAATGAATATGCAATGAAGGCTCTTAAATATGAATGCATATCTATGCATAAACAATAAAAGGCTCTAGATACCCAATGAAATGTTCAAAAACAAAACATGCTCTAGATACCAATTAAAATTAAACTAAATTAAACTTAATATATGCAAAAACATAAATATGCATATATAAAACTCAAAATCTTTCTCCCCCTTTTTGTCAATCATCAACAAAGGGGTAAAAATCAAAACAAAACAAAATCTTCTCCCCTTTTTAATACAAAGAAACAATCATCAATAAGGGGTAAGTAAAGACAATGTTCTCCCCCTTTTTGTCTAAAACAAAAACAAAACCAAATAGGGGTGACAATCAATTAAGGTACCAATTGAAAATATGACAAAGTAGCATCTTGATACCAATTGAAAGTAAACATAAGTCAATAAATAAATGGTATATGCGATATACATTCATGAAGAGGAAGATGTGAAGCTTCCCTACATAGATACATTACATGAAAGAGGGATGACAAGCTCTAATTCATATAACATACACTATGCAATGCATAAGAGGAGATGTGAAGCTCCCCCTACACACGTGTACCACATAAAGAAGAGATGTCAAACTCCTCAATACAAGATACACTCAACATGAATCTATATGTAGAAGAGATTTTAAGCTCTCCTTGCATATAGGCAATATAAATCAAAACAAAATTTTGAGATTTCATTTTAAATCATTCAAATAAACATTTTGATATCAAAAGAGAGTATTTTTCTTTTAAACATATGATATCAATTTGAAATTTTTATTTTCTATCATAAAGTAAGGGAGTGGAGATACAAATACCAATTGAAATATGAAAATCATTAGCAATTGAAATATGAGAATCGAATTTTCTCCCCCTTTATGAAAAACAAATAAAAACAATGCGTAGGCTTGAATTAGGATACCAATTGAAAGCTAAATCAATTGAAACAAAGATAGAGCTCAAGCTTAGCATAAACAAAATATATATATGTATGAAAATTAGATACCAATCGAAATTGATACTATTGGAATTGAAAAACATACATACATACAAAC
Source organism: Agave tequilana (assembly GCA_038442645.1). Classification (NCBI taxonomy): domain Eukaryota; kingdom Viridiplantae; phylum Streptophyta; class Magnoliopsida; order Asparagales; family Asparagaceae; genus Agave; species Agave tequilana. The sequence continues at coordinate 127,925 of JAVJIF010000136.1, forward strand.
ATATATGAGTATACAAGAAAGGTCAAAATTGATACCAATTGAAAGGATCCAATGATACCAATTGAAACAACAATAATATCAAATGTATACATCATATAACCTACCACCCAATCATGTTCAAGTTTAAAATGATTTTCAATATAAAGCATACATGAGCATGATCGCCCATCCATCCGCCCGTGGAAGGTAGGGGTTTTCAAAATTAGGTTTGAAAATATTGTATGTTTGAAAAACTCTACCATAACGAAGAATACCGTAACTAGTTATTGAAAAATTTGTAAACTAGTACGAAATCCTTCAAGCAAGGAATAAAACAAAAATATTTTTCATGAAAATATTGTTGGCCCAATGGCCTTCCACTCTAGTTTTGATGATGATCAACACTCATGTAGTTATGTTTACTAATATTCTTGTGTTTCTAAGTTTCAGATCATTAACAGGATATTAGTTGGTGATTAGCTTCAACAAGATGATTAGAAGCTTATCATGGTGATTCCGGTGCCAAAGCTTAAAGATCATACCTTTGCACTTGGAGAATCACGGAGTTTTGGAGCAAGTCTACTTGAAGATGAAGATCGTCAAGAAGACTTAGGTATCCTAGTTTAGATAGAGTTTTAGATCCATTTGTAAAGCTTAGTATAGTTGATATGCTCAAGTGCACAACACACACGTTTCATGATTTGGTTTTTGGTTTTCATGAATAATAGATCAAAACAAGTTTACCTTATACCTATGTATATTAGATATGTTCTAGATATACATACATGCTTTAAACTTGCTAGACAAACTTATTTTGACTATCCTATTCATGTTTTGGAAAATTCTAGTTTGATAAAATACAAGTTTTGTTTTTGATAAAATTGGCAAGACACAAAAATGAATTGATATGATTGATATATGTCTTGAAATTTTTATCACAAGTTTGGTTATCAAAGTAAAATGATAAAACAAGTTTTAGAAAAACATATTTTTAGAAAAACAATTTTTATTGTGATTAAAACTATTTTTTAGATTTACTGTGAATTTATGGGATTTTTATTGAGTGAAAAGACCTATTTTCAAATCCCGTATCTGTGCAGAACTGAGGACTGGCTGACAGGCCAAGTCGGTCGACCGGACCGGTCGACCGCACCATAGGCCGGTCGACCGGGACGGTCGACCGACGTGCACAAGTCTGTGCACGTTTTGGAGTCTCTGGGACGGTCGACCGGGCCGGTCGACCGAGATGAGAGTTCTGCTCTCAGGATGTTTCGGTCGACCGGGCCGGTCGACCGCTATTGCCCAACGGTCACATTTTTGACCGTTGGCGGTCGACCGGACCGGTCGACCGGCAGTCTGTCAGACTGCCAGCTCAGCCTAACGGCTAGTTTTGTATAGGGGCTATATAAACCCCATCTCTTTGGGGATTTTGGCCAAGATTTTTAAGAGGAAAAATTCCAGTTTTCTGAAGTGTTTAAAAGAGTTTTAAAAAGTAGTTTTTGGGCTTTAAACTTCTAATCTTTATTGTTTTGGGTTTTTGGAAAATCAAAGAGAACTAGGTTTTGAGATTTTGATTTGATCTTTTATTTCTATCATATACAAGAGATTTCCCAAGTAGTTTTTCTTTATTGCTTGTTTCCAAAAAATACTTAGTTTCCACACTTGAGCCATATCTTCTATCCTAAACTATTAGGATCTTGTTTTTGTGGAAAAAGAGAAAAGAGAGTGTTTGAGGTTGTTGTTGTAAACCTCTAAGTTGTACACCCTTATTCTTGTTGTATCCCTCTTCGGTAGAGGTGATCGGGTGATTGGTTTGTGAGCCTCTTAGGTAGAGGTGTTTGTTGTAGTTGGCTACGGGCCGTATCCCTCTTCGGTAGAGGTGGATTGTGGTTGTATAGCCTCGGTGGCTTTGTAAGGTTGAGAGAGGAGTTTGGTACTCCTATAGTGGATTGGGAAATCCTACACGGTGGTGTAGGCGGGGATGTAGAGTTGGGTACTCGAACCTCGAAACAAATTTTTGTGTTAGCGTTTGATCCATTGTCTCTCTAACCCTTACTCTCTTTACTTTGTGCAAGCATCATTCATTCATTGCATACATATCTTATACATTGCTTGTGTTGCCTTGCATCTTTTATATTGCAATTCATTCTTATATGCTTGGCTTGATTGTGTGTGCACATATTTCATATTGCTTGGATTGCTTGTGTGTGTGGGCCTAATTTGTACTCATCCAACAAGAGCTTCACATAGCACCTCAACCCATTTCAAGGGGAATCAAGAGGAGTTAGTCCAGAGCCTTGCAAGGGGAATTCGGCTACACTTGTTGTATTGTATCAAGTTTGTGCAACATTTGCATTAGCTTCCGCATTTAGAGCATTTAGTTTTAATTTAGTTCTAGATTAGCATTTACACCTATTCACCCCCCCCTTTAGGTGTACTTTCAATTGGTATCAGAGCTAGTGCTCCTGATACTTAGGCTTAACATCCTAGGAGTGATCCATTTGCTTGCTAATCTCATTTGCACATTCATATATAGTTTACCATAGACTTCATGACCCCACCTAGTTTTGACCCTTCCAACATTGATGTTTGGAAGTATAGGATGTCCATGTACCTAAAGACCCTAGGTTTGCATGTCTTCCTTGTCGCCACCAAGAGATGTTATCTTGGTGATGGTAATCATATAGGGGCAAATGCACAAGCCCTTGAGGCCATTAGAAGCACTTTATCTAAAGATTATCTTATGAGTGTTTCTAATCTTGATTCCGCTTTTGCAGTATGGAACAAGTTGACAACAACCACCAACACCTCCAAGCTTCAATTGCAAATCCAAGAAGAGGAATCTAGTGGAGAATCCAATTCTCAATGCTACATGGTCCAAGGGAATGACTCCCTTGAGGTACATTCGGAATCTCAACTAGATAGTAATGATTGTGCCAGTTCTTCAAATGATTATGTTGATCCTCATGCTTTGAATGAAGAACTTTCCATTGTTTGTGAAAAATTGATAGAAAAATATAATTTGTTGAAAAAGAAGAGTCTAGGAATTGAACAAGAAAATAAGAGTTTGCATGCTAGACTTAACAATATTTTGCAAGAGAAAGTTGAGGTCTATAATGAAAGGGATTCATTGAGATCTCAATTAGAACTTGCACTTAAAGAAAATGAATTTTTAAAATCTAAAAATGATTGCCATGTTCTTTTGAAGAAAAATGAAAACTTGTCTTCAAAAATTGATTTTGTTTTAAAAGAGAATGTTGATTTGAAAAATAAAATTATTTCTATTTCAAATGATTTAGATGTGTGTTTAAAGAAAAACATTGTTTTGCAAAATAAGATGGATGCACATGTTTGCCATGCTAGTGTAGCTTCTTCATCTAGTCTACCTAATGCATGTACCTCTTCTTCTAGGATCAATGATGATATTTGTATGTTAAAGAAGAGAGTAGATTGTTTGGGCTCCACTATGAGCCAATGTGCCATGAACCACACACGCTTGGAAACCTTGGTTCGAAAGAAACAAGTTCCATCCTCTATGCATGCACACCCATCACGGCATACACATGCTTCACACGGACACCATCAACACAAGTATGCTCATGTGTACACATGTACACATTGTGGCCGAAAAGGTCATCTTGCTAAATTTTGTTTTGATAGATTAAATATTGATAATTTAGCAGAGAAATTTGTTTGGGTTAGAGAAGGGACTAACCCCCATGGACCCAAAAGAGTATGGGTACCAAAGACCACCACCCCTAAAGTTTTTGATGTAGGTGTGGGCTCTCACATGACGTGAGAGTGATGACACCTTGGAGTGGATGCGTTCCGGACTTCATGAAAATCAAATTGGATGCATCACTTTCAAGGGAAGTTTTGGTGGAGATGACCACCAAGTTTTGGTAACAATTCCTAACTCCGTATTATTTATTACATGCTTTTAATATTCTTTGTGGCATGTTTTTGATGTCTATGGATTAGTATGTTCATTCCATGTTTATTAGATCCTTGACATACATGTATAGTATTTGAGACACACATGCTTATATGATCCCATAATTAGTGTTCTCACTTTTGTTTAAGCTATAATGTACATCATGAATCTAATACATGTGAATTTACATAGTAATCATGTTTTAGTTTTATCGTGATGATTTTTATATTGTGTTTTGATGCTTCATGTCTTGAATATTTGTTTAAGTGTTAGTTTTCATTAAGACTAGGTATATACTTGTGCATATAGTGGGCCACAAATAAATCTATATATGTTGAGCTTGAATGCTTATTTGAACCCATTAGATGTGCTAGTATAGTCTAGTTTTGATGATTCATACATCTTATACTTGTATTCTCATTTTTGAATGTGTTTTATGATTGTGTATTCACTTCATGTATATGTTTGTATTGCCAAACTTTAAGATATACATGTATACCCCTTGAGTCATTTGCCTTTCATGCAAATCTATATTTGGACTCAATTGTGTTTAGGGATATGTATGTATACTTCATGTTTGACAATTCATACATATACCTTGAAATGAAATTTGTTGTGATGAAAATTTAGTTTTTCATGTTTCATGTATTTATGTTTAACTTCATGTATATGTCTATCTAGTTCAAACTAATCTTATACATATACATCTTTTGAGCCACGTGCCTTCATGAATATACATTTAGTGGACTCGTTGAGTTTTGGATATGTATGTATATTCTAGCTTGTATTAGACATACATATGCCTTGAAGATTAAATAAGTAGTTTTATATGATTTTTCATGTTTTTGATGGAATTATGTTTTAAGGAATAATTGAGCTTAATGAAATATTTTTCATGATTATGATCTTCACATATTATTTGTACACTCATATCTATTGCTCATGTTTTGTTTCTCATGAGTTATGCTTTATTGGTTAGAGTGATGATTATCATGTGAATTTCAATTTTGTTTTATTCCTTGCTTGAAGGATTTCGTGCTAGTTAACAAGTTTACCATTTAACTAGTTGCGGTGTTCTTCATTTTGGTAGTGATTTTCAAACAAAACTACATTTTCAAATCTATCTTTGAAAACTCCTACCTTCCAAGGGCGGTAGGATGGGAGATCATGTTCATGTATGCCCTAAATTGAAAATCTTTAAAACTTGAATTATTATTGGGTGGTAGATAATATGATGTATACACTTGAACTTATTGTTATGTCAATTGGTATCATTGAACTCTTTCAATTGGTATCATTTTGATTTTCTTGTATACTCATATATGTTTTGTATGTATGTATGCTTTAAATTCCAAGTATATCAATTTCTATTGGTATCTATCTTTCATACATATATATGTTTGTGTTTATGCTAGTGCTTGAGTTTCAATTTTGTTTAAATTGATTACTTTTAAATTGTTATCAAGACTATGCATGTCTTTAGTTTGTTTTCATAAAGGGGGAGAAAATTTGATTTTGTATTTCAATTGGTATTTGTACTCCAACTCTTTATGATTAAAAATTGTTTATATATTTTCAAAATGAAATATATTCTTACAATTGGTATCAAAATTTGTGTTTAGACATTCAAAATTTGTTATGTTTAATTACAATTGGTATTTTCAAAATTTTGTTTAAAGAAAATATTCAAAGTTTTGATTTGTATTTCCTATATGCAAGGAGAGCTTAACATCTCTCTTACATATAGATTCATGTTGAGTATATTATAAATTGAGGAGCTTGACAACTCTTCTTTATATGATATACGTGTGTAGGGGGAGCTTCACATCTCCTCTTATGCATTACATAATATGTGTTATGTGAATTGGGGCTTGTCATCCCTTCTTCATGTAATGCATATGTGTAGGGAAGCTAACTTAGCGTCTTCCTCTTCATGAATGTATATAGCATATAACATATATTGATTCTTGTTTATTGGTATCAAGATGCTTCATTGACATATTTTTAATTGATATCATGTTTGTAGTCACCCCTTATTGATTTTGTTTTTTGTTTTAGACAAAAAGGGGGAGAACATTGTTTGTATTGTTTTGATTGACAAAAAGGGGGAGAAAGATTTTTACCCCTCATTTTATCTATGGTTTTGATTGTTTACCCCTTTGTTGATGATTGACAAAAAGGGGGAGAAAGATTTATGAAGTTTTATATGCATGCTTATGTTTATGCATATATTATGTTTTAATCTCAAGAATATTAAGTTTAATCGTTTTATAGAGTTTGCTTTGTAATTGGTATCTAGAGGTTATTTTGTTTTGAATATTCCATTTGATATCTAGAACCATTCATTGTTTATGCATACGCATGTTTCATGTTTAACATTCATTGCATATATTTATTGTTTATCCCTATGCATGAGTTAAGGGGGAGCTTCCTTGAAGCTTAACTTTAATCCATGCATATATAACTCCATGAGTTTTGTCATCATCAAAAAGGGGAGATTGTTGGCCCAATGGCCTTCCACTCTAGTTTTGATGATGATCAACACTCATGTAGTTATGTTTACTAATATTCTTGTGTTTCTAAGTTTCAGATCATTAACAGGATATTAGTTGGTGATTAGCTTCAACAAGATGATTAGAAGCTTATCATGGTGATTCCGTTGCCAAAGCTTAAAGATCATACCTTTGCACTTGGAGAATCACGGAGTTTTGGAGCAAGTCTACTTGAAGATGAAGATCGTCAAGAAGACTTAGGTATCCTAGTTTAGATAGAGTTTTAGATCCATTTGTAAAGCTTAGTATAGTTGATATGCTCAAGTGCACAACACACACGTTTCATGATTTGGTTTTTGGTTTTCATGAATAATAGATCAAAACAAGTTTACCTGATACCTATGTATATTAGATATGTTCTAGATATACATACATGCTTTAAACTTGCTAGACAAACTTATTTTGACTATCCTATTCATGTTTTGGAAAATTCTAGTTTGATAAAATACAAGTTTTGTTTTTGATAAAATTGGCAAGACACAAAAATGAATTGATATGATTGATATATGTCTTGAAATTTTTATCACAAGTTTGGTTATCAAAGTAAATGATAAAACAAGTTTTAGAAAAACATATTTTTAGAAAAACAGTTTTTATTGTGATTAAAACTATTTTTTAGATTTACTGTGAATTTATGGGATTTTTATTGAGTGAAAAGACCTATTTTCAAATCCCGTATCTGTGCAGAACTGAGGACTGGCTGACAGGCCAAGTCGGTCGACCGGACCGGTCGACCGCACCATAGGCCGGTCGACCGGGACGGTCGACCGACGTGCACAAGTCTGTGCACGTTTTGGAGTCTCTGGGACGGTCGACCGGGCCGGTCGACCGAGATGAGAGTTCTGCTCTCAGGATGTTTCGGTCGACCGGGCCGGTCGACCGCTATTGCCCAACGGTCACATTTTTGACCGTTGGCGGTCGACCGGACCGGTCGACCGGCAGTCTGTCAGACTGCCAGCTCAGCCTAACGGCTAGTTTTGTATAGGGGCTATATAAACCCCATCTCTTTGGGGATTTTGGCCAAGATTTTTAAGAGGAAAAATTTCAGTTTTCTGAAGTGTTTAAAAGAGTTTTAAAAAGTAGTTTTTGGGCTTTAAACTTCTAATCTTTATTGTTTTGGGTTTTTGAAAAATCAAAGAGAACTAGGTTTTGGGATTTTGATTTGATCTTTTATTTCTATCATATACAAGAGATTTCCCAAGTAGTTTTTCTTTGTTGCTTGTTTCCAAAAAACACTTAGTTTCCACACTTGAGCCATATCTTCTATCCTAAACTATTAGGATCTTGTTTTTGTGGAAAAAGAGAAAAGAGAGTGTTTGAGGTTGTTGTTGTAAACCTCTAAGTTGTACACCCTTATTCTTGTTGTATCCCTCTTCGGTAGAGGTGATCGGGTGATTGGTTTGTGAGCCTCTTAGGTAGAGGTGTTTGTTGTAGTTGGCTACGGGCCGTATCCCTCTTCGGTAGAGGTGGATTGTGGTTGTATAGCCTCGGTGGCTTTGTAAGGTTGAGAGAGGAGTTTGGTACTCCTATAGTGGATTGGGAAATCCTACACGGTGGTGTAGGCGGGGATGTAGAGTTGGGTACTCGAACCTCGAAACAAATCTTTGTGTTAGCGTTTGATCCATTGTCTCTCTAACCCTTACTCTCTTTACTTTGTGCAAGCATCATTCATTCATTGCATACATATCTTATACATTGCTTGTGTTGCCTTGCATCTTTTATATTGCAATTCATTCTTATATGCTTTGCTTGATTGTGTGTGCACATATTTCATATTGCTTGGATTGCTTGTGTGTGTGGGCCTAATTTGTACTCATCCAACAAGAGCTTCACATAGCACCTCAACCCATTTCAAGGGGAATCAAGAGGAGTTAGTCCAGAGCCTTGCAAGGGGAATTCGGCTACACTTGTTGTATTGTATCAAGTTTGTGCAACATTTGCATTAGCTTCCGCATTTAGAGCATTTAGTTTTAATTTAGTTCTAGATTAGCATTTACACCTATTCACCCCCCTCTAGGTGTACTTTCAAATATGAAATTCACAAAATAGTCAACACTCATAATCAATTAAGCATAAATATGACTCATGAAAACAAACACATGAGTAAACAATAAAAGGTGAGTGTACAAATACAATGTGAAGAACACGATCATGAAAGTATTCAATTTAGCTCAATATTCCTTGAAACAAGAAAATCATCAAAACTTATTTAATCTTCAAGGTATATGTATGTCCTATACAAGCTAAAGTATACATACATATCCAAACACAACGAGTCCACAAAGATATATGCATTAAGGCACGTGGCTCAAAAGGATGTATATGTATAACAATAGTTTAGATAAAATGGACATATACATGAAGTTAAATACATGGAAACATGAAACTAAATTTTCATTAAAACAAATTTCATTTCAAGGTATATGTATGATTTGTCAATACAAAAAGTATACATACATATCCCTAAACACAATTGAGTCCATATGTATAGATTTGCATGAAAAGCAAATGACTCAAGGGGTATACATGTATATCTTAAAGTTTGGCAAAATAAACATATACATGAAATTAAACATATAAACATAAAACAAATTCAAGAATGGGAATACAAGTCTCAAATGTATGAATCATCAAAACTAGACTATACTAGCACATCTAATGGGTTCAAATAAGCATTCAAGCTCAAACATACATAGATTTTTTTTGTGGCCCACTATATGCACAAATATATACCTAGTCTTAATGAAAACTAACATTTAAACATATATTCAAAGCATGAAGCATAAAACAAAATATGAATAAACATGAAAATCATAAACAAGATTATTATGTAAATTCACATGATATTAGAGCTATGATAAATATGATAGCTAAACAAAGGTGAGAACACAAAAATAATAGTCCATATTAAACATGAGTGTCTCAAAATGCTATACATGCATGTCAAGGATCTAATAAGCATGACATTATCATAATAATCTAAAAACAATAAAACATGCTATAATGAATAGAATGGAAAGCATGTAAACAATAAATAGGAGTTAGGAATCGTTACCAAAACCTAGAAGGCAACTTTCCTTGTCTCCAAAACATGGTGGTCATCTCCACCAAACCTTCCCTTGAAAGTGATGCATCCAAATGATTTCCATGAAGCTCGGAACGCATCCACTCCAAGGTACCGCTACTCTCACGTCATGCGGGAGCCCACACTTACATCAAACACACGAGAGGTGGTCTTTAGTACCCACATTCTATTGGGTCCATGGGGGTTAGTACCTTCTCTAACCCAAACAAAATTAGTTACTAAATTTGAAACATGTATTCTATCATAACAAAATTTAGCAAGGTGGCCCTTACGTCCACAATGTGTACAAGTGTACACATGAGCATACATAGTGTGATGGTGTCCGTGAGGAGCATGTGTATGCCGTGGAGGGTGTGCATGAATAGATGGAACTTGTTTCTTTCGAAACAAAGTTTCCAAACGTGTATGCCCAACAACACATTGGCTCAAAGTGGAGCCCAAACAATCAACACTCTTCTTAAGTAAAGATATATCATTGTTAATTAAAGAAGAAGTGTGGCATGCAATAGGTGAAGTGTGTGATACTACCCTAGCATGGCAAACATGTGCATCAATCTTATTTTTCAAAGATACATTTTTCTTAACACAAATATCTAATTCTTTTGTAATGAAATCAATTTCCTTTTTCAAGGAATCATTATTTCTTAATACAAAATCAACTTTTGAAGACAAATTTTCATTTTTCTTCAAAAGAGTTTCACAATCATTTCTAGATTTTAAAACTTTATTTTCTTTTAGTGCAAGTTCAAGTTGAGACCTTAATGAATCCCTCTCATTAGAAATCTCCTCTTTTTCTTGTAAAACATTGTTAAGTCTAGAAATCAAATTTTTATTATCATTGTTAAGGCCTAGACTTTTCTTTTTCAAAATGTAATATTTTTCTATTAATTTTTCACAAACAATGGAAAGTTCTTCATTCAATGCATGGGCATCAACATAATCATTTGAAGAACTAGCATCATCATCATCATCTAAGTGGGTTTCCGAGTGTACCTCAAGGGAGTCATTCCCTTGGACCATGTGGCATTGAGACTCGGATTCTCCACTAGATTCCTCCTCTTGTTGGATTGGCAATTGAAGCTTGGAGGTGGTGGTGGTTGTCAACTTGTTCCACACTGTAAAAGCGGAATCAAGATTAGAAACAAGCATAAGATATTCTTTTGATAGCGTGCTTCTAATGGCCTCAAGGGCTTGTGCATTGGCCCCTACATGCTTGCTATCACTAAGGAAGGATTCCTTGGTAATGGCAAGGTGAACCTTATAACCTAGGGTTTGTAAATAGATGGACATCCTAGTCTTCCAAACAAGAATGTTGGAAGGGTCAAACATAGGTGGGGTCATGAAGTCCATGGATGTAAACTATATGTGTGCAAACAAGCAAATGCAAATGATAGATTAGCAAACAAGGATCTCACTCCTAGGATGTTAAGCCTAAGTATCAGGAGCGTAGGCTCTGATACCAATTGAAAACACCTAGAGGGGGGTGAATAGGTGATATGCTAATCTAGTGAACTAAATGCGCTAAATGCGGAAGCTTAAAAAACTATTTGCAACACACTTAATACAACACACAAGTGTAGCCGAATTCCCCGTGAAGGGCTCTGGACTAACTCCTCTTGATTCCCCTAGATATGGGTTGAGGTGCTATATGAAGCTCTTGTGGTTAAGTACAAGTGAGGCACACACAACAAACCAAGCATATAAAATGAATAGGCAATATGAATATATGTAAGGCACAACACAAGCAATGAATGATGCTTTGCACAAATAAAAGAGAAAGAGTTTAGAGACAAGTGGATCAAACGCAAACACAATGATATGTTCCGAGGTTCTAGCCCCTAGCTCTACGTCCCCGCCTTCACCGAGAAGGATTTCTAATCCACTAAAGGAGTACCGAACTCCTCTCTCAACCTTACATTACCACCGAGGCAATACAACCACAATCCACCTCTACCGAAGAGGGATAAGGCCCGTAGCCAACAACCAAACTCCACCTCACAATAGAGGGAGCAAACACAAACCTCAACCTCTACCGAAGAGGGAGCAACCAACAAATGAGGGTTTACAACAAGTGGTATATCTCAACCACAAACCTTTTCTCTTTTTCCACAAAACAAGATCCTAATAGATTAGGATAGAAGATAAGCTCAAGTGGAAATCAAGGGTGTTTGGAAATCAAATAACAAAGAAAAATCCTTGGGAAAACACTTGCAATATGATAGAAATGAAGATCTAAAGCAATATCCCAAAAACCTATTTTTCTTTGAATTTTCCAAACCCTTGAAAAACAATAAAGATGAAATCTTTAAGCTCTTAAACACTTTTAAAAACTTGTTTAAAACACTAGGCAAACAGCAATTTTTCTCTTGTAAAAACTTAGCCAAAATCTAAAGAAATGGGGTTTATATAGGCCAAACAGAAAACTAGCCGTTAGGCTGATCTGGCAGCCTGACAGGCTTGCGGTCGACCGGCCCGGTCGACCGCCAACGGTCATAATTATGACCGTTGGGGCATCCGGTCGACCGCACGGCTGACCGTCCAGATACAGAGAGCAGACTTCTCTGCTCCGATCGACCGCTCGGTCGACCGCCCAGATACAGAGAGCAAGGCTCTCTGATCCGGTCGGCCGACCGGCCGACCGGTCCACTGTGCCAGCAGACGTGCACAGGTCTGTGCACGTCGGTCGACCGCCCGGTCGACCGGCAAGGCCTGTCAGCACAGTTCTGGGTCAGAAACACATGTAAAAAATATTTCTAAAAATCTTTTAAGTCTTTGTAAAAATACCCAAAAATAGTTTTATCATTTTGCATTGATATATAAACTTGTGATAAACATTTTAACTCAAATATCAAGCATATGAAACCATTTTTGTGTTTTAACATTTTTACCAAAACCAAAACTTGTATTTTATCAAACTTGACTTTTTCAATACATGAATAGGAAAGTCAAAATAAGTTTGTATAAGTCATGTAAGCATGTATGTATATTGAACACATCTAATATACATAAAAACAAAGTAAACTTTTGATCAATCTATTCATGAAAACCAATATCAAAACATAAAACTTGTGTGTGTTGTACACTTGAGCATATCAACTATACTAAGCTTTACAACTGGATCTAAAACACACTAAACTCTATGATACCTAAGTCTTCTTGACGATCTTCATCTTCAAGTCGACTCGGTCCAAACACCGTGATCCAACGAGCATGGCTATGTATCATCTTGACGCTCGGGCTCGGGAATCACCAAGTGAAGACTTCCAAACTCCTCTTTTTGAAGCAATCACCAACTAATATCTTGTTACATGATCGAAACTAAAATCACAAGATTATTAATAAACATAACTACATGAGTTAATCATCATCAAAACTAGAGAGGAAGGCCTCCGGGCCAACAATATTGGACTCAGTAGTTGTTCTGTTGATTATTCAAAAAATAACAATATCATTGTGTATAAATTTATATGTCATATTTCAGTGATCATATTTATCGCAGTTGATTTACATAGCTTGCTTGGTTACTTTAGGCTTAGCATGTATACATGGGGTATTCTCCTCGCGTATATACGTCACCGACTCTCGTCGCATCTCCGCTGCAGTGTATTTTGGGAAGCGGGGCGTGACAGAATTTTATTGGTATCAGAGCCATGTTTTTGACACAAAGAGGACCTAGATCTTATCTGTAACTTGAGACAAGTTACATTTACACTGCAATATACATATACCATTTCCACAATAATGTTGAGTCCACTTGGGAATCCATCGTCCTTCTTTTAGAAATCCATCTCTTGAATCTTTTGATATTCCTGATTCCAATCTTTCTTCCAGAGCAATTTGGATCTCCTTCTTGTTTTCTTATAATCATCTCAATTCTTTTTTACCCGTTTTTGTCTCTTGGAACTGGCCTTTAGACTCGAATCAATGACAGAGATCAAAGTAGCGCAAAGGAAGCATGGGGGATTAATGCACAGAGAAGTGATGTGGGAGAGAGAAGACGTCATTCATGATTGCCCCTGTTGCTTGTTATATGATAGACACCTAGCATATGAATGCATAACAGACTGATCTCATACTCTTAACGTTATGTATTGCATGTTATCATAATAAGTATGATATGTTGATTGATATTATATCAGACTATACTATCTTCTAATTTCTGTTTTACCCATAACATTCCTTATTAAGTATATTTTTATAGTAGTATCGTAGTGTGTTCACACGTTATATGTATGTGCACCTTCCCTTTTTTTACACACTCATTTAAAGTTTTCTAACTCTTCTGAATTTGCACATTCAGGTATATGGGTATTCTTTTTACTGATCAGGTATCTGAGGAGTACGGAGTCTCTTTTGCAATGAACACCCAGATTCTTTGGTACAGTTCATGTCTTCCTTTTCATTATGTTAACTTTCTTTGATTCTTTACACACACACACACACACACACACACACACACACACGTGTGTGCGTGTGTGCGTGTGTGTATAATATATGTATGTATATATGTATATATGTATATATATGTATTTGTATATATGTATGTATATATATATATATATATATGTATATGTATGTATGTATATATGTATGTATGTATGTATATATGTATGTATAAATGTGTGTGTGTGTACATATATATATATATATATATGTATATATGTGTGTGTATATATATATATGTGTGTATGTATGTATATATATGTGTGTATATATATTGGACTCAGTAGTTGTTCTGTTGATTATTCATAAAATAACAATATCATTGTGTATTAATTTATAAGTCATATTGCAGTGATCATATCTATTGCAGTTGATTTACATAGTTTGCTCGGGTTACTTTAGGCTTAGCATGTATACATGGGGTATTCTCCTCGCGTATATACGTCATCGACTCTCGTCGCATCTCTGCTGCAGTGTATTTTGGGAAGCGGGCGTGACAGAATTTTATTGGTATCAGAGCCATATTTTTGACACAAAGAGGACCTAGATCTTATCTGTAACTTGAGACAAATTATATTTATACTGCAATATACATATACCATTTCCACAATGATGTTGAGTCCACTTGGGAATCGATCGTCTTCTTTTAGAAATCTATCTCTTGAATCTTTTGATGTTCCTGATTCCAATCCTTCTTCGAGAACAATTTGGATCTCCTTCTTGTTTTTCTATAATCATCTCAATTCTTTTTTGCCCGATTTTGTCTCTTGGAACTGGCCCTCAGACTCGAATCAACGACAGAGATTAAAGTAGCGCAAAGGAAGCATGGTGGATCCATAATGCACAGAGAAGTGATGTGGGAGAGAGAAGACATCATTCACGATCGATCATTTTTCCTCGAGTCTCATCCTATCGTCTCTATTCTTGATCAATGTTTATTCGTTGTCAACTTTGATCCCCTTTCTCTTTTTCCTACCTTATTGCGTTTCGAGGACGAAATTTTTATAAGGTGGGTAGAATGTAATATCTCCTAGCTACTAATAGGGCATTAATTTTTTATATTTATTTGGCGTTATTAATCATTTTATTATTATTATTTAATTTAATTTATCACCCAACTACCACAATGTCCTCCTCCAAGAACCCCACCATGTTCACCTCCTCCTGCCACAACACAACCGCCCTCTCTTCCTCTCCCCTCCTTTCTCGCATAGCCCGAGCTCCGCCACCTACGAAACCACTGTATCTCTTCTTCTTCTTATTTCTTGCTCTGCAATCATAATGATATTGTCATTCTATGAATAATCAACAGAACAACTACCGAGTCCAATATATATATATATATATATATATATATATATATATATATATATATATAGAATCAAAGGAAGTCAACAGAATGAAAAGAAAGACATGAACTGTATCAAAAATTTGGGTGATCATCGTAAAGGAGACCATGTACTCCTCAGATACCTGATCAGCAAAAGGAATACCCATATATCTGGATATGCAAATCTAGAGAGTCAGAAAACTCAAGCCAGTACCCGCCATCAGCCCACAATCACTGAGCACCACCATCGTCAGCCTCTCCCATCACGCCACCAGCACATATACTTAACGCACCTATCAACCACCCTCTCGACCAACGCGCCGGAGCTCTTCACAACCACCCACCACCCATTCCCTCAGCATGTACCCCCAACTGTCGCACCCCCTCCTTGCCGTCGTCCTTCAGCGCACCACCTCACACTTTGATTGGGTAAAAACCAGCACTTGAAAATGTGTATTTATGAAATCAGTATAATTATATATGTGCTAATGTTTCCTCGATACTTCCGTTATAGCATTGGCTCAACGGGTTGAATCCACAGGGATGGGAGGCGATAGAAGCATTAACAGTTCTAATTCACATTTTATGTTAACAATTCCTTCTTTGTTAAAGAATGACAAAAGGAAAAGGAAAAGAAAACTGAAAGTGATAGGGGAGAAGGTGATGAAATCGGCGAAGTGAAAATAAAAGAAAAATAGTTTTGAGAACAACAAGAAGATGAAACAAAGATGAACTAAGAAGTTGGTTAGAACAACAATGGAAAAATGATAAAAGAGTTTTGAAATTGATTTAAAATAAGAATAAAGAAAATTCATGGCTACTAACTACTAATTTCTCCACTAACCATGCTAACCTCTTAGTGATAGTTGCCTCACATGGATCATTGGCCATCAGTAGTCCTTGGCTTCAAGAGACGATACAAAGTATGGCTCATAAGATTGTTCTTCTACATTCAAACAACACATTCATACCACACAACAAGTTGCAAGCTACTATTAGATCATCAAAATCAGTTAGAGGTGAGCATGAAATAAAGAAGACATTGCAAGTTAGCAAGTTAGTGGGTTAGATGTTAGAAATGTTAGAATGTTAGAATCCATCTTCATGAGCCATCAATGGCTCTTGCAAGAGTAAGACCTTGTAGAGCCTATTAGATTCATGTGGATTATCAAGTAAGTGATTAGATGGTTAGTGGTTAGTAGTTAGATTGCCATAAGAAGAAAAATTAGCTAAGCATTATGTTGAAGATAGAGAAGATTATAATGGAGAAGAAAGGAGACACCTTTGCACCATCTATTACATCAATCTCTCTCTTTCTCTCTGAATCTCTCAGCCCTAAAACATGGTCTAAAAACGAAATGAAAATACAAAAGAAAATAAAAGAAGAACACCTACACTACACTACACTAAAAGATAGAAAACCTAGCCTATTTTTAAATCTGCTTGCGTTTTGGCCAAACCCTGCAGTATTTATAGGTAAAATGAGGTTCTAGAAGAAGAGACGAGGCCACACGTCGAAAATCGACGCGTGGGCCCACCATAGGGCCGCGAAAACGCGACCATAGCCGCGTTTCTGCGGCAATACCAGGGACCTGGGTCCCTGGTTTTGGTGCGTAGGTTCGTTTCGCTTCGGGGACCATCTAGATGTGCTCAGATTCTGTTATTTCTGTCCAGATTCTCGTCTGACGTGCGCAAGGGTCTAGGTTCAATGTATCTTCTGGAAGCTCCCTTGCTTGGCCTCCAAGAAATGTGAATTTAATTACCCGAAAATGGGTTTAATTAAGCTCTTATTATCCTTTTGCCCTCCTTGTCTTGATTATCTGCAAGAGCGATCAAAACACAGTTTAGACTGATATTTTATTCATAAATCAGTAATAAAATGCGATATAATAATGTAAAAATGTCGACTAATCACACTTTCATCTCCTTGTACTACCGCATCCATCTTCATCCGCAGCCTTCACCGGAGATCACCTGCGAGCTCCTCGTCGCCCCGTCCATGCCTTTTGGCTGTCGCCAAACCTGGCTCCTCCCATGGTTAACTCTCTCTCTCTCCCCCTCTGTAAGTGTGTGTGAGTGCCCCTCCCCCCTCTCTCAGTGTATTTATTTGTGTGTGCATGTGTGCGTGTTTGTGAAACCCTCAGTTTTAGGTGTACGTGTCGCAGTATCGGTACTCGATACAGCGTACAAAGTTGATTTAACTTTCCTAGTAGTTAGATTAAATCAATTTTAGTTTCAAATATTATTTTCTAATATTTTAGATTTTTCATATTTTTTAAAATTTTTCTGGATTATTTTAAAAATATTTGAATTCGGTGTCGACCGACACCGATAATCGGCTCTAGGATTTTTAATTCACAAATCGGGTTGAATTTCAAGAATCCTCTTCATATTTTTTTCAGAATCACATTTTCTATTTTTGTGCATTTTTGGGGATTTTTCTGAATTAATCAAAAATTCGGCCGAACCCGTGTCGACCGGTATCAGAGCTACATTCCAAGATTTTTAATTTGTAAAGAGGACTGAATTTGTAGAATCTGATTTCGCATTACTCTTCAGTGTAATATTCTCTATTTTACAAAAATTTTCGGAACCGTCCTGAGCTAGTCAAAATTTGACCTAATTAAATAATATTAATTACTTCTTTTATTTCTTTTCTTCTTCTCTACTCTCCTTTTCCTTCCCCTGCAAGCCACAACATTCCTTAATCGACATCCCTAATCTTTCATTTAAACTCTTTCAATCTCTCTTAATCAATAATCGCTCTCTTTCTCATTCTCTTAATCTCTCTCCATATCTCACTGCCTCTTACTCTCTCTCATTAGCTCACTGACTCTCTCCCCTCCAGCACCCAACTCCACCCTGGCCGGTCATGTCCTCACCGCTGACTAGGCCACCGACATCACCACTTCTCCTCCTTCTCCTCCTCTACAATTAACTCCACCACCAACCCTATCCCCTCCTTCCTTCTTCACCTTAAATTTAAGCCATCACCAATTCCACCCTTTTTACCTCAAATCACCTCCAGTACCATCATCTAATCCACCACTACCATCACACTTCTCCATCACCACCAACTACCATCACCATCTCCTTCTCCAATTTCATCTTTACCATCACCAAAATCACCTTCATCTCCATCTCCAAAACATCACCCCCCCATTTCCTCCTCTTCCTCTCCCTTTCATGGCTGCTGGCCACCTCAACCAGGGTGGTCGGCCGTCGCCGCTCTTAGGTCGGTTGTGTCGCCACTCTTAGGCCGGCCGTCAGCCATCCCCTGGCCAGCGGTGCTCTTCTCCTCTCTCTTCCCATAGTCATTCTCTCTCTCCCCTTCTCAATTGAATTCAAACCTTATAACCCATTAACCCGACCCGATAACCTATTCACCCAATCATTCATATTCATTTAAGTTATTGGGTCTGGGTTGTGGATTTGAACCAGACCCAATAGCCACTCTAAACCCGATCCATTATGAAAGGTAAACTTACAGAAAACCCCCTCAATGAAAACTTATTACATTTTAATATTATTAGATTGCAAATCTAAACTATTTTTAATGCTTTTAGTGTTCGGGCGATATTTTGAGCATCTGGAGTCCTATCAGAACGATTCTTGAGCCGTTGCAATTGTAGGAGGACGAGCTACATCCCTATTATAAATACCTAAGTGAATGTTTTTTTATAAATTATATTTTATATTATTGAATGAAATCAATTGATTGCTTTATTTAATAAAATATGATTATCAGTAAATCACTATAATTATTATTTAATAAATTATAATTATTGGTAAATTAATGTAAATAGAATATGCCTCATTGCTCTTTGAACATGTCAATAGAATAATAAATTTTTTATTTTTTTGACTTAATATAAATATAGGTGACTTATCTATATGTATTGAGTAATTAAAAGATGTTGATAAAGAAAATCCAAATTTATAAATAAAATTGATAATTGTATTTAATTATTTTGTGAAATCGATAGTGATTAATAATATTGAAACTGTTATAACAAAATAGTAATATGTTGACACATGTCCATATTAATTATATCACCTTGACACTGTTACCGCTACACAGATATTCTATCACACTGGACCACTGTTATTTTATATACTTGTATCACCATTACACAGACATTGATATTACCAGTACTTGTATCATCTAGTATACCGAACACTTCAGTATACTGGACATTGTATTTCATGTATACACTTGTTACACTTGATACTATTATTTCATGTTTATGTACTACTGATACACAGATACGTTATTCCACTGGATACCGTTATTTCATATATTTGTATCACCGCTACACGAATACTCTGTACACAGTATTTCATGTTCTTATAATATTGTTACATAGATTAAGCTGTATACATGCGTTAATTGTTTGTGCGTTCCTGTTGCATGGTTCATTGTTCCTGTTACATGGATATTCTTGTATTCCTGTTACATGACTATTTCCTATTACTGATATCGATATGATACTCCTATTACTGGACATGAGAGTTGTTGATATGCGATGTGTGAAACTAAGTGCCACGTGGCTCTAAGCTATGGGGGCCACCTTTAGAATCCCACATCTCTTGTTTTCTGTTTTCCTTTATCTTATTTCATGATATCAACAGAGCTCATGTCCTATAATCGTATTACATATACCATGTACTGTTCTTATTCCTGATACACTGTCTAGTTTAAATATAATAAATATAACATGGGGATGGGAGACTTGACGGTTGATTAGATCTTATCGGGAGGATGTCCTGAATCCATGTTTATCCCACTGCAGGGGATGGCAGTGCTGGCTACCGATATAGGAGCTTTCTTTTCCTCTCCCCCTCTTAACAGAGGGCCCTGATCTCAGCAGCCAAGAGTTTGTTTAGGATTGTGATCCCGGGTATGCACGGGGTATACCCACCCGATTAGAGCTCTTCTACCATTGGGTTTTCAATTAACATAATAAAAGAGTATAAATGATAGTGACATCGAAAACGCTTATTATTTGGTCACTCTTTCGTTCGAATAATGGTACCCTATGCCATGTTCGGATGGGTTCGGCTGGAGTACGGGCTCTGATATGAACTGCCAGTGGTATAAGACACTGGAAGAGATTGATTAAAATATCAGTCGCTACTGATTGTTATTATTGTATTAACATGACTTGCTCAGAATATTTATATTATTGTTCATTTATACTTGTTACAGTTCCTGATTTTATCCACTACCATGTTTCATTTATATTGTGCACTTCATGTGGAGACACTATTCATGTACACGTATACTCTACATTTCATGTATTCTCTGTCTCATGTATACTCTGTGGATATACCGTTACTGTATAAACACCACACTGTAGTATGCTTATTCTCCGTACTTCATATCTACCTGTTCATATTCATCACGACACTATCATGCTATTGTTACTATTTGGTTAAACAAGAAATATAAAATAACCAAAACTTGCTACATGTTACTTAAATACATTGATTTGATCAAGAAATCACTTAATACTGTATTATATTATGCATATGAAAAATAATATATAAATAATATAATTCTTATTGATTATAATAACATAATCTCTCAAAATGACTAATCTATTATTTTATTTATTTACTGTATTAGTTGTATTTGGTAGCATAGGTTGGACGTGTTAACTGATATTAATGATACAGAATTGGATAATATTATGGTTATAACACTGTTGCAACATGCTAGGCATTGATAATGTTATAGTGCTAATATAAGCCATGCATATATTTATCAATTGGTAATATAGTTCTATTGTATCACTAGTATTTAAATATGTATTATATGTATTATCATGATTGTACTACTA
Source organism: Agave tequilana (assembly GCA_038442645.1). Lineage (NCBI taxonomy): Eukaryota > Viridiplantae > Streptophyta > Magnoliopsida > Asparagales > Asparagaceae > Agave > Agave tequilana. The sequence continues at coordinate 149,091 of JAVJIF010000136.1, forward strand.
TTATAAATATATTACTTCTTTCTTCATTTTTACCACTCACTAGGTCGCCTTCTGACGACCCTGAGTTTGCATGTGCAGGTTGGGGATTCGAGTCATCGTTGCACCTGTTATTTCACGAGATTTTTAGTAGGAGACTCGATGACTTTATTATTCATGAGTATCTTTATTATCATGTCTTTATTTCCTTATTTATCCCTATTTTCATGTCTTTCATGATTACTAACCCCTTTGCAGGTATTCTAGTGCTTATCTAATGCTAGAGTAGTCACGTATATTGTGTTTATTCTCTTTACTGAGGTTTAGCTACGTATGTAAGGGTATGTTCGCCCTACGTATGTACGACGCCGTAGCGTCCTCGTATCTGTGGGATTAGGGTTTTACAGTTTGTGTGTTCTTAAGTATGTTTATGTGTGTGTGTAGTGTGCGTGTCTCTCCCTCTCTCTCTAAGTGTGTGTGTTTCACTTTTGCATCCGCTACCACCATGTAGACCCGATCCGGATTTTTGTTCGACGAGGACCCAACCCGCAAGCTGACTTGGAGATCCAGACCTGTTCGTAAAGTGCAGATCCAAATTTGTGCATAGGCGACCAGAGCACAACCCACAACACGTCTCGACCAGAACCCGGATTTGTGTCATTTCATATGAGTGTTTGGTTTATTAGTGTGATTTATTTTATCATTTCATGTGAATGTTTGTTTTACTATTTGTGCGTTTAATTTATCATCTCATGTGAGTGTATAATTGATTTCTGCATTATCCTGTTATTTATTTAGCGAGTGTTTTTCATTTTAAAAATATTATGATTATTGTTATTATTTTATAGTTTATGTCACTTATTTAATTTGTCTAATTAATTTATTAGTACATTAGAAATTGTAAAGGTTCACTATGATACAATTATATTGTTATATTTTCTACACTGTTATCGTCACTGTTATCGGATTGTCCGAGTATTCTAGGTAAATGAACATTAGTTATGTTTTCCTTATTTTGTGATAGTCAGATGAGAATTTAATTGGAAATTTAGGATGAATTAAATGGCATGTTGCTTTATTGATAGATTGGGTCTTTTATATTGGGGCCTATGAGAGAATTATATTGAGTGATTGGACTTAGGGATGGAGAACGGATTTGATATATTGTTAATGTTCAATATACGCGGAATTATTATTTTGTCACGGGGATGTGGGTGTTTCTCTTTATCGATTATAACATTATTTGATTTATTGGAATATATGTTGATGTTTGGATTTATCAGTGGATTTTTATTGGAGTGAAATTGACTTAAAGTTAGGGATAAGTGTGGACTGGATTAGTGTGAATCAGTGGATTGCATGGACATATAGTGGATTTGTTGCCTTGATCTTCGGATGCTTGGACCTTACCTGAGATGTTTACTAGGCTTGATCTTTTCATCTTTAATAATACTTTAGAAATGACTTAATTGGATATTGAGGATCTATTTAAATATGAAGTAGCTTTATTAAAAGATTGGGGTCTCTTAATACTTGAATCAGTCAGTAAGTTGTATTGGAGGGGAGTTTGACTTGGGGTTGAGGAATGAAGTAGAGTGGTTTAGTTTGAGCTAGTTGATACATTTATATAGTTTGATTATTGCCTTGGTTTTTGGATCGGTGTTTGAGTTCAATTGAAGTAGGGCTGGACTAATGATCTTGATCGATTTGGATAATGGAGATTTTATTAGATGTATTTCATTTCGGTATATTGAGACATGGATATACTGGTGACTTAGAGGATGGTTTATATTGATGAATTTAAAAGATTATAAAAGATTGATAGAAATGAGAGGATTGTTTTATTGGTCGATTGAGCTTGTTTGATAATGAATTTAATATATGATATTTAGAATGATTGTATTTTGATTGGAAGTTAAGAGACCTGCTACTGTTATATCTTAGTACATACAGATGAGATCTTGGTAGTTCTAGTGGTGACCACATATTATAGAATCAGTACACGCCATATTCATAGTAAATTAATGTTACTGGATTCGCTGGGAAAATATGTCAAACAATAATATTACTATTTTGTTCATATTGTTACATTGATATCACGTTTTCATTGTCACTGTTGCCTTTATTGTCATCGTATTATCCCAATAATCGAGATAACATGGATATTGATGGATTTAAGTAAATTAATTAATAATGTAATTGGACAACTTACACAAGGATTGGGAAGTTTGATAAGGAAACAACTTCCTCCTCTTGCTTTCAGGTGCAGCCTGTGCATGATCAACGGTAAGATGGATTCATGGAGTTTCGCCCACAGGTACGAGCTCTTGCCTTGATCATCTTCTGGTGTAAAGTTATCTTGGACAGCAACTCCTCTTCCTCTGGCCCTTCTCTTGCTATGCGTTGTGCTGTGAGATACAAGTAGAAGAAATCTTTTCTTAAGAAATAGAAAACAGGATTAAAGAGCTCCAAAGCTTCAATGTTTGATGAAATCTTTAACCAAAGTCAAAAAACTGATGCAATTACGATTTGGAGGTGCTTTATTATATAGTCATATATAGAGATACGATTGATTTCATAAACTATTGCGTTTATTTAGGTACTGTCAAAATTATTTTTTTATAGATGTGCACAAAATAATCCCAATAATCACCAAATCATGGACAAATAATTTGTAACAGGAAACTTACAAATAGACCCTTTCTAATAGATTTTCTTTCCAAAAAGTCATAGCCTTTTAATCACTGGATTTTAAGATTTAAAATTATACCCACAAATATTTAATATTAGAAATTTATCCCCAAAATGTTTTAGATCTTAAAATTTATCCCTTAAACTAGATTTTAAATAATTTAAGAGTGTTTTACTCGTTATGTCTTTTTTTTTCCCCCTTCACTACTGTTCCTATATGATCTAATCCCAATCTCTTGTCCCTCCTCCCCTTCTTCCCCCTCTCTCTCCCCTCTCTCTCTATCTCACATACACACAAAATCCCCTTAAAACCTAATATTCCACCAAATTTCCTTCAAATCTCATCTTAATTTTTTTAAAAAAATTTCACAAATTTCTTAAAAAGAATATGTGAAAATGACTTGATGTGAGCTTTTGATGAAAAATACATAAAATAGAAGCCCACTTGATTTGAGAGAGAGAAGTGGAGGAGGAGAAACAGGGTAAAAAAAATAATAAGTCCATAACCTTAAGTAGCTATGTAGTGATTTAATCAGTTAAATATGGATAATTTTGTCATTTTCTTTAAATCATGAAAGTAAAATCAAACTGGATATTCTCTTTTTATTTTAAAAGGAGGGTAAACTTTGAAGATCTTTAAGATTTGGAGAGTAAATTTCTAATACCAATGATTTGGGAGTAAATTTCTAAATTTCAAAGATTTGAGAGGTAAATATCCACATACCCCCTTTCTTAGCAATTTTTAATAACTTTCTAAATAGAATTGATAAAATATATTGATAGAAAAGAAACTGTCAACAACTTGCGTGACTTAGATTATATGGTTCCATGGATCTATGGTTACATTTGATCCCAACCTATTAGTGAACTGTGGGCATAGTTCTCACAAATCCAATAGTGTTTATGCACAACTGAGGAACATGGTTGTAAATTAAAACGAGCCTCGCTTCAAGCTTTCTAAGCATTTTTACAGCCATTCAGCTCTGACGTAGAGCCTTGCAATCAATTAATGTCTTGAGCAAGACTTTGAGTGCCATTTTGTGTTCGGTTAAATGATATAAACCCACCAGGAAACTGGCATTCCATGAATTGATGAGGAAATAATACTAAAGATCTGTACAAAGACTGATGATTAGTATATGAAATCAGCACAAATTGACCAAGAAGAAGCATCACAAGAAAACTAAACCATATTTAGTACGTTATGCTTTAAATCTCAATTTTTCATGCGAAGTGGATGAGTTGTCTAATTAGATTGTAAATTGACTCTGAGGCTACATAAATCAGAATGTGTGTGATATCCTATATATCTTATGTTCAATACCATAAGAGGGGAAATGTGTGTGGATATGTCTCTTTTTCTTCACCCCCGCCAAGCAAGTGTCATCTTGAGATTAAAAGTCCTTACGGTTCTAATACGGGAGATAATCTTGGCCTCTGACATCAAAAATGTCAAGAAAATATGATATTTTGAACAAATTACAAGTGATTATTGAAAAAAAAGGGGACAAAGTCCTAAAAGTTAAAAGAAAAATAAGAAAAGAAAAATCTTAAAGTTGAAGTTTTCTTAGCCTCTTAATCATTTCATACTTGAGTTAGCAATGAACTTGAATTAGCAATTGTTTGATTGAGTATGGATATAATATACGAAGTATGAAAAGTGAGTATGGGATGATTGAAAAGAAGGCTATTTATCATAATGTTTGCTTTTACTTGAAAATTGTTGAATGTAAGGAAATACTTGACTTCTAAAAATTCATGTATAATAAGTTTAAGTGATTTATATGCTACATTACGCAAGGTGGTTCACTTAATTTAAATCTAATCTATAAATTGCAATGACTAAATTGATGTTTGTGGGTAGCATCACGTGAAACCCTCACGAGACTATAACTCATCCTGCAGGGTAACCTATAGATTTAAAGACTTGTTGAATGCGCCCAATGCAATCGTGTTCCCTACGAAAGTGATAGTTTTATTATTTAAAAAAAAAAGAAAAAGAGTTAATTTCCAAAAAATTGCTTGAGGACAAGCAAAGAGTAGGTTTGGGGGTATTTGATAAGTCTAGATTTTTTACTATTTGGCACTCGTATTAAATAAGTTTTATGAATTAAATTGTGTGAAAGCGGCAGTGATATTGTATTTTTATGATTTGCAGGGTTTACGAGAGAATGGCTTCCGACCCTTCTTTCAAAGACTCAGCAAAAAAAAAATGTTGTATGGCCAGGAGATCATCATCAGCTTATGACCAATGAGCAGTCATGCACACAAGAATAGCAACTCAAGCACATGGCACAATGCGACACACATACAACAAAGCCATGACAAAGGTGCAACAACCAAGCACAAGGACCCGCACAAGGCCCCATGGTACAACCAAGCAGCACAAAGGATAGTCGAGAGAGACAGGGTCCAGAAATTCATTGGGACAAATCAATAAACATATGGCGGGCATTTAACAATCAAAACCAATTGAAATTCAAAATCCCAAACTGCAAATTTCAGCAACATTCAAAATCCCATTCCAAACCAAATCCAATTCAAAACAAAACCAACGGGCGTGGAGAGTTGGATAAATTTAAATAATAGAAAGGGAAGGATTTATTCAATGTTCAACCGACTAAATTATCCAGTGTATGGATAAAGTTGTGAAGAGATAGAAACGAAATCAATCACAACATCATCTATAAAAAGGAAGAGGCAGATCCAAAACTAGAGGAGAAAAGCAAATCCAGGAGAGAGGCAACTCGCGACATGATATAAAAGAACCAAATCTAGGCTAGCAACGAATGAAAAGGAGAAGAGAAGAGAGGCAAACCAAGGGGACATCGAGAGGAACCGAAGACGAGAGGCTCTCACCATCAACGATCGCCAGCAGAGAAGGAGCTCACTGCTCGGTCGAAGAAGAGGGTGCTTTGCGATCGAATCCGGATTAAAGAAGAACCAAAAGCCAGAGAGATAAGTCACGTGAGCTAATAAGTATTTAAGCATTTTATTATTCTCATCCCTTCATTCTCTCTTCTCTGCTTTAATTACAATTTTGTATCGAACACTATTCTTTTAAGAGTTATTGAATTATTTATTAATATTACAAAAAGCATGAGCATCAAAATATCTTATTCTTGGGATGATAAAGTCTACATGAATTGGTGGATTTATATTTTTTTTGTTATCATCATGTTTTGCTTAACTATTCGAGATAGAATATGGCTCTAGATTTCTACACAGGAGGTAGTTTATGCCAAGGATTAGAGTGTACACATGTCTGGTACTTTACGTTCTCTTTACTTCGAGATATCTTATGTTTATTGATACTCTTGTTGTATTACAGAAGTATGCCTAGATGAATAAGAGCAACACATGCGCGATCCTGCATTCCAAACCACAGAATATAGATTAATTCTAAACCCAAGAACTTGCTAAAAATTTGATTTCTTTGCTAAGTGAATATGCAATTAGGATTGGTTTAGAATCAAGCAAGTTTAGATTGGTCTCTATTTTTACAGTTGGTTTCACAAATCATTCTTTATAAACTGTCTTTAATCAAGTTTAGCAGTGGATTCGACTTGAACTAGCTGTTATACTCGCTTGCAGTAGTTGATTTTAATTTTTAATTTGTATCGTTTTACAAATTTAACGACGACCAATTTAAGCGATTAAATTTTGGTGTCATTACCGAGAGAGATTTTTATTTGTTTTCTTTATAAAAGATAGAAACTATTTTTTTTCTTTTCTCAGGTATAACAAGAGCAAGGGAGTTAAACCGGAGGAGCAAAAGCAAAGACTTAAAAATTTTTGATATTCATAAATCCGGTTAGATCTTTCCTCTTTTGTTAATTTTTTTCCATTCAAAAATTAAAAAAAACTTAAAAATAAATTTGTTTTTTTATACATTAGTGTAGGCTGTCTAAAGATCACTAAAAGACAAGGCACCAAAAAGCAGAGTCCCAAGCTCAAGACGCAGGGCTAATCATAGCCATCAAAGCAGCGCCAAGACGCGAGGATCAAGATCCGTGTCTCAGCCAGCACTGCAGCACCAAGGCGCGTGGGTCGACACCCGCGTCTCAGCCAGTACTGCAGCACCAAGGCGCGTGGGTCGAAACCCGCGTCTCAGCCAGTACTGCAGCACCAAGGCGCGTGGGTCGACACCCACGTCTCAGCCAGCACTGCAGCACCAAGGAGCGTGGGTCGAAACCCGCGTCTCAGCCAACACTGCAGCACCAAGGCGCGTGGGTCAACACCCGCGTCTCAGTTTTAACCGCCCTGGTTATGGGGTCAATCACGGCCCACATAATGGGGAAAGTTAACCCCCATTATGGAGTGTTTTTAGGGGGCATGTTCGCCCCTGAAACCTCTATAAATAGCCCCGTTGCTATGGAGAAGGGGTCGGTCAATTAGATCAGAGAATCTGGAGGAGAAGAACTTGACTTGAGAGCTCCACAGAGAAGGAAAGAGAGTCTAACTCTTCAGCTAACTTGCTGCGTACAAGTTAATCTTTGCCTACAATCTCTTTGAGATTTTGGTCGACAGAGCTGTGTTACTCCGTCTACCATCCGAAGAGAAGATCCCCAGAAGTTCTCGACGTTTACCCGGTCAACGGAAAACAAGATTCACTTTCCACCGCCACCTGAAGAATCAAGCATTAAACAAAGGGAGGATTCAAGATTCAATATCCTCCCTCCCTTGTAATCGGGGTGTAAGTCCGTTGTAATTTTTCAATTGATTCAAGGAAACTTTACGCGAATTTTTATCCCATCAAACAAGAGATGGCGACTCCACTGGGGACTACTTTCGTTACTGACGAACAAGTTGTGGCGCAAGGTGACGTCCTCTACAAGGGGAAAATGATCGAATCACTCGTCGTAGAATTCGACCAGGCAAAGTATGAAGAGTTCCTCTCTTCCGGCTCCAAGAGCCCAAAGGCCCGCGCCTACCGCAGGGTCTCTACGGGGACTTGCCCCGAAATCCGCTCTGAGCCTCTCTCAGAGGCAGCTGCTGTGAGGGATGTTGTGGCCAATCACGCCATGCGTGACACCCGCGCCAACGTCTCTCAGGAGACCCGCGTGGTCAAGTTCTCTGGTATCCAGCCAATCTATCCTCTTCCTCAGTACCAGGCCGTCGTTGGTTTCTCTCAACCCCCACGACGTAACCGGAACGCTGAGCGCCGACAGAGGAGGCGTGCGCGTCAACTACAAGTTGGAACAACTGATCGTCCAACTGAGGCAGGACGCAAGGTTCAAACCGGCGTCTCTGCCGTACCACATCCGGTACGTAAAATCCGCGTTTGGCAGCCCAAACGTGAGGTTCATCAAGTTGGCTCCTCTGAAGCCCCACTCCCCAGACGCCAAGGCGAAACTTGAAAATCACCTAGAGGGGGGTGAATAGGTGATAATGCTAATCAATGCACAATTTAAAAATATGATGCAACAATCGCCCAAAACAAGACTAAGAGCCGAATGCCCCGTGAAGGGTTCTGAACTCCTTCCTCCTGATTCCTCGTAAAATGAGTTGGAGGTGCGCAATGCAACCTTGTTGTATGGGACAAAGATTGACAAGATGAATGGCAACAGGTGAATATAGCAATGACAATCAAAAGCAAGTAGTAATAGCAATGAAAGTAGAGCAAGAACAAGAAAAAGTAAACCAAACGCAAACACCAAGATTTGTTATCGAGGTTCGAGCTCCCAGCTCTACTTCCCCGCCTTCCCCAGAAGGATTCCAACCACTTCCACTATCACAAAGATGTCACAAATACACCGGAGTACCCAACTCCACAATCTCAAGTACAAGTTCTCTCTTGGTAGTCAAAAGACCACAAACTTTCTCTTTCAAAATTCTCTTCCCTTACAAAGGTCCTTAGAGAACAATGAGTAGGAATGAAGCTCTTGTGTGCAAAGAGAAAAGAAAATGAAATTAGAGAATTCTTGAAAATATTTCAGAAAATGAGAGAGAATTTCAGCACAAAAACCAAGAAACCAAGCTCTTTTGAATGCCTTAAACTTTTGAATTTTTCTTGTAATAATTAGGTAATCCAATCTCTCCCCAAACACCTCTATTTATAGGAGAGGGCTAGGGTTAGAAGATAAAACAATTTTAAGGCTAATCAGAGAGTATTAAAACCAAAACATGTCATTTAAACAGACTTAAGTGAGAAAAGAACAAAAATTAAACCTGTTCAGAAACTAGCCGTTACTGTTCAAACGGCTAGTCCGGTCGACCGGCCCGGTCGACCGCTAGTACAAAGAAAATGACCGTTGCAGGCTACGGTCGACCGGCCCGGTCGACCCAAACAAACAGAGAGTAAAGACTTACAGTCAGGCTCGTCTCGGTCGACCGTCACGGTCGATCGTGAGACATGCACACTGATACGTGCATTTGCCAGAACCTCGGTCGACCCGGGCGGTCGACCGGTGAAGCCTGTCACAGGAACGGTCGACCCGGGCGGTCGACCGTTCAGGTCAAAAATCACTTTTTCGAAAGAATTTTAAGGAGATAACCATTTTTATCAAAGGATGTTTTAAATAGGAATAAGTATAAAACATAAACATGGTTTATAAACAGATGATTTTGTATCAAACTATTTTTGTATAATTTATATGAAATAAACTTAGAAATAGGATGTGCGCAAAAATGTGTGTGTTAGAGCTTCAAACCTATTCACTATTCTTTAACAAAAAACTCTAAACTAAAAACAATCTAATAAATTATCTTGAGCAATCTTGAAGTCTTGAGCCATGCAATGCCTTGCTAGTGCCTTCTCTTCTATGTTCCTTTCTTGATGTGTAAAAAGCCTTCTTTACTTCATGAACCTAGAATTTCTTGCAATAGCTAAGCAATGGTCTCCAAACTATGGTACAAACCTGAAACTAATCTCAACAAACTAATTAGTACCATATAGCTCCTATTTGGTTTGTCATCATCAAAACTCTAAACAAATGGAGAGTGTAACCTTATGGGCTAACAATCTCCCCCTTTTTGATGATGACAAAACAAATAGGCTATAAACAAAAATATAGGGGAGGAGAAAGCTCCCCCTCAAATTATGCTATCATGAAAACAATGTAAGGTGCAAGCAAAAACCATTAAACCAAAAACCATATGATTAAAAAATCAAAGAATGCTTTGCCAAAACACTTAAACTCAAAAAAAAATCATGAAAACTAATTAAATCATGGAAACTAATTAAACATGTATAAACTCATATGGAACCAAAACCATATGAACTCATATTTCTATCATAAAAACTCATTCTCCCCCTTTTTGTCATACATCAAAAAGGGTTATGAAAACATTTTTATTCAATAACACAAACATTAAGTTCACCACAAATGAAGGAAAATCTTGCAAAATCAAATGGTTTGTGAAAATATCGGCTAGTTGCAAATCCGTGGAAACATAATCAATATCTATATCTCCTTTCTCAAAATGATCTCTAAGAAAGTGATATCTAATCTCAATGTGCTTGGTCTTACTATGTTGATTTGCATTCTTTGTCATATGTATAGTACTAGTATTATCACAAAATATTTTTATATGGTCAAAATGCAAATCATAATCAAGGAGAGTATGTTTCATCCAAAGGACTTGTGCACAACAAGCCCCCGCGGCAACATACTCCGCCTCGGCGGTTGAGAGAGCTACGGAATTTTGTTTCCTAGAGGACCATGAAACAAGACAATTACCAAGAAATTGACATGTCCCACTAGTACTCTTTCTATCTACTCTACAACCCGCATAGTCGGCATCCAAATAACTCGTCATTGAGAAATCTCCGGTTTTCGGATACCATAGACCCATTCCAATCGTTCCCTTAATATAACGAATAATGCGTTTTACCGCAATAAGATGAGACTCTTTGGGACACGATTGAAATCTAGCACAAAGACACACACTAAACATGATATCCGGCCTACTTGCCGTCAAATACAAAAGACTACCTATCATGCTTCTATATAATTTAATATCAACATTTTTACCTTGGTCATCCTTATCAAGCTTGGTGGTAGTTGCCATGGGAGTGTTGCAAACCTTTGAGTCTTCAAGTCCAAACCTCTTTACGAGTTCCTTTGCGTATTTGGCTTGACATATGAAGTTCCCATCTTGCAATTGCTTGATTTGGAGTCCAAGAAAGAAATTAAGCTCACCCATTGAAGACATTTCAAACTCACATTGCATAACCTTTTCAAATTCCTTGCATAGAAACTCATTAGTAGAACCAAAAATTATATCACCAACATAAATTTGCACAATTAAAATGTCATTATCAACATGCTTAGTGAATAGTGTTGTATCTACTTTGCCTTTAATAAAATCATTTGAAATGAGAAAACTAGAAAGCCTTTCATACCAAGCTCTTGGAGCTTGTTTCAATCCATACAAAGCTTTATCAAGTTTAAAAACAAAATCGAGATGAACATGATCAACAAAACCGGGAGGTTGAGCAACATAAACTTCTTCATTTATAAAACCATTCAAAAATGCACTTTTCACATCCATTTGAAAAAGTTTAAAATTTTTGAAAGAAGCAAAAGCTAGTGTCATCCGTATGGCTTCAAGCCGTGCTACGGGTGCAAAGGTCTCCTCAAAGTCAATTCCCTCAACTTGAGTGTAACCTTGGGCCACTAACCTAGCCTTATTCCTAATCACATTTCTGGACTCATCCATCTTGTTTCTAAAGATCCACTTAGTACAAATTATTGGTCTATCGTGGGGCCTAGGAACAAGGTGCCATACTTGGTTGCGCTCAAATTGATTGAGTTCCTCTTGCATGGCAAGCAACCAATATGAGTCCGCCTCGGCTTCGAGGATGCTTTTGGGTTCAAAATGAGAAATGAAAGCAAAGTTACCACATAGGTCATGGAGTTTGGAGCGAGTTGTTACCCCTTTAGATGCATCACCTAAGATGAGCTCCTTGGGATGATTTGTAGTGTATCTCCAAGCTTTAGGAAGCGGTTGAGAGCTTTCCTCTTTGTCCTCTTGAACATCACCAATTGATTCTTGCTTATCTTCTTGAGCGGGTGAGTCCTTCAAGGATAGTCTCTCCATGTCTTCACCTAATGGTTCAATCTCTACAACATTCTCAACAACCACATTAGATTCTTTAAATTTAACATGCATGGATTCTTCAATGGTAAGTGAAGATCTATTGAATACTCTATAAGCTTTACTAGTTGTAGAATATCCAACAAAGATTGCTTCATAAGCCTTAGCATCAAATTTACCCAAGTTATCTTTAGTGTTCAAAACAAAACACTTGCATCCAAAAACTTTGAAATATGCAACATTAGGTTTTCTAGAATGATACATTTCAAAAGATGTTTTGGAAGAATTTTTACACAAATAAATACGATTTGATATATAGCATGCGGTGTTTACGGCCTCGGCCCATAGATATTGAGGGAGGTCATACTCACTTATCATTGTCCTAGCCATCTCTTGAAGTGTTCTATTTTTTCTTTCTACAACTCCATTTTGTTGTGGAGTTCTAGGATAAGACATTTCATGCTTAATTCCCTTTTCATCACAATAAGTCATGAAGAGTTGGTTAACAAACTCACCACCTCTATCACTTCTTATTTTCAAAATCGAAAAACCTTTTTCTTTTTCAACTCTTTTTCAAAATTCTTAAAATGAGAAAAAGTTTGATCTTTGTGCTCCAAGAAGAAAACCCAAGTGAAACGGGAAAAATCATCAACCAAAACATATGCATATCTACTACCATTTAAACTTTTAGTTTTAGTAGGTCCAAAAAGATCCATATGAATTAATTCTAAAGGCCTAGTTGACATGATATCCTTGATTGGTTTGAAGGAAGACTTGGTTTGTTTCCCAAGTTGGCACGCACCACAAATGCGGTCTTTCTCAAACTTCAAGTAAGGTACACCCTTCACCAATTCCTTTGAATTAATCCTAGAAAGATGGTCAAAAGATGCATGTCCTAATCTTCTATGCCAAAGCCAAGAATTTTCATCAAAAGCATTTAAGCATTTAGTAGAACATTCCACATTAAGCATGTCAATGATATAAACATTATCATCACGAAAACCGGTGAGAATACAATCATTTATTTTAACATCAAAAATCTTGCAAGAAGAGTCATCAAAAACAACTTTAAGTCCACGATCACAAAATTGACTAATGCTAAGCAAATTATGTTTCAAACCATCAACAAGTACAACATTTTCTATAATAGGAGATGAACCAATTTGAATGTTACCTATACCGATGATAGTCCCTTTGGAGTCATCCCCGAAGGTGACGGAGCCACCTTCCTCGTACCTTGATAGGGTTGTATAGTTATTGATGTCCCACGTCATGTGTCTTGAACAACAACTATCAAGGTACCACCGCTCCCTACATCTTGGAGACTTGGTGTGTACCTACATCAAATAATTTAGGACTTGATTTTGGTACCCACATTTTCTTGGGTCCTAAAGGGTTAGTTTCATTAACCCAAACAAGGTTATTTGATCTATTAACTTGGTCATAACAAAATTTAGCTAAATGCCCATTTTTACCACAATATGTGCATCTATACACTCTACCATATTTAAAAGCATAGTGAGTGTGTGATTTGTGAGCATGGGAATTGTGAGCATGAAAGGATTTAGCATGAGAAGTGTTATGTGTAGTGTGAGCATGAGTAGACTTAACATGAGAATCTTTAGCATGAGGGGTGTGCTTTTTAGAAAATTTTTCTTCAAGTTTCTTAGTGTTAAAAACACAATCTTTCAAAACTTTTTCAAAATCAACCATTTTAGTTTTTAAAGAGGAAATTTCTTTTTCATCAACAATAGGAGATTTTCCCTTACAAGAAACCTTATAGGCATTAAACTCATTTTGAATAGAAATAAGATTAGAAGAAATATCATCTTTTTCTTTAGAAACCATAGCAAGTTGATTTTTGAGAAAAGCAACTTCTTTTTGCAATTTAAAACATTCAATCTTCTTATTATCATAAGTTTCGGAAAGTTCAACAAAGGCATGAACAAGAACTTCCTTACTTAATTCATCATCTTCATCATCAAGAGGTTGAGGGGTTACCTTTGGTGTGTTTGCCATGAAACACATATTCGCTATATCCGCCTCTTCCTCGGATTCGCTTTTCGAATCCCAAGTTGCCTTGTATGCTTTCTTTTCTTCCGATTTCTTTGGCTTGAAGGAGGAGGTCATCTTCTTCTTGAACTCCGGGCAATCCGCCATGATGTGTCCGGGCTTTCGGCAATTGTAGCATATAATTCATCTCTCCTCTTTGCCTTCGAATTTTCTTCGGAAGTTGAGCTTGTTCCTCCGGTACATCCTCTTCACATTTCGCACAAGGAGGGAGAGCTCCTCATCTTCTTCTTCATCTTCTTCATCGTCCTCAAGAGTGGATGAAGACTTGAAGGCTATGGACTTCTTCTTTAGTGGAGCGGCCTCTTCTCTTACTTTCTTTTCCATCTCATGGGTCTTTAAGTTCCCAATGAGACTAATTAGGTCCATCTCATCCTTGTCGTTCAATTCTTTTAAGGTGGTGGCCTTGATCTCCCATGATGTAGGAAGAGCCCGAATTACTTTTCGCACCTTTTGGTCATTGGAGATGTCATCACCTAAAGAAGAAAGAGCATTGGTGATTTTAGTAAATCGAGTAATCATACAATCAATAGATTCTTCATCAAGCATTTTAAAAGATTCATATTTGGACCTCAAGAGATCTATCTTAGCTCTCTTGACTTGTGAAGTCCCTTCGTGCGTGACTAACAAGTGTTGCCAAATCTCATTGGCGGATTGGCAATGAATTACCCGTGTAAGGTCATCCTCATTCAAGGCGGTTAAAAGGGAATTTTGGGCCTTGGAGTTAGCCTCATATTCTCTAAAGTTGAAGTCGGTCCATATGCTCTCATCACTATCGGGTGCTACATAGGTTTTGATCAAGGATTTAGCTACTAAGCTACCTAAAGATTGCAAAAAGATAGTCATCCTAACCTTCCAAATAGGGAAATTAAGTCCATCAAATTTAGGAGGGGTTTTGATGTTATCGACCATGTTTACTAGTGATGACAAATGGAATGCAAATGTTGATTAGCAAATTTTAAGGATCTCTCTATGGATGTTAAGCCAAAACCTAGGGTCCAAGCTCTGATACCAATTGAAAATCACCTAGAGGGGGGGGGTGAATAGGTGATAATGCTAATCAATGCATAATTTAAAAATATGATGCAACAATCGCCCAAAACAAGACTAAGAGCCGAATGCCCCGTGAAGGGTTCTGAACTCCTTCCTCCTGATTCCTCGTAAAATGAGTTGGAGGTGCGCAATGCAACCTTGTTGTATGGGACAAAGATTGACAAGATGAATGGCAACAGGTGAATATAGCAATGACAATCAAAAGCAAGTAGTAATAGCAATGAAAGTAGAGCAAGAACAAGAAAAAGTAAACCAAACGCAAACACCAAGATTTGTTATCGAGGTTTGAGCTCCCAGCTCTACTTCCCCGCCTTCCCCAGAAGGATTCCAACCACTTCCACTATCACAAAGATGTCACAAATACACCGGAGTACCCAACTCCACAATCTCAAGTACAAGTTCTCTCTTGGTAGTCAAAAGACCACAAACTTTCTCTTTCAAAATTCTCTTCCCTTACAAAGGTCCTTAGAGAACAATGAGTAGGAATGAAGCTCTTGTGTGCAAAGAGAAAAGAAAATGAAATCAGAGAATTCTTGAAAACACTTCAGAAAATGAGAGAGAATTTCAGCACAAAAACCAAGAAACCAAGCTCTTTTGAATGCCTTAAACTTTTGAATTTTTCTTGTAATAATTAGGTAATCCAATCTCTCCCCAAACACCCCTATTTATAGGAGAGGGCTAGGGTTAGAAGATAAAACAATTTTAAGGCTAATCAGAGAGTATTAAAACCAAAACATGTCATTTAAACACACTTAAGTGAGAAAAGGTCAAAAATTAAACCTGTTCAGAAACTAGCCGTTACTGTTCAAACGGCTAGTCCGGTCGACCGGCCCGGTCGACCGCTAGTACAAAGAAAATGACCGTTGGAGGCTACGGTCGACCGGCCCGGTCGACCCAAACAAACAGAGAGTAAAGACTTACAGTCAGGCTCGTCTCGGTCGACCGTCACGGTCGACCGTGAGACATGCACACTGATACGTGCATTTGCCAGAACCTCGGTCGACCCGGGCGGTCGACCGGTGAAGCCTGTCACAGGAACGGTCGACCCGGGCGGTCGACCGGTTCAGGTCAAAAATCACTTTTTCGAAAGAATTTTAAGGAGAAAACCATTTTTATCAAAGGATGTTTTAAATAGGAATAAGTATAAAACATAAACATGGATTTATAAACAGAGGATTTTGTATCAAACTATTTTTGTATAATTTATATGAAATAAACTTAGAAATAGGATGTGCGTAAAAACGTGTGTGTTAGAGCTTCAAACCTATTCACTATTCTTTAACAAAAAACTCTAATCTAAAAACAATCTAATAAATTATCTTGAGCAATCTTGAAGTCTTGAGCCATGCAATGCCTTGCTAGTGCCTTCTCTTCTATGTTCCTTCCTTGATGTGCAAAAAGCCTTCTTTGCTTCATGAACCTAGAATTTCTTGCAATAGCTAAGCAATGGTCTCCAAACTATGGTACAAACCTGAAACTAATCTCAACAAACTAATTAGTACCATATAGCTCCTATTTGGTTTGTCATCATCAAAACTCTAAACAAATGGAGAGTGTAATCTTATGGGCTAACAAAACTCGCACGCCTTGTCGACTACAAGAAGCACACGCCTCTAGGCGTGGGGCCCAGCAGCCCGCATCTCTCAAGCGTCTCTGCCCCGACGTAATAATCAACAACGTGATAGTCGCGTCTCTTCTCAGCAGAGACGCCAGACGCGCGTCCTGAAGCCACGACGCGAGAACCGCGTCTCTGAACCCCGCGTCCTAGCTGTACAGAGCAAGGATGCCTCCTGCCCTCGGTATTACGAGGCTAATCTCTTTGATCCTCCTCCCACGGATCTGAGAGATTATTTGACGAAGAAAAGAAGTGCTAATCGAATCACTTCGTCATGTTGCTGCGAACGGCTTATCACGATGCTCTCTGAGTGTCGTTGCAGTTCAGGTGCAAACCAGCAGTCTCTATTTAGACTGCTGACCCTGATTCCCCAATCAGCTAAAAGGAGTCGTTCCCACAGGAGGAGGGTCTTCTCTGACACTGAATATCCCGGCTCACTGCAAACATGGCGAGCAGGAGCAGAGGAAAACAACCTGCAATCAGTTCCGATGATGAGTCTGACACAAAACCGGAAGGAGTGTACCGACACACTCGCACCCGGACCGGGGCAATTCCCCCGATTGACTACAATGCTCTAGCCTGGGGTATTGAAGTAAATGACTCGCATTCCGCTATTGCAGAGTCACAGGCTTCAAACTCTTCTATAGAGAAATAGGCCTTTTTATACATGACTAGCACTCCTGAGGAGACCGCCAGGCGCTTGGAGCAGCAAGCCCAGGTCCAGAAGGAACAATTCGAGATGATTCGTGCTCAGCAAGAATCTATCGACTCCCTTAAGCAGATGCTCGCACAGTTGCTTGAAGACAAGAGGAAGTCAACCAACAAAGCCTCCTCTAAGAAGTCTAAAGGCAAACGAAAAGAGGGAGAAAGCTCATCTTCTGTACATGTAGAGGAGGAAGAGCAACTTACTTCTGGTTCGTCTAAATTCTCGTCGCAGGAAAAGGACGACCGAGACCAGGGAAAGGTTCATTCTAAAAGAATGAATCAATTGGAGCAACGTCTTGAGGCCCTTACCAACCGGAAAGGCCTCCAAGAAGCAGGAGTGGTCCGGCCATATCCGGCCGAGTGGGACCTGGTTCCATACCCGCCCAAGTTCAAGGCTCCAACCCTCCAAGTATTTGATGGGAAAGGTTCACCGAACCAACATATCTACTACTTTATGTCTCAAACAGGGAATGTGGTAGATAACGATGCCATCCTGGCACGTTTGTTCATCGGCACTTTAAAAGGGCTCGCCTTTGAATGGTTCATGAAGCTCCCGGAAGGTTCCATTAAGAATTGGGGCGATTTGGAGAAGCTCTTCCTAACGCGCTTCTTTGAAGATGACTCGAAGGTCAACATGCCTACCCTTTTAGCCACCAAGCAGCGAAAGGGAGAGTCCGTTAAGTCTTTCGTAGAAAGATTTCGGAACGTAGCACTCCGATGTCCAAGCGGTATGACCCAGGTCACCCTGGTGGAAACATGCCGCCATAATCTACAAACCTCACTCCTCGCCCAAATAGAAGTTGCCGAAAGCCGCACCTGGAAGCAGTTGATCCAACAAGGTGAACAGGCTGAAGAAATTGTCGCCCGGTCAGGGCAGAAGAAAATAAACCCCGACCTGAGAGGTCAACAAGGCGTGCGCCAGACACACCCCTCCAAGCGAAAAGGAAGGATAATTTGGCGACAGGGACCAAATCTCCCGTCAAACCTCAACCGGTCAAGGGAAGTGGCTCTTCAAGCCAACCACGTGCCAACAAGCAGTATTCCTTCAAGGATGAACATGTCGACTCGCTCTTCAAATTACTCAACAAGAGCAACCGACTGAAGCTTCCTGAAGCTAGGCGCCCTGAAGAAGTCGGTAAAACCGATAATCCCAACTACTGCATGTATCACAGGATGTTGGGACACCCCACCAAGAGCTGTTATGTCTTTAAGGACATCCTTCAGGCTCTGATTGACGCGGAGGTATTAAAACTCCGTCCAGAGCAGAAGAAGGTGGCGGCCAATATGACGTCATTCCTCCAGTTTGGAAGGCAACCTCCAACACCCTCTGGAGTAGTCCCTGTCCCAAGAGGAGAGCTAAGAATGGTCAACACAGACCCTCACCAACAGCAAGAGAAGGGCCTGGTACCCGTTTCCACGCCTCAGGGAGAAGTCATGTGGGTTCATCCCGACCTTGTGGATGGCCAGCAATGGACCACTGTAACCAGCAGGAAGTCCAAAGGCAAAGCAAAGGCTACATCCTGTAATGTGGTATGTGCCTCTTCTCGGGAAGCGGAGACTGATGTTCCCTCACTGACCGATTAGAAGAGGAGACGATAGTCCTGGCCACAAAACCCAGTCAACTGGTGGCGGAAACCCGTTCAGGGCAGTCATATTTGAAAAAGTATGACGAAATGGCAGTAACTCCTCCAAAACCCGCTGCAGAGTCAGCCAAGTCCTCCACAAAGCAGCCCGTGGAGAGACAAAAAGAGCTTCGGTTTTCCAAAGTTCTCTCGAAAGACATCGCGGAAGGATCCACGGCACCTTACCGCTTTGATGTCTTGGCTCAACTGGCCAATATCCTGGCCCGAATTACCCTTTATGAGCTCCTCAGGCTATCAAAGTCAACCAGAGAAGCTCTACAAGAGGCCCTCGCTAATGCTGAGGCTTTCATGACTCAGGTGCCAATCGGACCAAAGGAGGAAGATGTAGAGGATTGCCTCCATACCTCCCAAAATGTTCCCTGCATCACCTTCACGGCAGATGATATGCAAGTTAAAGGGAAACATGATCGACCCCTTTACTTCGCAGGGTATATTAGATCATCTGAGGTGAACCGCATTCAGGTAGATCCCGGGTCCGCATTGAGCATTATGCCTTGCTGAGTCATGCAACATCTAGGGATTCCTACTCACCGTCTGAACGCCACCCAGACTACTATTTATGGGTTCAATGCCAATAATACCCATCCAATGGGGAAGGTCAAGCTTAAATGCCAGATTAGGGACCTAAGGTCGGAGGTGACATGCTACGTGATAGATGCTGACACCTCCTACAATTTGCTGTTGGGATGACCATGGATTCATCGCAATTCTATCGTTCCCTCTACTCTCCACCAAGTCATGAAATACATCGACGGGAGTGGAAAGGTGCGAACGTTGATTGCCGAAAGGCATTCGTTCAAGGGAGTGGAGAATTATTTCACAGATTCTCTCCTGTATCAGGACTCTGTGGAAACAGATGAAATCCCGCAACCAGTGGAGCCCGACTCTGGTAATGAAGCCGACACCGAGCCAGAAAAAGAAGAGTGCATGTGGGAACTAGATCCACTTGTAACGGGCATTAATAAGCTCGATGTTGATAATACCTCCGATGATGTAGGCGGATGGTATATTAATGAAGACTTAGATCTGGCATATTTCTCTGTGTTTGCTTCGATTCAGTGCCGTCAGACACTAGTACCGAAGTGGATGACGATCTCTGGTCGGCAATGGATGCTTTGACATCATTGCATGTACCGGTGAAATCGTCCTTCGAAACATGTCGAGATGGTGGTAGTGCGCAAGAATCCATATTCATGGTTCCAGCAAGACGGAAAGGCCAAAGACCAATTCTTTTCGGACGAATGGAATCCGAACCGATGACCCGTGAAGAATCAGAAGGCGAGCAGGAATCCCCTCAGTTCGGTCATTATGAGCCAAAGACACTCAGAATGATGACAAGCATGGGGTATGATCTAACAAGCGGACCAGGGTTGAACTTCGGCAAAGGAAGGAGAACGCTACTCCGATCTTTTGTGCCGAAAGGGAAAACCCCTGATTATTATCATCGAACTCGCAGGGGATTGGGCTATGTGTCAACTTCGATCCCATCAGCTTCTGAGTCTGAAGAGTCATTATGCCATGATTACTCATCGGGCACGTCATCGTGGGAGTCAGATGTTAGTGTCGGCAACATCTTCAGAGAACTTTCAGTGAATATGGTTTCAACAAGCCACCTGGAAGACAAAGGTAAGGAGGTAATCCAATCCGATACAGATCCTTGGATCCAACACTTAAACAATCTTTGGGATACTCGCTTTGAACAACGCGAGCCACCAACAGAAGATAAGGTTGTCCAGATCAATATAGGAGATGAGGCTAATCCTAAGCCCATCTTCATAAGCGAAGGCCTATCACCTTCTGAGAAAAAGGATCTAATATCTCCTGTGCAAGAATATATAGACGTCTTCGCCTGGAGTTATGAGGACATGCCTGGACTTGATCCTCAAGTGGTTATGCACCACCTCAACATTAATACGGACGTAAAGCCCGTCAAGCAACAACGACGACGGTTCCGTCCAGAAATAATGGAGGCAATTCAATCAGAAGTCAGAAAGCTTATAGACTCTGGCTTCATTAGGGAAGAACAACATCCTGATTGGGTAGCCAACATTGTCCCCGTTGCTAAAAAGAACGAAAAGATCCGAATCTGCATTGATTTTCCTGATATAAACGAGGCCTGTCCCAAGGATGATTCCCACTGCCAATCACAGATGTCATGATTGACAATACGTGTGGATTCGAGCGAATGTCCTTCATGGATGGATTTTCAGGATATAATCAAATCAAAATGTATCCTGATGACGAAAGACATACCTCTTTCAGGACACCACTGGGTGTATACTGCTACACCGTCATGCCCTTTGGACTAAAGAATGCAGGGGCGACATATCAAAGGGCCATGAATGCCATTTTCCACGAACACATGCGCAAAACGGTGGAATGCTATGTTGGCGACATCGCAGTAAAAAGCCGCGCTAAAGGTGATCATATAACTGATCTAAAGGTTGTCTTCGACATCATGCGGGCCCATCAATTGAAGATGAATCCCACCAAGTCCTTCCTGGGGGTGGCTAGTGGAAAATTCCTAGGGTTTGTAGTGACCTCTACGGGGATTCATTTGGACCCGGAAAAGGTTCGCGCTATCCAGGAGATGCAACCTCCGAGAAACCTCAAGGAGCTCAGGGGATTGCAAGGACGATTGGCGTACATCCGAAGGTTTATCTCAAATCTCTCCGGAAGATGCCAACCCTTTTCCAAATTAATGAAGAAAGGTGTTTCGTTCATTTGGGACAGCGCTTGCCAGCAAGCATTTGAGGAAATTAAACAGTACCTCACACAACCGCCAGTCCTTGCAGCTCCGGTGTCTGGAAAACCTTTCCTGATATACGTCCGAGCGATGGATCATTCTTTAGGAGCTCTACTAGCTCAGAATGATGATCAAGGACGAGAGCAAGCAATCTACTATTTGAGTAGAACGATGATCGGAGCCGAGCATCGGTACAACCCGATCGAGAAGGAATGTTTGGCATTGGTGTTTGCTATTCAGAAAATGTGACACTATTTGGTAGGCCAAACTATAAACGTCATATCAAAAGTCAACCCCCTGAGGTTACTTATGACAAAGCCTTCATCGTTAAATGGCCGATTGGTAAAATGGGCCATATTGCTATCCCAATATGAAATGCACTTTTTACCACAAAAAGCTGTGAAGGGACAAGCGGTGGCAGATTTCCTGGCTGAGCATCCGGACCCGAGGGCAGCCAAACTTTATGAGGATCTCCCAGACGAGGTCGCTGAAGCCTGCCAGACTCAGACATCTTTTGAAGGACAAGTATGGCAACTTTTCTTTGACGGTGCATCGAGAACAAGCCCAAAAGGACATATAGTGGCAGGAGTAGGAGTAGTACTCGTCTCCCCACAGAACTATGTAATTCCTCGGGCTGTCTCGTTAACCGAACCTTGCTCCAACAATGTAGCGGAGTACAATGCCCTTTTGATTAGGATGCAGCTCGCCGATGAGATTGGCGTTAAACATCTCGAGGCATATGGTGATTCTAAGCTCATCGTCAGCCAAGTTCGCGGGGAGTACGAAGTCAGACATGAAGATCTAGTGCCCTATTACAACGCAACTGTCTACATGGCCAAAAGGTTCACCAACTTTTACATTGACCATGTACCACGCAAACAAAATGCGCATGCAGATGCACTGGCGTCTCTCGCTGCCTCCTTAGCCCTTCCAGCCGGAGCAGTAGAGAAGATATTTGTCCACAGCCACGACCTGTATTGTCCGAGAATTGCTCCTGAGGACTACCCGGAACCAACAGGAGATCGTCAAGACAAAGAAGTTCTCGAGTCGTCAGCCGGTCCAGAGCCTAGAGACTGGCGATTCCCTTATAATGATTATGTCTTGTATGGCATCCTGCCTGAGGACACCAAAGAAGCGGCTGCCATTCGAAGGAAAGCCCCCAAATTCTACTATAATGCGATTACGCGAACATTGTATCTTCGATCGCATGACGGGATCTTGCTCCGCTGCCTTTCACCAAAAGAGGCACAGGAGGTATTGAAAGAAGCCCATGACGGTATGTGTGGAGCCCATCAACCTGACCCAAAACTTGCATATCGACTCCAAAGATTGGGATATTATTGGCCTAAGATGATCGCTGACGCCATCACTTATGCCAAAAGATGTCACGCCTGCCAGGTGTATGGTGATTTCATCCATCAAGCACCAGGCTACCTTCACTCCACGACTTCTACTTGATCATTTGAAATGTGGGGGATGGATGTAGTTGGCCCTATCAGCCCACCATCGTCAAAGGGACATCGGTTTATTTTGGCCATCACCGATGATTTCTCTAAATGGGCTGAGGCCATTCCTTTGAAGGAGGTGAAGTCATCTGACGTGATCAAATTCGTCAAACATCATGTCATTTACCGTTTTGGTGTACCTCAGCGAATCGTCCACGACAATGGACCCCAGTTCATCAGCCAAGCTTTCCAGAGATTCTGCGCTAAATTCAGAATCCAGAATGTATCCTCAACGGCATACTACCCCGCCGCTAATGGTCTCGCAGAAGCTTTCAACAAAACCATCAGCAAACTTCTCAAGAAATTCGTCTCAAAAAGTCAACGTGACTGGGACGACAGGCTAGGTGAATGCTTATGGGCCTATCGTACAACTGTGCGAACCCCAACTAAAGTTACGCCATTTTCTTTGGTATATGGGTGTGAAGTCGTGCTTCCACTGGAAATCTAAATTCCATCTCTACGCGTCGCCTTGACAGCAGAGATGACAGATGAGGAAAAGCATCGACAGCGACTCCTAGAATTGGAGGCCTTAGATGATAAACGTCTACAGGCCCAACAACAGATCGAGCTCTATCAAGCTCGGATTACCAGAGCCTTCAACAAGAAAGTTAAAGTGCGAACTTTCAAGAAATGTGACCTTATCTTAGCTGTCAGAAGACCTATGGTGATGACACATAAGACAAAAGGAAAATTTCAGCCCAAATGGGAGGGACCATTTGTAGTAGAGTCAGTCTACTCAAATGGATCATATCGCCTCATAACTGCAAATGGCGATATACTCATGATGCCGATCAATGGCAGATTCCTGAAGAAGTACTATCCTTAATGGTACTCCTCCGCCGATCAAGTTAAAAGTACACCTCTGATCAAAGCACCAAGAAAAGTTTCTTTTCTTTACTAGACCACAAGCTAATCAGGCACTGGCTGCACCATGATGCATGACGTAAATATTGAGAAAGAAACTTGGGTTCTAATATTGTTATCTTCATCAACGTCCGACGCCTCCAACGGCTAAGGACAGAGGAAAATGTTGGCTTCTAAGCCCAACATAAGTCTTCGACAACTCATCATGCTGAGGGGAATAGCATGGCTAGCCCAACTCAAACGGTAGTTGGTAAACACACCTCAAATCCGTTGATAGTTGAGGATTTGCTAAAAATCCTAAGTGGATGTAATTCCACCCTCTCCTCCAAAATCCCTTACCAATTCTCATACACAGAATGGTAGGTCTACAAAATACAGTCATTACTAAGTTAACACTATACCTCTGGTAATGAAAATTTTCAATACTCCCTATCGAGTACAAATTTTACTTGTCAACTCTATATGGAGTAGCAAACCTTCAAATTTGCCAAGTTAATACTATACCTCTGGCACTCCAAACTTCACTTGTCAATTCTCATCAATAGAATGGCAGGCCCTCAAATTGCTCATATCGCAAGTCCACTACTGTCAAGTTAATACCACACCTCTGACAATATACTGTTAAGTTAACATTACACTTCTAACAGTAATCAAGTTACTGCCAAGTTCAATATTAAACCTCTGACAGTCATCTTCCCTCAGACTTCCAGATCGAAGCTGAAATGAACGATGCTAAGTTTAATACTACACCTCTAGCGTCCAAGTCATTGCTAAGTTCAACAATACACTTAAGGCCATGACTTTCCCTCGGACTTCCTTGTTAAAGTCGAGATGACCAATGCCAAGTTCAAAATTACACCTCTAGCATTACCCTCACTGCCAAGTTAAAAATCACACCTATGACAGTGACACTTTCAGTTTTCCCAAATGAAAGCTGAAATGCTTCTGAGTTAAGTTAATATCGCACCTCTGACTCGCATCCTTGTCAAGTTAACATCACACTTCTGACAAGACTGCATTCGACCCGTTAAGTTAATATCACACATCTAACGGTAAAGACTTTCCTAGATCCCCGCGAATCTAGTCTCACTTGTTATTCTCCCCAACAGAACAACAAGTCTACCTAAAAACATTGTTAGGTTAACATTACACCGTTAACAGTGTTTTCATTAACTCCCCAGCTGATCTTAATCAAGTTAATACCTAACCTCTGATAAAAGCTCATCTTCCCTGGGGGTACAAGTTCCACTTGTTACTTTCCTTTATAGAGTGGCAGGTCCACAAAAATTATCCCTTGTCAAGTTAATATCACACCTCTGACAACATTGTTGAATTCCTGAAATAGGATCTCTCCCTACAAAATTTGACTCGTTAAGATTATCATCATAGTTTTGACAAGTCAAAGATTCTTTGCTTCTATTCGTCTGACTTAAAAAAAAAAAAGAGTTCAAGACAATAGGAGACAAAAAAGAAATGTGTCGCTTTTATTTATATCCAACATATAAAAGTGATACAAAACGCTCTCTTATTCAAAAAGATTGAGTGTTACAGATAAAGGAGTACAAAGAAGTCCCTCTCTCTCTCAAAGGTTGCACTCACTCCTTGAAGCTGCTCACAATTCCAAGTACAAAATGTTCGAAAGGGCGCCAAAGATGGGCTGAGCACTGTGATGACGTTTGGAGGCTGATTATGTCACCATGCATGACGTAAACATCAAAGAAGCTCCTCGTTAACCAAGAGCAATGGTGTTTTTTGAGGTCGAAAGACAGCAGAATCTTCTGATTCCACCTGACCATCCGAAGTAGGGGTATGATCCTTCATTGATGAACATCTCCACCACCAGAAAGTCATCCAATGAGCATGGAGCTTTCATCGATGTCACTTTTGGGGTAGATGAAGGGAGAATCCAAGAACATACCCACCACTATATCCACCGCCATACTCACTCTGACCATGCCATGCCAAGAAGCATGACCGGTGCATTGAATCCAAAGAGATCTTGGCGAGAGTCAGGAGCCATGACTTCTTCTCCAGTGGTCGACCATCGAACAAGTTCGCTGGCCGAAATATTCTCCCAGGGGCCCAGCGAATATGAAAAAGGATGATTAAGCCTACCTACAAGAAGCAAACAAAAATTAGAAGATCTGAAACTTAGTATAGTTTAACAAGAAAAACTAAGTGACAGACGCAGCTATTGCGGAAAACTGCAGACGCAGGAATGACCCGCGCAGTGAACCAAACTTCTGCGGCGACAGAAACAAACGCGATCAAAGCTGTGATACATACAGAATTCAAACGCAGTCTGGTTTTGCATCCGCGTCTAAGGTATGAGGCGCTAAGAGAATCAGAGGCGAAAATTGCCGTCTCCCTGTTCGACGAACAGGGGTTGCAAAATTCAGGTTTGAAACTTTCGACCTAGGTTGAAATTCTTCTAAGTCGACAGCCTTAGACGCGAGCTCTGTATGTAAAGCTCGCAGTCCAGGTGCAAAAGTCCATTATACTCGCGTCCAGAAGAATTTTGAGTCAGAGTTTTCTGAATGGCGCAACTCCCAAAAGGTGGGCGCACCAACCAGACTTCAGAAGAAGGTCAAGAAGATGAATCTCTTTAAGAGATAGCAAAACTACAACCCCGTAAGGGCTGAAAATTTCATGGCAGACCAGGAAGTCATACCCGCAGCAACCCCCATTAAGGGTTGAACTTTCTGCATCAAGGCGCGGATATAAAAGGTGCTCAAGGAGACTCTTC
Organism: Agave tequilana; assembly: GCA_038442645.1. NCBI lineage: Eukaryota > Viridiplantae > Streptophyta > Magnoliopsida > Asparagales > Asparagaceae > Agave > Agave tequilana. The sequence continues at coordinate 175,747 of JAVJIF010000136.1, forward strand.
TTGATCTTGAAATCACTTGACAGTGATAATCTTCTGGAGAGATTAAACAGAAGCATGATAGCTCTGGGTCATCATCATCCATGGAGGCAAGTCCCCGATACAAGTCCTTGAAGAGAAAAGGCAGAATCGCTCAGAGCATTCGCTCTCAAAGGAAAGCAGTCTAAGTAATGGACTGTTAAAAGGAGAAGCTGAGCCCTATTTATAGGCAAACCACAAAGCCTGTGATTAATGGCTCGCTAATCAGAACCGTCAGCCTTAATTCTCGCACGAACGTCAAAGCCAAATAACGGGCTGACGCGTGGACTATCGCTTCGGGAAGCATCGAAGACGCGAGTCTCCAACCGCCAGCGCCGATTTGGCATTTAAAGGCATTAATGCCTGAACCCAATGAAGGGCTGACGCGTGGACCGCCGCTTCGGGAAACATCAGATGATGCGAGTCCCCAATTGTCAACGTCGACTTGACATTTAAAGATCCCACGAAATCTTTATGACAAGCTGCATGTAACGCCTGGGAAGTTGCACCAAACGCAGGCCCAAGAGCCGCGTTCAGGAACTGGCGTCCCTGTGCGAATTCAAAAATGGCGTCCCTTTTCATTCCAGTCAAGAGAACTGCAACCGTGTCTCTCAGAATGATTCAAAGCTGCATCCCTTCACAGCAAAAGGGGCCCATTCTGGGGGTCGCGCTTGGAAATCACATAAAAGTGGAAAGCTGCGTCCTGAGACTTGTGTCCTCAACGGAGAAGGCCTATGACATTCACAGGTATCTTGGAGCTGCGTCTACATGGCGAGATGATAATGGTGTTCCTATCATAAACTCAATATAATTTGAGTTTGTACCAGGTCAAGGACCCAGTGTCGCGTCCTCATATCTATGCGTCAGTTTTGAGGAGCATAAGACCGCGTCTCACGGCATCCTGAATTCTGTACTTGGGCAGAGTTAAGGGCTGCGGCCAGGGAGCCGCACCCAAAGCTGCGTCCTTCGCGCCAACTGGAGCCGCGTCTCAATTGACAGGTCAGATTCGCGTTTCTCAGGACCGCGTCTCCCTATAAATCAGAGCCGCGTTCCGCCCAAGAACTCAGTTATACCTAAGTTCATTATTCACTGCCAGTCAAGGATCACAGCCAAAGACTGTCACTAAGAAATTGGATTCATCACAGTGGAACAATGACGATGGAGCAAAATTTCAAAAGACTTTTACTATTTGAGCCAAAAATGATAAAAGTGATACAAACACTCTTGATGAATTGAGTGTTCTTTCCTTAAAAAAAAAGGGGGAGGCTAATAATCTTGATTAGCCAAGGAACAGATTTGTTCTCGGAGGCGATGTATCTCGTGCTGGCGTGCTTTCTCAGCCTCCATGAGAGCCTGGACCCGCAGCTCCTCCTCGGACAAAAATCTCCCCACAGCCAGCTGCGCTCGTAGGGATTCCAACCTGGAGGAGTGAGTGGAGAGGTTTTCTTCAACCTGCGTCCTGGCAGCTTCCAGCTCTTCCAGCTTCTTCCTGGCAGTGGCAAGCTTCTGCTCATTGATTGCAATCAAGGCTTCTGCTTTAGCTATGGTGGCCCGAGCAGTGATAATAACCTGCTCTGCGCTCTGCATGACGAGTTCAAATTCCCTTGAATCGCCAATCAACCTTTGATGGTCAGCCTGGAAATATTGGAGATAGTGGGGTCTCTTCAGCTATCCTTTCCTCCATCTCCTTTCGCTCTTGTTCTTGGGCAGCAAGAAGCCTAGTCAGGGTTGCCCGGGCCTCGTGAACTGAGCCAGCGTCTTTCAAAGACTTAAGCTCTTTCAGATCACTCCCCAACTGCTCCACCAGCAGCAGACACGCCCTAACCTGTGAAGGACCTCTAGTATGACTGATGTTCTCGATCAAATTCTCAAGAAGCACTCGGGCAAATTCAAAAGAACTGCCCCCAGAGAGGATGAGGTCAATACATGATCGCATGGAAGCAAAGAACTGCTGCACCATTTGACGTGTCAGTTCTTCCATGATATCATTGGCTGGAGAGAACTCTGTTGATGTACTCTCAGATCCCCTTTCTATCACAGGGCGAGGGATGGGAATCAACTCATCCCATGCAGGAGTAGGATCAACGACAGGTGCGATAGAAGCCGAGATGGTAGCCGATACGTCTGGCGCAGTCACTGTCGTAGCAGCCTCCATGGCGACTGAAGTAGCAGCAAACTTGACTTCTTCAGAGCCTTCAATCGGGACTTGAATTGTGCTGCCTTCTGGGCCGACGCTGACCGCAAGTTCCTCTGCCTGAGCTCCCTTAGCGCTCTCTGCAGATTACCAGAACATCAGCCATGACAACAAACAGAAAATATTCAAGACATCAATATTTCCTTACCAAGCTGAGGGTCCAAAGACGGCAAGTTCCTGGGCAAATCTTGCAGGGTGGAAGTCTCCCCGACTTCAATAATTGCCCTCTCTTGAGGCATCTCAGCAGCAGCCTCAACACCCTCCTGCTGGGCCAGCTCCTGTATCATCTCCACGATATAGGAGGAAGTCGCAGCCTCGCTGTCCACGGCCAGCCCTGCAGCATAAAGTTAAAGGGAGGACGTCAGAGAACCTTTTCCTAGTTAAAAAGGGCAACTGGGTCAAAAAGACAAAGAGAGTACCTTCAGCAGGAGCAGTTGCCGCTAGTGGCGACGCCGTCACCGAATCACACCCATATATTTCCTCCTCCGTGATATGTGAGAATTTACTCAGATCTGGAGGAGCGGGTTCATCGCCAAAATCGACCTCATCACCTGAAGAATATTCATCCTCCTCAGACGATGAAGACGACAACGTAACACAAGAGGCCTCGGCAGCCGAAGCCTTGCCACCAAGTACCCCAGTAGTAGGACTGGGGTCAGCTACCCTCGAGCTGGGCATCAGTATAGCAGGAGATCCAGGCTGTTGCGCTTCATCCCTCCTCTCTTGAGTCAAAGAAGACCCTGGTTGAGTTGAGACCCCTGGAATCTCAACATCATCCCTGCTCATCAGATCAGCCTCAAGTTGCTCAGCCTCATCGGTTGCAGTGGGATCATCAGCAAGCTCCCCTTCTTCTAAAATCGCGGGACCTCTGCTGTATAGTCCACGAGGGCGAACGAGGGGGTTTTCGTCTTCCTCCTCCTATTCCTCCCTCTGCTCCTCAACACCAGAAGGGACGGCCTCAGGCATTAAAGTTTCAGCCCCTGAGTCTTTCCTGGCCTTCTTCGGGGCCGGCTCAGCCTGGAGAGTAGCGCCATGAGGACGTTTAGGCACCGCCTGTCGACGCCTTCTAGCAGGCTGCTCCCTAGGTGCTGCTGCTCTCGATTCCACCCGCGTCTCCCCTCTGGCCTCCCTCTTAGCCACCTGGTATTCATCGATACCCCGCATGCGCTTGTTGGATGCCAATTTCTCCTCATAGGACGCATTAATGCTCTTGATGCATGAACGCTCCATTGAGTAGCCAGGTATCTTACTAGCCTGGAAGTACCAAGTACAGAAACCAAGGCTTGCATAATAGTTTGGCGTCTTGTGAGGCAAGCTATAAAAAGCTTTTGTCCCCCAGCCACGCTGTAATACCAGGCCCGAGCACCTTCAAACAAATTTCCACTGAAGGCGAGTTGGGCGTTAGGGTTGCCGACATATAGTTGGTCATAAACGAACTGTCGGGCAAAACGATTCGGCATAAGGCTCGATCGTGCACAAATTCCCTTGCCGAAAGGGCAGATACCCGGGCCGGATATTGATGAGCCACCAGAAGACTCCCGATGGCAGCCTCGTGAAGTCGTCCGGACCCACAATGTCGGCAAATTTATCCCCATAAGCAGCATCTGTAATATCGGGGAAGCAACGGTTAAGATGGTAATTTGAAGCGTTCAGAATACATTTCCGAACGTAGAACATATAGTTGTTGGACCAGCTCGAGCTCTCCAGCCGCTGCACAAAAGGGACAAACCCCTCGGATCGGGACACTGGCGTCATCAGTGAGGGGCAGTGCATAACGTACCAAGGCATTAGGTACGTGTAGGGAAGCTTGACCCGAGGGTTAGGGGTCTTTACTCTCGGCCTCCCCTCCGAGTCAACCTCCGGTCTACCGTGGGAGTCGACGATGGCCTCTGAAAACACCTAGAGGGGGGGTGAATAGGTGTAAGTGCTAATCTAGAAACTAAGTGCACTAAATGCGGAAGCTTAAAAAACTATTTGCAACACACTTAATACAACCAACAAGTGTAGCCGAATTCCCCGTGAAGGGCTCTGGACTAACTCCTCTTGATTCCCCTAAATAAGAGTTGAGGTGCTATATGAAGCTCTTGAGGTTAAGTATAAGTGAGGCACACACACAAGCAAGCCAAGCATATAGAGATGTACAATATGAAATAATGCAAGGCACAAATGCAAGCAATAAGATATGAATGAATGAATGATGCTTTGCACAAATAATAGAGAGAGAGAGTTAAGAGATAATGGATCAAACGCAAACACAAAGATATGTTCCGAGGTTCGAGCCCCTAGCTCTATGTCCCCGCCTTCACCGAGAAGGATTTCTAATCCACTATAGGAGTACCGAACTCCTCTCTCAACCTTACAATGCCACCGAGGCAATACAACCACAATCCACCTCTACCGAAGAGGGATAAGGCCCGTAGCCAACAAACCAACTCCACCTCACACTTGAGGGAGCAAACACAAATCTCAACCTCTACCGAAGAGGGAGCAAACCAATACCACTCCGATCAACCTCTACCAAAGAGGGATACACAAAGCAAGGAGGGTTTACAACTTAGAGGTTTCCACAACCTCAAACAATCTCTCTTTTTCTTTTTTCACAAAACAAGATCCTAATAGAATAGGATAGAAGATAGCTCAAGTGTGGAAAACTAGGTGTTTGAAAAACAGAAACTCAAAGAAAAATAATTGGGAAAACTCTTGTAAAAGATAGAAAATGAAAGCCAAGACAAATCTCCCAAAATACTCTTTTCTTTAATTTTTTCAAAAACCTAAAACAAATAAGATTGGAAGTTTAAAGCTCAAAAACACTTTTGAAAACTTATTTTTAACACTAGGGAAACAACAATTTTTCTCTTGTAAAAACCTTAGCCAAAATACCAAAGAAATGGGGTTTATATAGGCCAAAACAGAAACTAGCCGTTAGGCTGATCTAGCAGCCTGACAGGCTAGCGGTCGGCCGGCCCGGCCGACCGCTAACGGTCAGAAATATGACCGTTGGGCAATCCGGTCGGCCGTGCGGCCGACCGTCCCTGTGTCTGCCAAACGTGCACAAGCCTGTGCACGTCGGTCGACCGCAAGGGTCGACCGGCCTTTGGTGCAGTCGACCCGTGCGGTCGGCCGACCTGGCCTGTCAACCACTGTTCTGGGACAGAAACACATGTAAAAAATATTTCTAAAAATCTTTTAAGTCTTTGTAAAAATACTCAAAAATATTTTTAACATTTTGCATTGATATATAAACATGTGATAAAAATTTCAACTCAAATATCAAGCAATTCAAACTATTTTTGTGTCTTATTATTTTTACCAAAAACCAAAACATGTATTTTATCAAACTTTGATTTTTCAATACATGAATAGGAAAGTCAAAATAAGTTTGTATAAGTCATGTAAGCATGTATGTATATTGAACACATCTAATATACATAAAAACAAAGTAAACTTGTTTTGATCAACTATTCATGAAAACCAAATCCAAATCATGAAACGTGTGTGTATTGTGCACTTGAGCATATCAACTATTCTAAGCTTTACACATGGATCTAAAACACACTAAACTATGGATACCTAAGTCTTCTTGATGATCTTCATCTTCAAGTCGACTCGGTCCAAACACCGTGATCCAACGAGCATGGCTATGTATCATCTTGACGCTCGGGCTCGGGAATCACCATGTGAAGGCTTCCAAACTCCTCTTTTTGAAGCAATCACCAACTAATATCTTGTTACATGATCTGAAACTAAAATCACAAGATTATTAGTAAACATAACTACATGAGTTAATCATCATCAAAACTAGGGTGGAAGGCCTTCGGGCCAACAATCTTCCCCTTTTTGATGATGACAAAACTCATGGAGTTATATATGCATGGATTAAAGTTAAGCTTCAAAGAAGCTCCCCTTTAACTCATGCATAAACAAATAAACAATAAATATGCAATGAATGACAATACATAATCATGCATAAACAATAAAAGGCTCTAGATACCAATGAAATGTTCAAAAACAAAACATGCTCTAGATACCAATTAAAATTAAACTAAATTAAACTTAATATATGCAAAACATAAATATGCATATATAAAACACAAAATCTTTCTCCCCCTTTTTGTCATCATCAATAAAGGGGTAAAAACCAAAACAAAATAAAATCTTCTCCCCTTTTTAATACAAAGAAACAATCATCAATGAAGGGGTAAATAAAAACTAAATCAATAAATTTTTCTCCCCCTTTTTGTCTAAAACAAAAACAAAACCAAATAGGGGTGACAATCAATTAAGGTACCAATTGAAAATATGTCAAAGTAGCATTTTGATACCAATTGAAAGTAAACATAAATCAATAAATAAATGGTATATGCTATATACATTCATGAAGAGGAAGATGTGAAGCTTCCCTACATAGATACATTACATGAAAGAGGGATGACAAGCCCTAATTCACATAACATACACTATGTAATGCATAAGAGGAGATGTGAAGCTCCCCCTACACACGTGTACCACATAAAGAAAAGATTGTCAAGCTCTTCAATACAAGATACACTCATCATGAATCTATATGTAGAAGAGATGTTAAGCTCTCCTTGCATATAGGCAATACAGATCAAAACTTTTGAATTTTTCTTTAAACAAAATTTTGAGATACCAAATTTAAACTTTTTATTTTCTATCATAAAGCAAGGGAGTGGAAATACAAATACCAATTGAAATATGAAAATCGAATTTTCTCCCCCTTTATGAAATACCAACAAAACACATGCATAAGCTTGAAATAAGATACTAATTGAAAATTGAATCAATTGAAACAAAGTTGAAGCTCAAGCTTAGCATAAACAAAAATATATATGTATGAAAAATTTAATACCAATCGAAATTGATACTATTGGAATGAAAAAGCATACATACATACAAACATATATGAGTATACAAGAAAGGTCAAAATTGATACCAATTGAAAGAATCCAATGATACCAATTGAAACAACAATAATGATCAAGGTATAACTCATATAACCTATCCTCCCAATCATGTTCAAGTTTAAAATGATTTTCAATATAAGGCATACATGAGCATGATCGCCCATCCATCCGCCCGTAGAAGGTAGGGGTTTTCAAAAAAATAGATTTGAAAATATAGTATGTTTGAAAAACTCTACCATATGAAGAATATCGCAACTAGTTATATGAAAAATTGTAAACTAGTACGAAATCCTTCAAGTAAGGAATAAAACAAAATTATTTTTCATGAAACATGAAATCCACATGATAATCAACACTCTAAGCCAATTAAGCATAAATATGACTCATGAAAACAAACACATGAGTAAACAATAAATGTGAGTGTACAAATAAGATGTGAAGATCATAATCATGAAAGATATTCAATTAAGCTCAATTAATTCCTTGAAACATGAAAAACATGAAATTCATCAAAACTATTTAATCTTCAAGGTATATGTATGTCCTATACAAACTAAGGTATACATACATATCCAAACACAACGAGTCCACAAAGATATATGCATTAAGGCACGTGGCTCAAAAGGATGTATATGTATAATAAAAGTTTAGATAAAATGGACGTATACATGAAGTTAAATACATGGAAACATGAAACTAAATTTTCATTAAAACAAATTTCATTTCAAGGTATATGTATGATTTGTCAACACAAAAAGTATACATACATATCCCTAAACATAATTGAGTCCATATGTATAGATTTGCATGAAAAGCAAATGACTCAAGGGGTATACATGTATATCTTAAAGTTTGGCAAAATAAACATATACATGAAATGAAAACTCATAAAACAAATCCAAAAATAGGAATACAAATTTAAAATGCATGGATCATCAAAACTAGACTATACTAGCACATCTAATGGGTTCAAATAAGCATTCAAGCACAAACATATATAGATTTATTTGTGGCCCACTATATGTACAAGTATATACCTAGTTTTAATGAAAACTAACATTTAAACATATATTCAAAGCATGAAGCATAAAAACAAGAGAAAATCATCATGATAAACAAAAATATGATTATTATGTAAATCCACATGTTATTAGAGTTATGATGTACATGATAGCTAAACATATACGAGAACACAAAATAATAGTCCATTTTAAACATGGGTGTCTCAAAGGCTATACATGCATGTCAATGGTCTAATAATCATGGCATTTTCATAATAATCTCAAAACAATAAAACATGCTATAAATGATAAACATGGAAAGCATGCAAACATAAATAAGGAGTTAGGAATCGTTACCAAAACCTAGAAGGCAACTTTTCTTGTCTCCAAAATATGGTGGTCCTCTCCACCAAACTTTCCTTGAAAGTGATGCATCCAAATGATCTCCATGAAGCTCGGAACGCATCCACTCCAAGGTACCGCTACTCTCACGTCATGTGAGAGCCCACACCTACATCAAACATAAGAGGGGTGGTCTTTGGTACCCACAACTTTTTGGGTCCATGGGGGTTAGTACCTTCTCTAACCCAAACAAAGTTATTTGTTAAATTTGAAACATGTATTCTATCATAGCAAAATTTAGCAAGGTGGCCCTTACGTCCACAATGTGTACAAGTGTACACATGAGCATACATGTGATGAGTGTGTCCGTGAGGAGCATGTGTATGCCGTGGAGGGTGTGCATGAATAGATGGAACTTGTTTCTTTCGAAACAAAGATTCCAATCGTGTATGCCCAACAACACATTGGCTCAAAGTGGAGCCCAAACAATCAACACTCTTCTTTAACAAACAAATATCATCATTAATTCTAGAAGAAGAGGTACATGCAATAGGTAGACTAGATGAAGAAGCTACACTAGCATGGCAAACATGTGCATCCATATTATTTTTCAAAACAATATTTTTCTTTAAACACACATCTAAATCATTTGAAATAGAAATTATTTTATTTTTCAAAGCAACATTCTCCTTTAAAAACAATCAATTTTTGAAGACAAGTTTTTATTTTTCTTTAAAATAACATGGCAATCATTTTTAGATTTTAAAAATTCATTTTCTTTTAGTGCAAGGTCTAATTGAGATCTCAATGAATCCCTTTCATTAGAAATCTCCACCTTCTCTTGCAAAACCATATTAAGTCTAGAAAACAAATCTTTATTATCATTGTTGAGGCCTAGACTTTTCTTTTTCAAAACATTATATTTTTCAATTAATTTTTCACAAACTGTAGATAGTTCTTCATTTAAAGCATGGGGATCAACAAAATCATTACATGAAGAACTAGCATCATCATTATCTAGTTGAGATTCCGATTGTACCTCAAGGGAGTCATTCCCTTGGACCATGTGGCATAGAGACTCGGATTCTCCACTAGATTCCTCCTCTAGTTGAATTGGCACTTGAAGCTTGGAGGTGGTGGTTGTGGTTGTCAACATATTCCACACTGCAAATGCGGAATCAAAGTTAGAAGCAAGTAAAAGATATTCTTTATTTAATGTGCTTCTAATGGCCTCAAGGGCTTGTGCATTGGCCCCTACATGCTTGCTATCACTAAGGAAGGATTCCTTGGTAATGGCAAGGTGAACCTTATAACCTAGGGTTTGTAGGTAAATGGCCATCCTAGTCTTCCAAACAACAATGTTGGAAGGGTCAAAACTAGGTGGGGTCATGAAGTCCATGGGTCCAAACTATATGTGTGCAAACAAGCAAATGCAAATGATAGATTAGCAAACAAGGGATCTCACTCCTAGGATGTTAAGCCTAAAGTATCAGGAGCGTAGGCTCTGATACCAATTGAAAACACCTAGAGGGGGGGTGAATAGGTGTAAGTGCTAATCTAGAAACAAAGTGCACTAAATGCGGAAGCTTAAAAAACTATTTGCAACACACTTAATACAACCAACAAGTGTAGCCGAATTCCCCGTGAAGGGCTCTGGACTAACTCCTCTTGATTCCCCTAGATAAGAGTTGAGGTGCTATATAAAGCTCTTGTGGTTAAGTATAAGTGAGGCACACACAAGCAAGCCAAGCATATAGAGATGTACAATATGAAATAATGCAAGGCACAAATGCAAGCAATAAGATATGAATGAATGAATGATGCTTTGCACAAATAATAGAGAGAGAGTTAAGAGACAATGGATCAAACACAAACACAAAGATATGTTCCGAGGTTCGAGCCCCTAGCTCTACGTCCCCGCCTTCACCGAGAAGGATTTCTAATCCACTATAGGAGTACCGAACTCCTCTCTCAACCTTACAATGCCACCGAGGCAATACAACCACAATCCACCTCTACCGAAGAGGGATAAGGCCCGTAGCCAACAAACCAACTCCACCTCACACTTGAGGGAGCAAACACAAATAGGTGTAAGTTGATATGCTCAAGTGTGGAAAAACTACAGTTTTGAAAACAAAAACTCAAAGAAAAATACTTGGGAAAACTCTTGGTAAAAGATATAAATGAAGAACAAACCAAATCTCCCAAAATTCTATTTTCTTTGATTTTTCAAAAACTCTAAAACAAAACAAGGATGAAATCTTTTGAGCTCTAAAACACTTTGAAAACTTCTTTTAAACTCTGGAGAAACTAGGAATTTTTCTTGTTAAAAACCTTAGCCAAAATACCAAAGAAATGGGGTTTATATAGGCCAAAACAGAAACTAGCCGTTAGGCTGATCTGGCAGCCTGACAGGCTAGCGGTCGGCCGGCCTGGCCGACCGCCAACGGTCAGAAATATGACCGTTGGGCAATCCGGTCGGCCGTGCGGCCGACCGCCCAGATACAGAGAGCAAAGCTCTCTGGTCCGGTCGGCCGCCCGGCCGACCGTCCTTGTGTCTGCCAAACGTGCACAAGCCTGTGCACGTCGGTCGACCGCAAGGGTCGACCGGCCTTTGGTGCGGTCGACCCGTGCGGTCGGCCGACCTGGCCTGTCAGCCACTGTTCTGGGACAAAAACACATGTAAAAAATATTTCTAAAAATCTTTTAAGTCTTTGTAAAAATACCCAAAAATAGTTTTAACATTTTGCATTGATATATAAACATGTGATAAAAATTTCAACTCAAATATCAAGCAATTCAAACTATTTTTGTGTCTTATTATTTTTACCAAAAACCAAAACATGTATTTTATCAAACTTTGATTTTTCAATACATGAATAGGAAAGTCAAAATAAGTTTGTATAAGTCATGTAAGCATGTATGTATATTGAACACATCTAATATACATAAAAACAAAGTAAACTTATTTTGATCAACTATTCATGAAAACCAAATCCAAATCATGAAACGTGTGTGTATTATGCACTTGAGCATATCAACTATTCTAAGCTTTACACATGGATCTAAAACACACTAAACTATGGATACCTAAGTCTTCTTGATGATCTTCATCTTCAAGTCGACTCGGTCCAAACACCGTGATCCAACGAGCATGGCTATGTATCATCTTGACGCTCGGGCTCGGGAATCACCATGTGAAGGCTTCCAAACTCCTCTTTTTGAAGCAATCACCAACTAATATCTTGTTACATGATCTGAAACTAAAATCACAAGATTATTAGTAAACATAACTACATGAGTTAATCATCATCAAAACTAGGGTGGAAGGCCTTCGGGCCAACAGCCTCCACTTTGCACAGGCTCTGAGTCAGGGCCCGCAATCCGCTTTGGATTCCAGCCACCATTGCTGGAAGGAGAGCGATGGACCTACTGTAGGCCAACAGCACCGCCGGATACACCACGTCGGCGACAATCACTTCATGCGGCAGTGTCGGTACTACACAACGCTTCAACCACAGCATGAGGAAGCCCGCCAGTAGTGCCCGGTTAGAAATGGGGATCTGGGCCTGGTGATGGAAACTTTCAAAAACCGTATCAGGTTTGAAAGTGTCTTCATTCGACTCCGTGGTATAAGAACTCACAGAGGCATCAATCCTCTCGGCAATTTCTTCGTCGGAGCTGGGAGCTAGAATGGTCACTGAGTGATCTTTCTCAGTTATACCATTAAACAGGTAGCTCGCCCAAGACATCTGCTTAACTCCCCTTGTTCTCCAGGAGGTTTTTTGGCCGCAGATGTGGAAGTGACATAACACTTCCCAATAGGTCTCATATACCCGAGGGTACTCTTTCTTCAAGAGATGAAGCTCCTCGGTAGTTGGGATGTATTCCTCATAAGGGGCATCTCCCATAACCAGCCCGAAACTTCATATAGTTCATGCAGGGCGAGCCCCATTTTCCCGACCGGGGTGAAGAATGTCCCCGTCAAAGGGTTGTAATGCTCCAGAATCCCGTAAAAATTGTGGGAACTCTGCGGGATGCCATATTGCACAGCCATGACCGCTTGGTACAGTCCCACCTGGTCTAACAGACCTCCGAGTTCAGCGAGGCCAAAGCCCACCATCTTGCCCCACCAAGACTTGTCGGAGGAATGAACCCACCCAAGTGGGCGGAAGTCAACGGGAAAGTCACCCCCCACCTTCATGAATTCATTGATGAAGGTAGTGCTGAGCTGAGGAGTTTTCCCTACTGGATACTCAGACCTGAATAATCCAGGAAACAAGCCAAAAACTTCCTTCCCGTGTCCGCCGGGGTGTACCTTCCTGACGCCCAGTATGCCGAGCGAGACACTGGGGACAGATCGGGTAAGCTCCCATTCCATTGCCCGAGGGACAGACATGTGCTGGAGATAGGATAAAGGATACATTCTCTCCATATTGGGAAGAAAGAATTTCCTCCCCCCTATTTGGCGAAGCCACTTATAATCGCCGTCATGCAAAATGTGACCGTCCTCGCCGATGTTGTCCCTAAAGAAGAAGACGGGTTTCTTTAACGGAATACGTGATTCCGTCTCAAAATCGGCGTCGGTCATGATTTCTCGAAAGGTCCTCATGTCGACCTTGGAGAGCCTCTCCCTTCGCTCCTTTGACTTGTCAGCAGTCACCGGAGCAGTCCTCTGCAACACGAAGGTTAGATTGCGGTCAGCACCACCTACGTGCCCGAAGTGACACTTTTTGGAGAGAGGGTCGGAGGAATATCGCACTGCAAAAGAGAATAATACTTGATCAGAAAAGAAATTGATTAAGTGTTTACAACTCAAACGCAGAAATGAACCCAGACGCGGAGATCATCAGAATCTGCGTCCAGATCCAAAGATCGCTAAGCTAGCATGGAACCCGCATTTTTGAAAGTCCAAGGCTTATAAAGAAATTCTAAGTATTGGACTCAGACGCGAGATTCATGAGGACCAGCATCTGATTTCACAAGACGCAAGAGTCATAAGAAATCTGCGTCTGAATCTTTCACACTTAGAAATATTCTAAGTGTTGAATCCAAAACGCAAGGTTCATTTAGGCCCTGTGTTCAACAAGCAGACGCGGATTCGAGCAGATAAAAGAAGCAGAGGTCATCAAACCTGCGTCCTGTTTATCGACTCAAGAACCGCGCCTGATGATCAAACACGGGCATGAGCCCGTGTTGGCGGTTCATATTCAAAAGGGGATTTAAGAGTTAAAAAAAACTCTGTAAAAACCCCTCTAATGGTGGAAATCAAGTCCGAAGACTTTTTATACCTGAAATAGGGGTTTCTTGCATGGAGGAACCGCCCCTCTGAGTCTCAGAGACGACCGCCTTTGAAGACGAAGCAGTATGCTTGGCCTTTGGTGCCATTGCGATCAAGGATCCGATGTTAGATAAAGGAAAAGAGAACAAAGGAAGCTCCTTTCTCAAACCCTAACAGATGCAAACGAAGAAGAAAGAGAGTCTAATGATGACTCTTGAAGGACTGTTGCCTTTTATAGGCACAGTGATTCGCAAAGATACGCGGCGCTTGGCTCGACGCCTAATCACCACCTGACGCGTGGACAGCGCTTTAAATGCAGCGCGAAGTTCGCACGCCAAAAAGAAGATGTCCCCTCAATTCTACAGGACACGTGGCAACATACTCATGGCACGGATTCGCATCCAACAGTCGCGTCTTCATCTCTAAAGACGCATCTCTTCTAGGCTAAAGTTGCGTCAACTTCACAGAGCAAAAGCTGCGTCTTCACCCAAAAGATGCGTCCTTCCGAAGATCGCACCTGTTCGACCCGGCCAAAGTCGCGTCTACCTCATGGAGTAACAGTCGTGTTGTCATCCCAAAAGCAGTATCACCCCTGCGTCTACAGAACTGGCGTGTAGTCCTTTCTTCTACAATTCAGTTCAAAAGTACACTGGCACAAGCAGATGACTGCCCACCTCTGGTTTAAAGTACACCAACGACAAACTTAAAGCATCGGGGAGGTTTAGACTGTGTATCTAGACACTCCACGCGATCAGTTTTGGCGGCTTCAAAGAGTTCTACAGTACACTCAAGAAGGCCATACTCCAAACAAGATCAAGCCCGGAGCATTGTCAGTTCAATCATAAGAGTGGATTCAGCTAGAGTCCAAAGTATTTCGAAATCCGTCCCAGCTAACTGCGGAATATTGAAAACTTTGGAGGGGGTTTTGTAGGCTGTCTAAAGATCACTAAAAGACAAGCCACCAAAAAGCAGAGTCCCAAGCTCCAGACGCAGGGCTAATCATAGCCATCAAAGCAGTGCTAAGACGCGAGGATCAAGATCCGCGTCTCAGCCAGCACTGCAGCACCAAGGCGCGTGGGTCGACACCCGCGTCTCAGCCAGTACTGCAGCGCCAAGGCGCGTGGGTCGAAACCCGCGTCTCAGCCAGCACTGCAGCACCAAGGCGCGTGGGTCGAAACCCGCGTCTCAGCAGCACTGCAGCACCAAGGCGCGTGGGTCGACACCCGCGTCTCAGCCAGCACTGCAGCACCAAGGCGCGTGGGTCGACACCCGCATCTCAGCCAGCACTGCAGCACCAAGGCGCGTGGGTCGAAACCCGCGTCTCAGCCAGCACTGCAGCACCAAGGCGCATGGGTCGAAACCCGCGTCTCAGCCAGCACTGTACACCAAGGCGTGTGGGTCAATACCCGCGTCTCAGTTGTAACCGCCCTGGTTATGGGATCAATCACGGCCCACATAATGGGAAAAGTTAACCCCCATTATGGAGTGTTTTTAGGGGGCACGTTCGCCCCTGAAACCTCTATAAATAGCCCCGTTGCTATGGAGAAGGGGTCGGTCAATTAGATCAGAGAATCCGGAGGAGAAGAACTTGACTTGAGAGCTTCCACAGAGAAGGAAAGAGAGTCTAACTCTTCAGCTAACTTGCTGCGTACAAGTTAATCTTTGCCTACAATCTCTTTGAGATTTTGGTCGACAGAGCTGTGTTACTCCGTCTACCATCCGAAGAGAAGATCCCCAGAACTTCTCGACGTTTACCCGGTCAACGGAAAATAAGATTCACTTTCCACCGCCACCTGAAGAACCCAGCATTAAACAAAGGGAGGATTCAAGATTCAATATCCTCCCTCCCTTGTAACCGGGGTGTAAGTCCGTTGTAATTTTTCAATTGATTCAAGGAAACTTTACGCGAATTTTTATCCCCTCAAACAATTAGAAGAATAGAGATTGATTTTCTTTAGGACAAGCATTTTCTAGCTTGTATTTAGAAATTGATAAAATTGACTGTTGCATTTTATTTATCTTCATATTTTAACACATCTTAAGGGCACAACCCATAAATAACATAAGGTGCAGATCTCATCACCCTTCCTTGACACAAAAAATAGCAACCTCATTTGCATTGACCTAAACCTTTTAATAAAATTCACTAAATATTGGCCCCTCAGGACTTTTGAGCTCAATTAGGTGGGCCCATTGTAGAATAACTTGGGTGAACACTTTCAGGCTCGCAAGAGAGGACTTCCTTGTGTAGAAAAGGTGACTTAACCATTATGGCAGTGTTTAGCCAGGAGGAAGGACTGAGGAGTTTTTCTTGTCTAAAAAGAATAACTGAAAATAGTAAGTACTCGACCTACAGAAAGAACCAAGTCACTTATTTGACGGGTTTAATCGGCCTACAATCAGTTCAAACCAGTTAGGAGCAGTCTAGTTGTATCTAGGATTAACTTTAGTTCTTAGGAATTGATTGTTGATTGCTAATTTTTGAAAAAAAAAATCACACGGTGTATGCTAGATAGGTCTCAAAATCCTGATTTAATTCCTTTCAATCCTGAACCGGAGAGAATCCTTAGATATAGAACACACATTATTTTGGCTGAAAAACTTTTCACTGATAAACCAATGAAGGAGTACTTCACTTCTTCCACATATACTACAACTTCTTGTATTCGTATCCCTAGTACGAACGCAAATCATTATGAGATCAAGTCCAGTATAATCCAACTTCTCCCATCATTCTAGAGATTGAACAATGAGGATCCCTATAAACACTTAGATGAATTTCTAGAAGTGTGTTCCACCTTGAAGATCTAAAAATTTTCTGATTACGCACTTAGGCTCACCCTTTTCTCTTTTTCTCTAAAGGACAAAACTAAACATTGGCTTGGACTCTAAATGTGACCATTCAAACTTAAGATTAACATGCAAAAAAAAAATCCTCAAGAAATATTACCTAATAGGTGAAACAAATCAGATGCGTAGAGTTATCACCAGATTTTCTCAAAATCCTGGTGAGCTATTTCGTGAGACCTGAAAGAGACTTAGGGACCTCTTGAGAAAGTGCCTCCACCATGCAGTGCCCAAATGAAAATTGGTGCAATATTTCTATGAAAGCTTATCTGAAGCATACCACCAAATGGTAGAAGCATCGTGCGACGGCACATTCATGACTAAAAATGAGGATGAAGCATGATAACGTTTTGATACTTTGAGTGACAATTTCATACATCATGCTTCTGTTTCTTGATTTGATAGGTCCACACCTACTATCATTCAAAATAAAAATGATGTTTACGAGTCAGGACACTCGGTAGACATCCACAGTAAAGTAGACCTGTTAACCCAAAAAAATTGACCAAATTCTCTTCGTAGGACGAAGTCAAGTCTCAACCTTCAGTCCTCCCACACATCATGAAGTGTATTCTCTCTGCTCTAGTCCAACTCACTTTGTTAATGATTGTCCTAGGACCGCACAATACCCAGAATTTATTCAAGAAAAATTTCAAGCAGCCCAAGGTTTCTCTACACCAGTTAGCGATCCATTTTTCAACAATTACAATCGTGGCTGGAGGAACCGTCCCAATCTCTTGGAAACCCCAATCTCAACCAACTTAAAACTTTTTTCAACCATTTAGGACTCCATATTTTCAACCCAAAACCTTCCCTAGGGCATAAGACGAACCCCTCCTCAGTCAAACCCTTCCTTTGAAGATAAGGTGTTGCAAGCCCTTAAGGGTTTAGAAATGAATACACAGTTGCTCCATTCACATAAACAGTCTATTGCCAAACTAGAAACCCAAATGAGTCAACTGGCTGAAGCAATAACTAGAAGAGAACGAACTGTCGTGATCTACTGTCTAAAGCAATAACTAGAATAGAATGAATTATCGTGTCTTAGTCCAAAGAGTAGATAAGAAACCTATCATGATCTAATATGCTAGTCGTACACTCTCTAAAGCTCAACTGAATTACATCATAATAGAGAAAAAATTATTAGCAGTAGTATTTACTTCAGAGAAATTTAGACAATATCCTTTGAGCTTCAAGATTGTATATTCTGATCATGCTGTTTTGAGACACTTACTCTCAAAGAAAGAGGCCAAACCACAATTGATATGGTGGATCCTGTTACTAGAAGAATTTCTCGTTAAGATTAGGAACAGGAAAGGATCTGACAATGTTGTTGCTGATCACTTGTTTAGAATATTGAGTGATACCCTAGAAACTACTGAGCCCATCAAGGAGTCATTCCCGAATGAACAACTACTTTCATTGTCTCAAATATCTACTCCTTGGTTTGCCAACATTGTCAATTATCTAGCGATTTGATAAATTCCCACAGGATAGTCCAAACAAGAGAGATAGATTCTTTGCCCTGGTCTCGCGGGTACAGAGACGTTACTGCGACATATATACGTAGGTCAGAAATACCCTCACATATATACGCTAAGCATCAGTACAGGTAAGAATCAGAGTACGAAATGTGGTGCATTATACAATCCAACATATGAGTACAATTACAAAGTTACCACAGGATGTGACACAATATTACAAGAATATTACATCACCAATAGGTGCAAATGCGAGAAAATAAAAAGATATACAATTATGAACAGTACAAAAGACGCTCATGAGTTATAAAAGGAAAACTCGAGAGATGAACAGGGGGCCAGGAAGGAAAGGATTCTGGACAGTCTGCCGATGATCCACGCTTCCACTGCGCCATTCTGATTAGCAACCGGGAGAATCCACAAGTTCCAAACTCAAGGATCTGGATATGCAGATCTAAGAGAGTCAGAACTCCCCAATGAGTAGTGAGGTGAGAGCCAAGTGGCCTGTAAGGACATGCATATGTGTATCGATAAATCCGAGTCAAATGCACGTGTTGAAAATCGTGTCATGAGCACAAGCACACATGAGCAGGTAGTGAGACAGGAAGTAAAGTAAATATGACAAAACTAGTTATACAAGCCCAAATTACCGATCCATGAGTAGGAATTGGTTCGATGTAAAGCTTCTTTGAGTGGCTGAAAAGTTACAGTGAAACGATTCTGATTATAAAAGAGGGAAGAAGGTATGATTCTCCCCTTTGTTTAATGCTGAGTTTTTCGTGTAGCGATGAAAAGTGATTCTTGTTATCCGTTGACCGGCTAAATGCCAAGCTTTTATTCAGGACGCTCGCAAAGATCAATCAGGAGAGAGCTCTATTTTTAACATACTAAGTATTTAGAGTCCACTGATTACTCCTTTCTCTCTCTCTCTCTCTCTCTGTGAAAAAAAGAGAGGAAAAACAATAAGTTTTTAGCTTGAGAATTCTCAGCTCTCAATCCTCCAAAACTTCCTCTTCTTCTTCTCTGGCCCCCCTTTTATAGCTCCTCAGGCTATCTGTAGGGAATCATAGGGGTATTATTGTCCCCTTAAAATTCCTCCATTACGGGGATTAACTCTCCATTATGTGGGGAGCTAATTGACCCAGTGATGGGTTCAGCTATAACAGAACGTGCTCATCGCGCTGGACGCGAACCTCGCGTTACTTATTATAGACGTGGACGTCTCAGATAGGACACAGAGTTGCTCAAACCCGTGTTTGAAGCGTGACGCGGAGTTACTCAGACCCGCATGAGACGCGGAGTTGCTCAGACCCGCGTCTGAAGTCTTTGTTTTTTCGTTGAACGCAAGGTCCGCGTTTTAATTGAAACGCGACCTCCGCGTTGAAGTGAGGCTCATGTCTGATGGCTTGTCCTTAGTGATTTTTAGATAGCCTATAAGTACATCGAAGGAATAATCTAAACAAAGAAATGTTGGCCCAAAGGCCCATCACTCTAGTTTTGATGATGATCAACTCATGTAGTTATAGTACTAATGATCTTGTGTTTAATTAGTGACAGATTCATGATCAAGATCTTAGTAGATGCATAGCTTCAACAAAGGATTTAAAGTCAAATTTTGGAGCTAGCACGGTGTTTGGACCAAGTCAAGAAGGCTTCAAGTGAAGACTTCAAGATGATGAAGACTTGTGTCTAGGTTTGTTTTAGAAGATTTTTAGATAAAATGTAAAGGATAGAGTAGTTGGTGGATTGCTCAAGTACATATACACACACACTCTTGATAGTTTTGATTTTACAAAAGATCTTATATTTTAGAAAATACATGTTTGGTTTTTGGTATTTCTTATATACATGTTTTAACCAAAACCATGTTTACTGCATAATGTCAAAAACATAGATATTTCACCATGTTTGTGTAGTGGATCATATCCATACACTCTATGCTTCAAATGAGTTTAAATATCTTGTTTTTGTATTTGGAGAAGTTTTAAAAAAATCATGTTTTGAAAAATACTGTTTTTCATTTGAGCCAATATTTTCAACTTACAAAAATAGTTCAAATCATTTGTAACATGCCTTGATTTTGTGCAAGCATGTTTGTTTAATTGGTAAAACTATTTTTGTAGATTTTCTGTGATTTTATGGGATTTTATGTGAGCCAAAAAGACCAAGTTTTAAATCCCAATTTTCTGTTTCTAGGCTTCAGCCGGTCGACCGACCCGGTCGACTGAAGTATGAAGTCGGTCGACTAGGCAGTCGACCGACGTGCACAGACATGCACGCCTTTGTGCACTGGAGGTCCGGTCGACCGCCAGAGAGCTTCTGCTCTCTGGAAAACCCCGGTCGACCGGATCGGTCGACCGACAGAGAGACTGCTCTCTGTTCCAGAGGCTTGGTCGACCGGGCCGGTCGACCGAAGCCCCAACGGTCGGAAAAATGACCGTTGGCGGTCGACCGGCAGTTCTGACAGACCCCAACAGCTAGTTTTCCAGACTATATAAAATGGGGCATTTGGGGGCTGTTTTGATTAAGATTTTTGGAGAGTTTTAGAGCCAGTTTTTCCTACTCTTTCAAGAGGTTTTTCTCCACAAAATTGAGAGCAAATATTTTCTAGTAAAAGGGGAGTTTTATCAAGAGTGTGTAAAAGTGATTTTCCTTGAGTTTTCCTCCACCACTCTCATCCTTGTTTTCTCACACAAACACTTGAGCTATCCATTGATTATTCATCTCATAGGAGTGTTGTAGTGAGATTGTTTTTAGGTGATTAAAGTGTTGTGATCACCAAAGACTTCTTCTTTGTTTCTTGAGGAGGCGGACGAGTGCGTTCGCGGTTGTTTCGAGTTCGTGTGTGAACTCTTGTTTGAGGTGCGGCCTCGGCGAGCCGGTGGGCTTGCGGTGGTACGGGCTAGAGAGTCCGAGAGCTTGTAGGTGTTGCGGCACCGAGAGATCCGGTGGGATCGATTATAGTGGAAATCCTTCGTGTGTCGAAGGCGGGGATGTAGAGCAAGTGTGCTCGAACCTCGAAACAAATCCCTTGTGTTTGCGATTGCTCACTCTCTCTCTCTTTGTCTCCTTGTTTATATCTTGCATTCCTTTATTGTGTTTATCTTTATATGCATGATATACTTGTGTGCCTAATTGATATATGCTTGGATTGTTTGCTAACACTTGTATTCAACCAAGAGAGCCAACGCGACACCTCAACCCTTATCTAGGGAAATCTAGAGGAGTTTGTCCAGAGCCCTTCACGGGGATTCGGCAACACTCTTATGTTATACGTGGTGTTTAGTGTAAGCGTTTAGTTTAGGTCATTATAGTTTTTAATTCCGCATTATTTGTCATTAAGTGACCATTAGATTAGCCATCACCTATTCACCCCCCTCTAGGTGATTTACAATTGGTATCAGAGCCAAGTGCTCTGAATTTGGGTCTTACAACCTAGAGTTAAAGATCCTCATTTTTAGGCTAATCACAATATTTGTACACACACCATGGACTTCATGTCACCACCCACTTTTGACATTCTTAACATCCAAATTTGGAAGGTTAAGATGTCTTTGTACCTCAAGGCCCTAGGTATTCATGTTTATCTTGCCACAACTAATGATGCATATTGTTTAAATGGTAAGAACATTGAGGCTAATACAAAAGCCCTACATGCTTTAAGATCTACCCTAAATGATGATTATTTATCTAGGGTTGCTAATCTTGATTTGGCTTTTGTAGTTTGGAACACCCTCCTCTCCCTTGGCAAAAATGATCAATACTATGCGGGGAGTGACTCGGATGTTGGAAGCGACATCTCCAACATGTGCTACATGGTCCAAGGGGATAACCCCCTTGAGGTAAACACCGAATCCGAGTTAGATGATGAAGACATGTCATATGATGAGCTCACCTCTTTTTGTCAACAACTTCTTGAAAAATATGACATGATTAAAAAGGAAAATAAGAAAATGAAAAAGGATTTTGTTTGCATGCAAAAAGAAAATGATTCATTTAAAAATAAGATTGCATGTTTAGAAAAAGAAAAAAAGATTTGAAAAATGAAAATGTTTCCTTGATGTCCAAATTAAATAATCTTTGTGAAGGAAACACTATTTTGAAAAATAAAATTGTTTTGGTGGAAAAACAAAAAGAAATTGTTTTTCAAGAAAACTCTTGTTTAAAAAGAAATTTTGTGAAAAAGAAAGTTTTTCTAAAAAGAAAAGGAAAAATGATTCTTTATCTCATCATACTTTACATGCCACCACAAATGAGATAAATGTTTTGAAAAATAAAATGGATTGTTTGAGCTCCACTTTGAGCTCTTGTGCTTTTAATCACAATAGATTGGAGTCTTTGTTTTTAAAGAAACAAACTCCACATTCTCATGCACATCATCATGCATATGCTTATGTTGCACGTCATGATCACACTCACACACATAAGCATCCTAAGGTGTACAAGTGTACACATTGTGGCCGCAAAGGCCATTTAGCAAAATTTTATTTTGATAAGTTGCATGTTTTAAATTTTGCTAAAAATAAAAATGTTTGGGTGCCTTACAAGACTAACCCCCAAGGACCCAAAAGAAAATGGGTACCAAAACCCCCACCTTGTGTTTTTGATGTAGGTGAGGGCTCTCACACGACGTGAGAGAAATGGTGCCTTGATGGTGGATGCACTTGGACTTGATGGACACATATATGGATGCATCACTATCAAGGAGGTTTGGTGTGTCAACCACCATGTTTGAAGTTTTGGAATATAGTTCCTTAGTTGGTAACTATTTCTAAACTCTTATTTTATGTACATGCTTTTATTTTCATGATATCATATCATTTAGCATGTTCATGTTTTATTTGTTTTGAATTTCATATGGTAAATACATGTTTAGATGTAGATTCCATTAAAAATTGTGTATATACATGTTCAAGTAGTGAGAATATTTGATTTATATATGTTTGCACTTCATTGCTCATTTATACTCACTATATGCACATGTATAGCCTAGTTTTGATGATTCTTTCATTTATACTTGTCTTGCCAATTTTCATGTTTTACTTCATGTATATGTAATTTTTATTCAAATCTAATAAATATACATGTATACCCCTTGAGTCATTTTCCTTCATGCAATATATATTATGGACACTTTTATATTTGGGATATGTATGCATATTGTTAGATTTAG
Organism: Agave tequilana; assembly: GCA_038442645.1. Lineage (NCBI taxonomy): Eukaryota > Viridiplantae > Streptophyta > Magnoliopsida > Asparagales > Asparagaceae > Agave > Agave tequilana. The sequence continues at coordinate 199,006 of JAVJIF010000136.1, forward strand.
ATAAATCATACATATACCTAGAAGTTTATTTTTTTAATGAAAAATGAATTTTTATGTTTTATAAAAATAAAAGATTCATATTCATTTTGAGCTTCATTGATTAATTTCATGAAAATGCTATTTACATAATCTTTGAACACTCACACTTTACTTGTTTGTCATGACTTTGGTTCATGAACATATTTTTGAGCTTTATAGATCGAATGTCAATTCTTGTGTATTTGGTATGATTCATGAAAAACATATGACTTGGTTTCATGTTTTTGAAGGATCTTTAACTAGTTTTTTTTTCAAAATTAATTTAACTAGTTATTTATTCTTCAAATGTTTTATGAGTTATACACATGATCCTATTATTGTTTCAATTGGTATCATTGAATCATTTTAATTGGTATCAATTTGACTCTATTTTTGTATACACTCATATTTTGTTTTCTTATATATGTATGTATCAATTTCAATTGGTATACTCATTTTTCATACATATATATGTTTTGTTATTTGTGCTTGAGTTAAAATTGATTTACATGTTTAAAGCACAAAGTTGTTTATGATAAGAAAATAAAATTTTAAGAAAAATTCTCATGATTTGTTTTATTGAGAAAATTCAAAATTTTGTTTTATAAGAAAAATCAAAAGATTTCTGATTTGTATTGCCTATATGCAAGGAGAGCTTAACACCTCTTCTACATATAGATTCATGTTGAGTGTATTGTATATTGAGGAGCTTGACAACTCTTCTTTATGTGGTACACGTGTGTAGGGGGAGCTTCACATCTCCTCTTATGCATTACATAATATGTGTTATGTGAATTAGGGCTTGTCATCCCTCTTTCATGTAATGCATATGTGTAGGGAAGTTAACTTAGCGTCTTCCTCTTCATGAATGTATATCGCAAATAACCATTTATTGATTTGTTTGTTTGACCCCTTTATTGATTCCTTGTTTCGGACAAAAAGGGGGAGAAAAATTTATTTGATTTTGTTTTTTACTTTAACCCCTTTGTTGATGATTGACAAAAAGGGGGAGAAGTATTTGAGATATATGCATGTTTTCCTTACTTAAGGGGGAGAAGTATTTGTTTATGCATATATGTTTTGTTTTGCAAATAGGAGAAAAAGATTATTTGATTTGTTTTATGCTTGAGTGCATGTTTATCTCCTTCATTTGCATACATGTTTATGAGCATACATTGCAATATTTATTTGTTTTTGTTTATGCATGAGTTAAGGGGGAGCTTCCTTGAAGCTTTACTTTAATCCATGCATATATAACTTCATGAGTTTTGTCATCATCAAAAAGGGGAGATTGTTGGCCCAAAGGCCCATCACTCTAGTTTTGATGATGATCAACTCATGTAGTTATAGTACTAATGATCTTGTGTTTAATTAGTGACAGATTCATGATCAAGATCTTAATAGGTGCATAGCTTCAACAAAGGATTTAAAGTCAAGTTTTGGAGCTAGCACGGTGTTTGGACCAAGTCAAGAAGGCTTCAAGTGAAGACTTCAAGATGATGAAGACTTGTGTCTAGGTTTGTTTTAGAAGATTTTTAGATAAAATGTAAAGGATAGAGTAGTTGGTGGATTGCTCAAGTACATATACACACACACTCTTGATAGTTTTGATTTTACAAAAGATCTTATATTTTAGAAAATACATGTTTGGTTTTTGGTATTTCTTATATACATGTTTTAACCAAAATCATGTTTAGTGCATAATGTCAAAAACATAGATATTTCATCATGTTTGTGTAGTGGATCATATCCATACACTCTATGCTTCAAATGAGTTTAAATATCTTGTTTTTGTATTTGGAGAAGTTTTGGAAAAATCATGTTTTGGAAAATACTGTTTTTCATTTGAGCCAATATTTTCAACTTACAAAAATAGTCCAAATCATTCGTAACATGCCTTGATTTTGTGCAAGCATGTTTGTTTAATTGGTAAAACTATTTTTGTAGATTTTCTGTGATTTTATGGGATTTTATGTGAGCCAAAAAGACCAAGTTTTAAATCCCAGTTTTCTGTTTCCAGGCTTCAGCCGGTCGACCGACCCGGTCAACCGAAGTCTGAACTCGGTCGACCGACGTGCACAGACGTGCACGCCTTTGTGCACTGGAGGTCCGATCGACTGCCAGAGAGTTCTGCTCTCTGGAAAACCCCGGTCGACCGGATCGGTCGACCGACAGAGAGACTGCTCTCTGTTCCAGAGGCTCGGTCGACCGGGCCGGTCGACCGAAGCCCCAACGGTCGGAAAAATGACCGTTGGCGGTCGACCGGCCGGTCGACCGGCAGTTCTGACAGACCCCAACGGCTAATTTTTCAGACTCTATAAAATGGGGCATTCGGGGCTGTTTTGATTAAGATTTTTGGAGAGTTTTAGAGCCAGTTTTTCCTACTCTTTCAAGAGGTTTTTCTCCACAAAATTGAGAGCAAATATTTTCTATCAAAAGGGGAGTTTTATCAAGAGTGTGTAAAAGTGATTTTCCTTGAGTTTTCCTCCACCACTCTCATCCTTGTTTTCTCACACAAACACTTGAGCTATCCATTGATTATTCATCTTATAGGAGTGTTGTAGTGAGATTGTTTTTAGGTGATCAAAGTGTTGTGATCACCAAAGACTTCTTCTTTGTTTCTTGAGGAGGCGGACGAGTGCGTTCGCGGTTGTTTCGAGTTCGTGTGTGAACTCTTATTTGAGGTGCGGCCTCGGCGAGCCGGTGGGTTTGCGGTGTGTACGGGCTAGAGAGTCCGAGAGCTTGTAGGTGTTGCGGCACCGAGTGATCCGGTGGGATCGATTATAGTGGAATTCCTTCGTGTGTCGAAGGCGGGGATGTAGAGCAAGTGTGCTCGAACCTCGAAACAAATCCCTTGTGTTTGCGATTGCTCACTCTCTCTCTTTGTCTCCTTGTTTATATCTTGCATTCCTTTATTGTGTTTATCTTTATATGCATGATATACTTGTGTGCCTAATTGATATATGATTGGATTGTTTGCTAACACTTGTATTCAACCAAGAGAGCCAACGCGGCACCTCAACCCTATATAGGGGAATCTAGAGGAGTTTGTCCAGAGCCCTTCACGGGGAATTCGGCAACACTCTTGTGTTATACGTGGTGTTTAGTGTAAGAGTTTAGTTTAGGTCATTATAGTTTTTAATTCCGCATTATTTGTCATTAAGTGACCATTAGATTAGCCATCACCTATTCACCCCCCCTCTAGGTGATTTACAAGAAATTCTCATCTATATACCTTATATCTCACATTACTGTATCCTGGTTTCATATAAACCAAATTGGCTCCTAAACTAAGAAAGCAACATAAAGCTGATGGAAAACTGATAAAATAGATAAAATCAAATACAAGCAAATTCAGCTACACAAGCTCAGTTTACAGCTTTATAAGACTAGTACATCGAAAGAATAATCCACACAAAAAAACCTTCATCTATGTAGCTTATGACCCATGTCACCGTAATCTGAGTGTATACAATCCGATTTACAAAAGAACACAATGAACTGTTAATTACCATTTTATTATTATTACTCGTCCGACCCATATATCTAGGTACGTGTCTTGGTGTACATCTCAACATACATACATCCATATTGAGCAAGTCGAGGTTTGCTATCGGAAACTGATAAAGAACTGCTGGATCATATTTATAGTGGGTCCCGCCTCTGCCCAGGACTACAGCTCAGGATATCAGGTTACTGTTTTTGGGGTCTTATCATTACGCGTCCCACAAGGCACTTTAGAATATAACTTCTTCTTCTGGGGACTTATCATTACGCGCTTTACACGATACTTCATTGATACGACCATTATATATATGACATCATGCCGGTATCCAACAGATTCCCTCCGATCTAATATAAGTTGTCCTTTTTATAGTTTATTAGATAATTTTCAAATTACAAGATTGAGGAGTATGTCAGGAGTATCATGAGTACATGTTGTACTGGAGTAGATCAATCTATGTCAGGATATCAGGCTATCATTCCCATAAGTGATAATTATAAGTCGGGTATAAGCATGTCAGATGTCAGGCGATCACATACAAGTATCGGGCGTTTTGTGATAACAGGTAGGTGTAACAGGCAGGTATCAAACAATAATGAACCAGTATCAGGTGAAAGTACGATAAGTGTTAATACATCAAGTGAAAGCACGTCACGCGATAATACAAACAGATATCACCTACCGAACAACAGGAAATAGGAAAATGGTGCCGATGCAGAAGATCGGTACGGACACTGAAAAATATTCAGTTTTGAAAGTTTAAGTAAAGATTTTGAACTCTTCATAACCATCAATAAAAAAGTTAATCGAGTTATCGAGTAAGCAAGCAAGCGAACCTTCAAGCGAAGCTAAACAAGCTGGAGAAGATGCTATCACGCTCGGCGTGGTTACCGCTTGCAGCACAGTTAAACGCACGTGTCACAACATGTGTATGAATGCCATGCTACAGTTTATGGCACAACCGTACTCACAGGGTAAGTACGCTCGAACAAAATTAGCGGTAAAGTGTTGACACTAGATTCGCCTACCAGGTGTAGCATATAGAAAATTCAGAAGACTTTAAAAACCTCAGAGATGTTAAACTTGAAGGTTATAATAAAAATCACAATGTGGTTGAACAAGTACCTGCAGAAGATGTTTGCACCAAATAGCACATGCACAAAATAAATATCATCTACACTATTACAAGTAATCATCTCATTGATACAAATATATTCCCCCGGTACAATACACATGTTCCCAGAATACAATCATGCACCCAGACCAATGCAAGTACACAGTCCACTCCAAATACATCTTACCAATACAAACACATGTCCGAAAATATCATACAAAATCCCAGTAATGCAATAAAACGCCCATCGAAGCGGGGAATTTAGAAAAGCGAGAACACTTGCCTAAATCAATTGTAACACCATGAAATCTCCGATCTCTAAATAACCAAAGTGCGTATGCGTTCAAGTATTAAAAAATATATATATATATATATATATATATATATATATATATATATATATATATATATATATATATATATATATATATTATATTTAGATAAAGTGAGGAGAGACCATTAAAAAAATGATGGCGGCTGCCCCCCCCTGATGGGGAATACAATGTAGATGGTGATGACAGAAATCAAAATAAGGCCATTGAAGGAGGATGGAGCACTGTTGCTCCTAGGCGCATGGCCGTACAGTTTCAAACTGTGAAAAAAACTCTGCAATATAGTGTGCATGCAGGTTTTGGAGGCATGAACAAGGGTGCTGGAGGTGTGAAACAGGGTGTTGTAGGTATGCCAGGTATGAGGATACAAAGAAATCAGGATAGGACGAGTTCTTTACAAAAAGTTACTGTTCCATTGGCATGTTCCTCAGGTACATATGCTAAACCTTCTCTTAGATTTACACCTAGATCTACTTCCTCCTCATGGAAGGATGTATGTGTTATGGGTAGAAAGGTTAATGCCGGTAGTGATTTAGAATTCATTGCGCCTATTAAGAAAGGAGATGGTGTAGAAGTGGCTTCTATCTCCAGATCTGATATACTTGACAATGTAAACAAATGGTCTAACACGTTAGTGGGATATGTTACGGGGAATAAGCCTTTTTTCATGCATCTGAAAGCTTGTGTAAGTAGGCTTTGGAAGCCAGATTGCTCTCTTGACATCTACTCACAAGAGAATGGGTTTTTCTTCTTTATATTTGGAACAAAATCTGAATGTGATAGGATCTTGTATGGGGGACTTTGGCTATTTGATGGAAGATTGATCATTTTAAAGAGGTGCAGTGAATCTTCTTCTCTGGAAAGGGATTTATTGTCTTCATTACCTGTGTGGGTGAGATTCCCCTCCCTTCATTTAAAGTTTTGGTCTCAAA
>JAVJIF010000137.1:0-80957 GCA_038442645.1 Agave tequilana
GAAGGGCTCTGAACTCCTTCCTCGTGATCCCTCTGGATATGAGTTGGAGGTGCACAATGCAATCTTATTGTATGGGACTTGATTGACAAGATGAATGAAAACAAGTGAATATTGCAATGAAAATAGAAAGCAAGTAATAAGAGCAATGAAAGTAAAGCAAGAAGCATGAGCAAGTAAACCAAACGCAAACACCGAGAATTTTTTCGAGGTTCGAGCACCCAGCTCTACGTCCCCGCCTTTCCCAGAAGGATTTCTAACCACTATAACTTCACAAAGATGTTACAAAAACACTGGAGTACCCAACTCCACAATCTCAAGTACAAGTTCTCTCTTGGTGATCAAAAGACCACAAACTCTCTTTTGAAAATGTCTCTTCCCTTACAAAGATCCTTGTAGAATGATGAGAGGATTGAAGCTCTTGTGTGTAAGTGAAAAGAAAAGGAAATCAGAGAGTTTTGAAAAACACACTTCAGAAAATGAGAGAAATATTCAGCCCAAAAATCAAGAAACAAAGCTCTTTTGAATGCCTTAAACTTTTGAAACTTTTGCAAATTTTTCTAGTAAAGAACCTCTCCCTAAACACTCCTATTTATAGTAGAGGGCTAGGGTTTAAAGATAAAACTCACTTAAGGCTAATTAGGAAGTATTAGGATCAGCAAATATCATTTAAAACCCTTTTTAGAAAGAAAAAGACAAAAATAAAAAAAAAACAACTCAGTAAAATAGCCGTTACTGTTTAAATAACTATTTCTCTCGACCGGTCGGTCGACCGAAGCTCAAATAATACGACCGTTGCGGGCTTCCGGTCGACCGGTCGGTCGACTGGGCAGAAATAGAGAGCAACGCCATCTCAGTCGGCCAGCCGCCCAGTCGACTGAAGGACTTCGGTCGGCCGCCCGGTTGGCCGAAGAACGTGCACACGGATACGCACCAAAAACTGCCAGAACCTCGGTCGACTGGGACGGTCGACTGTTCTGACCTGACAGAGTGCGGTCGACCGGTCGGTCGACCGAATCAGGCCAAAATGCAAAATTGAAACAGAATTTTGAAGGGGATTTGAAATCAAACAAAGTAGTTTTGAATAGAGATATATATAAAACATAGAAATGAGTTTGTAGGCAAAAGATTGTATACAAAAATATTTTGTACATATTATATGGAATATTTTTGGGAATAAGATGTGCGCAAAAACGTGTGTGATAGAGCTTCAAACCTATTCACTATTCTTTAACAAAACTATAAAACTAGAAACAAATCTAATGAAATATCTAGAGCAATCTTGAAGTCTTGAGCCATGCAATGCCTTGCTAGAGCCTTGTCTTCTATGTTCCTTCCTTGACGTGCAAAAAGCCTTCTTTGCTCCATGAACCTAGAAGTCTTGCAATAGCTAAGCAATGGCCTCCAAATATGGTACTAACCTGAAACTTATCTTAAACAAACTAATTAGTACCAAATAGCTCTTATTTGTTTTGTTATCATCAAAACTCTAAACAAATGGAGAGTGTAACCTTTTGGGCCAACAGCTTGAGTGTGATTGTGCTGACTGAAATTGGGTGGTGTTGAAACTTGATTATCAACTTTCTTTCCCGACCTTAATGTATGAACAACATTATATTGATTCAATGATTGATCCTCAACCAAATGAGCTTGTTGAGAATTCTTAGGATTCATAATTGGTTGACTGGGCAAAGTACCCTTTGAAAATCACCTAGAGGGGGGGTGAATAGGTGATATAGCTAATCTATTAACTAAATGCGGAATTTAAAAACTTAATTGCAATACACTCAAGTGTGATCAACAAATGATGCACACACAACCAAGCCAAGCAAATATGAATGCACAATATAAATAATTGCAAGGCACAAAGTAAAGAGAGAGATAGAGAGAGAGAGTCAATGGATCAAACGCAAGCAACAAGATATGTTTCGAGGTTCGAGCACCCAGCTCTACATCCCCGCCTTCGACACACGAAGGATTTCTAATCCACTAGCTAGTCCACAAAGAACTCTCACAAGGAGTACCCAACTCCTCTCTTTACAACCACTACCTCCTCCTTGAGGCAAGCTCCAATCCAACAAAACAATCACCTCACAACTTGAGGGATTAGCACAAAGCAAACAAGGATCACCTCACAACTTGAGGGATACAACCCAAAGGCACAAATCCAAGAAAAGATTGGGTTTACAACTTGGTGGTCTAAGAAACAACCACAAACAATTCTTTCTCTCACACAAAGATCCTATAGAATGAGATAGTAGATTTTAGCTCAAGTGTTGAGAAAACCAAAGGAATGGAAATCAAAATCACAAAGAAAAATCCTTGGGAAAAACTGAAACTAAAATAGAGAAGTTCAATATAAATCTTTTCCCAAAACCCTTTCTTTGATTTTCCAAACCCTAGCAAAAACACCAAATAGATTGTTCAATTCAAGTCTAAAAACTTCTTTTGATTGCTGTGAAAACACCAAAGAGTAGGGAAAAATTCGCACAAAAAATCTTAGAGAAAAACTCTTACAAATGGGGTATTTATAGACCCCAGAAAAATATAGCCGTTGGCAGCTGAAAATGCCAGAAATACACTGCCGATCGACCGGCCGGTCGACCGTCCAACGGTCAAATTCTGCCCGTTGGCAGCTACCGGTCGACCACCCCGGTCGACCCAAACAAACAGAGAGCTCTGCTCTCAGACCTGGTCGACCGTGACGGTCGACCGTCCCTGTCTGCCAAACGTGCACAGATTTGTGCACGTCGGTCGACCGACCGGTCGACCGACTTCGGGCCAAGTCGACTTGGTCAGAAGACTAGTCGACTGGTGAAGCCTGGAACAGAAAACTGGGTCAGAAAAAACTAAGGAATTAAATATCCAATAAATTCTGTAAACTACTTAAAAATCCCCAAAAATAGTTTTTTATCATTTTGTATTGATATATAAACATGTGGTAAAAAGTTTTGCTCAAATATCAATCAATATGAACTATTTTTGTGTCTTATCATTTTTACCAAAAACCAAAAACTGTATTTTCTAAAACTTGGAATTTGAATAGAAAATACGTTTTGTCCAAAACTCTTCCAAATACAAAAACATGATATTTAAACACTTTGAAGCATGATGCATATGGATAGAAATCCAATATACATGAAACATATATATATCATAGTTTTTGTCTTTAATTCCAAAAATAAGTTTTGTTAATACACAAAACCTAAAGCACATGAAATAGGTATATCAAAGTAAGTTTGTCTGAGAGTTGAAGCATGCATGTATATAGAACAAATCTCATATACATTAAACCATGTAAACTTGTTTTGATATAATATCTATTCATGCAAACCAAGATCGGTTAAACTAAAAACCGAAAACCAAAACATGAAATGTGTGTTGTGAACTTGAGCATATCATACTATTCTAATCTTTACAATTTGGATCTAAACACAAAACTAAACTATGGTACCGATGTCTTCTTGTAGAGCGCAATCTCCAAGCCGACTCGATTCAAAACTCTTTGATCCACCGAGCAAGTGCTATATATGATCTTTGACGTTCGGGCTCTTGAATCAACATGTGAAAGATGTGTGGAAGCTTTCACCAACTAATATCTTGATTAATGATCTGAAACTTAAACATCACAAGATAATTAGTACACTTAACAACATGAGTTAATCATCATCAAAACTAGAGTGGAAGGCCTTTGGGCCAACAATCTCCCCCTTTTTGATGATGATAAAACTCATGGAGTTACATATGCATGGATTAAAGTTAAACCTCAAAGAAGCTCCCCCTTAACTCATGCATAGGATAAACAACTAATAAATGGCTCTAGATACCAATTAGCAAAAACAAACAAACATGCTCTTGATACCAATTAAACTAAACAAATAAACATGCTTTGGATACCAATTGAACTTAATAAAAACACATAAAACATGCATACAAACATGCATATAAACTCAAATTCTTCTCCCTCTTTTTGTCAATCATCAACAAAGGGGTTAAAAAAAAAAAACTAATACACATATTCTTTTTATTCAAAATAAGGAAACAATCAAGGGATGTTCTTCCCCTTTTTATCTAAACTCAAATATGATACCAATTAAAAAATGTGTCAAGGAAGTGCATATTGATACCAATTTAAAAGAGAAACTATACCAATTGAAAAACAAAAATCTAAACAATTAAACATTACAAATTTTGAATACCAATTGAAATTAAACAATTGAAATTAAACATTACAAATTTTGAATATCTAAACATGAATCTTGATACCAATTGAAGTTATTATTCTTTAAATCATAAGATACCAAATGAAATTATTATTTTCTATCATAAAGCAAGGGGAGTGGAATGCAAAGTCCATAGTAAACCAAATACCAATTGAAAGATAAAATCAAATTTTCTCTCCCTTTATGAAATACCAACTAAAACTATGATAAAACTTGTATGTGGATACCAATTGAAAACTAATCAATTGAAACAAAGTAGAAACTCAAGCTTATCATAATCAAAATTTTGTGCTTAAAGATATAGAGATATAGTAAGCACAATTAAAACACATATATGTATGAAAAGATAGATACCAATTGAAATTGATACCATTTGAAATAAAAGCATACATACATACAAAAACAATATATGAGTATACAAGAATGACAAGATTGATACCAATTGAAAGAATTCAATGATACCAATTGAAACAACAATAATGATCGAGTGTATATCTCATATTCCTATATACCTCCCAATCATGGTTCAAGATTCGAATGATTTTCATTTTAAAGCATACATGAACATGATCTCCCATCCATCCACCCTTTGATGGTAGGGGTTTTCAAAAATAGGTTTACAAATATAGTATGTTTGAAAATTACTACCAAGGAAGAATATCACAACTATTATATGAATCAACTAGTACGAGATCCTTCAAACAAAAATATTTTTCATGAAGACACATGTAAACCACATGGCACTAAAACACTCAAAATCCATATAGCACAATTTGTACTCATGAAAACTAAGTCATGAGAAAACATTAAATAAGGTGAGTGTACAAGTGTTGTGAGAGACATATCAACATGAAAATGGACAATCAAGCTCAATATTGAAAACATGAAATTCATCTAGGAAGTGAAATCACCAATTGAAATCATCTTAAAAACAAGAAATTCATCATAAATGTGAAATCACCTAGCAAACATGAAATTCATCCAAACGATTTAAACTTCAAGCATATGTATGTCATGTACAAACTAAAGTATACATGCATATCCTAAACATAATGAGTCCACAATAGTATATGCATGAAGGCACGTGCTCAAGGATGTACATGTATAATCAATAGTTTGGACAAGATAGACATATACATGAAGTTAAAACACATGATCATAGAAACATATACAAAATGAGGAATACAAGTTAGAATACATGAATCATCAAAACTAGACTATACTAGCACATTTAAAGGGTACAAATAGGCATTCAAGCACAAACATAAAAAGATTTACTTGTGGCCCATTCTATGTACAAGTATAAATCCTAGTCTTAATGAAAACTAACATCTAAACGTATATCCAAAACATGAAGCAAAAACGGCACATAGATCAACATGAAAATCATAAAAATGATCATAATAATCAAAAACATGAATTATTAAAACAAAAAGTCATAGTCAACCATATGATTAGCATGACAAAGACATGTGCATTAGATTTATGATTAACATGATAGCTAAAACATAAAGAGAACACAAAATATGGGTCCATACTAAACATGGGTGATCTCAAAAGCTATACATGCATGTCAAGGGTCTAATAAACATGGCATTCAACATACTAAGCAAAACATGAGTCATCAAAACAAAAATCATACAATTATAAGCATCCAAATGGTCATAATGCATATGCATGTGCATTAGATCTAGGGCATACATGTAAGTTTAAACAAGGTGAGAACACTAAATATAGATTCATATAAAACATGGGTGTCTCAAGTAACTAAACATGTATAACACTAGTCTAATAAACATGACATAAGCATAATGAACAATAAAACAAGACATGCTATGAATAGATGAACATGAAAAGCATGCAAATAAAAATGGGAGTTAGAGAATGATACCAAAACCGATGAAGGTGCATCTCTATTTCCAAATCACGGTGGTCCTCCCACCAAATCCCCTTGAGAGTGAAGCATCCAAATGGTTCGCTTTTGAAGCTTAGAACGCATCCACCTCAAGGCACCAATACTCTCACGTGATGCGAGAGCTCCCACCTACATCAAAAGTCAAGGAGGTAGTTTTTGGTACCCATTTTCTTTTGGGTCCACGGGGGTTAGTGTCTTTTCTAACCCAAACAAGATTGTTGCTAAATTTTCAAAATGTAAGAGATCATAGCAAAATCTAGCAGATGGCCTTTTCGGCCACAATGTGTACATGTGTACACATGAGCATACGTATTATGGTTGTGTCCGTGGAAAGCATGTGTATGCCGTGTAGGGTGTGCATGCAAAGATGGACCTTGTTTCTTGCGAACCAAGGTTTCCAAACGTGTATGATTTAAAGTGCATTGGCTCAAAGTGGAGCCCAAACATTCGACACTTTTCTTCAAAACATTTATATCATTTTCAATAGTGGAAGACAAAGTGGAGCATGCAATAGGTGTGCAAGAAGATGAAGAAGCTATACTAGTATGGCACACATGAGAATCAATATCAATTTTCAAAGATTCATTTTTCTTTAAAACCAAATCCAACTCTTTTGTAATTGAATCAATTTTATTTTTCAAAATAAGGTTATCTTTTAAAACAAAATCCAATTTAGAAGATAACACCTTATTGTTTTTCACAACATCACAATCATTTTTGCTTTTCAAAAATTCATTTTCCTTTAAGGCAAGTTCAAGTTGAGATTTAAGTGAGTCACGTTCACTTGCAATCTCTTCCTTCTCTTGCAAAACCGATTCAAAAGTTGAGCATAAACCCTTTAATTCATCTTTCAAAATAAGGTTGTCCTCTTTCAAAAGATTGTGTTTTTCAAGAAATTTTCAAGCTTTTGAGCAAGTTCCAAATTTAAAGATTGAACTTCTAAAATCCATAGCAATAGGATCTAGAGCTATCATCTAATTGAGTGTCCGATTGTACCTCAAGGGAGTTCTTCTCGTGGACCATGAGGCAATGCTCTTCGGACTTTTCTCTCTTAGATCTCCTCATCTTGTTGATAATCCTTGGAAGCTCGGGAGACGTCAATAAGCTCCAAACTGCAAAAGCCGAGTCATAACGATCAAACACCGGTAAAAGATGTTCATTAAGAGATGCTCTAAGTGCTAATGCATTAGCTTTTTTATGTTTGCTACTATTAGGGATTGATTCTTGAGTAGAGGCTTGATAAACTAGATGTCCTAGGCTTTTTAAATGTCTACTCATATTGGCCTTCCAAGCATCAAGTCTAAAATGGTCAAACATAGGAGGGCTATCCATGTGTGCAACTATATGTGTGCAAATGAAAAATGCAAATGAAGATTAGCAAACCAAGATCTCACTCCTAGGTGGTTAAACCAAAATATCAGGAGCGTAGGCTCTGATACCAATTGAAAATCACCTAGAGGGGGGGGTGAATAGGTGATATAGCTAATCTATTAACTAAATGCGGAATTTAAAAACTTAATTGCAATACACTCAAGTGTGATCAACAAATGATGCACACACAACCAAGCCAAGCAAATATGAATGCACAATATAAATAATTGCAAGGCACAAAGTAAAGAGAGAGATAGAGAGAGAGTCAATGGATCAAGCGCAAACAACAAGATATGTTTCGAGGTTCGAGCACCCAGCTCTACATCCCCGCCTTCGACACACGAAGGATTTCTAATCCACTAGCTAGTCCACAAAGAACTCTCACAAGGAGTACCCAACTCCTCTCTTTACAACCACTACCTCCTCCTTGAGGCAAGCTCCAATCCAACAAAACAATCACCTCACAACTTAAGGGATTAGCACAAAGCAAACAAGGATCACCTCACAACTTGAGGGATACAACTGATAGGAGAAGGAGATAGTGTGGTAGTTTGCACAAATATTCAGTAAAAGAGAGAAGGTTTAGAGTCAACCTTAGGTGCTTGATCACTCCACAATGTATTTAAAATTATTGATGTATCCTTTCCAAATCTCCGTAGTAGCACAAGCTATACGGGTCGAATCCACAAGGAGAGCTCATGATGGAAGTTTTACGGTTTAATGTGAAGATAGAAAATGAAGGTTCTTCTATGTCTTAAAAGAATGAAAAAGAATTGAAAAAGAAGTAAAAGAATTGGTGGACTTGTGCATGATGGAAATAAAATGAAAAGAAATCAAAAAGAAGATTTGCTTGGAAATAAAACTAAAAGAAAGAAAACTTGTAGAAGACTTTAAAGATGGAGAAAATCATGACTAGCTAACATTACTAATTTGCTAAACTTACTAAACTCCATGATGGTGATGCATGCCTCATGTTGATTCATCGGCATATGTTTGTCTTGCGTGTTGGTCTAGTTGCTTTCCCACTTGGATGACGGGTGATCATTCTTGGACTTGTCTTGTAGCCTCATAGATGTCATCGGCCTACAAGATAGACTTTCAATGGTGGAATCAAAAGAGCGACACTCAAGGGATGCTAAGGAAGAAGATACAACATTCATTAATTGAAGTAAAGAAGTTGTACAACAAATAGCATATGTTTGGTGATCCATCTCCATGTTCCATCAAGGCACTTGTTCTAAAGACAAGGCTCTAAATGAGGCACACATGAATCATATGGAGAATTACAACAAGAACTTGCCAAGCATGAAAGTAACCCATCGGGGATGAAAAAGACTCAACAACTTGCAAGATGAAGTATTTGGATTCACCCAAGAGTTAGAAGTTAAGCAAGATTAGTTGTTAGCTAGTCATGTAGAAGAATTTAGCTACTAGCCTTTACAAGAAAAGAAAAGCAATACATGAAATAAAAGTGCAATGAAAGTAAAGCTTGAATTAAAGAAAGCAAGTAAAGTACTAGAAATTGCTCAAGTAGAGAAAGGAGATTGGATTTATCCTTGCTTCACAAGTTGTCACACCTTGGTTTACACAAGCTCTCTCTCTCTCTCCAATCTCTCTTTTTGCAGAATTTCTAGGTAAGAAGAAGACTAAGAGGAGTAAAACCTAGAGAAAAATCAAAACACAATATCTTCTCTATTCTCTTCTCTCTTCAACCACTTTTTGCGAAGGCCCTGGTGGTGTATTTATAGCCTCAGAGAGAAGTCTCTAGAACCCAGTTTGTTGGAGAGAATCGCGGGCTCAACGGCTTTGAAACTGCCACAGATCTGCGACAGTTGCTGTGGATCTGCGGCAGAATCTTGGCCGTTGAGGCCGCGATTTCTGTTGCGCGTATCTCGTAGGTTGTTAGCCACGTGGACCTTCTGGAAGTTTGAGTTGGCGCGTGGATCTCTCCAGATCTTGGGCTCAACCTTTGGGCTCTCTTTTGGGCTTTGATTTATTTTCCTTTAATTTTTGATAATTAAAGGGATTTTGGGCTTTTTCTCAATTAAAATATAGACCTGCAAAAATAGAGAGAAAAGGATAAAAATCACATTTTTATTTGAAATATGCATGGTATGGATGTGGTAAAATATGCAAAAGTGAATAACAATCACACCCCCATACCTAGCTTTTGGCTCGTCCTCGAGCAAAAAAGAAAGAAAAAGAAAATCCTAACTAGTTTATTACACCACTTTCGTAGGTGACACGATTGCACTGAGCATGTGCAATAATCCGTTAAACCTCTAGGTTACCCTAGAGGAGGAGTGTTGTCTCCTGAGGGTTCTCAGCGGATTGCACCCACAAAATCCAAAAAGAAAAATAAAAGGGTTAGTGAAAATTTTGAACCATGTTTTAAAGATTCTCACTTAAGTTATAGGTTTCAGGTTACCCTAAAATAGTCATTCATCTTATAAGTGTCTATTTGGAGTTTTGTTTTCATCTTAGGTTAAGTTTTTAGGGAAAAGATCAAAAACCAGATTTTGCATCAATCCTATGATATATACATCTATAAATATGAAGGATCTTTCTTAGACTAAGTTCATTTATTTACTAATATATATAACATTTTTTTATATATATATACAATATTTTTTTTATTTTTTATTTACATTTCCTTAGCATCCTTAGGCTTTCTAGTTTACCCTTGTAACGAGTCTCTTACCGATGACTCCCAAACCAGACGGTCTTAGGGCACCAGATGAGAAAACATCCCTCGGGTTCGATGACTCGAGTAAAAAAGGCCACGAAGAAATTAAGGACTTAACCACCTTTAGGCGTGATTGGTAATGCTTCTTGAGGCCCTACTAACCAGCTTAATTAGTGGCTAAGTGTTTATTATTTATTTATATACATATTTATTTATTTTTTTCTTTTTCTATTTTTTTTATATATATATGTAAATAAAGTCACAAAGTCTTTGATTAATCCTTCAATATGTTTAATGTATATATCCTAAAGAAAGAATTAAAATCTAGTAATTTTTCTAATCCTTTATTACTTAACCTAAAAATCTGACAAAACTCTTCTTTTCAACTTATAATTAGAAATCTTAGTTTAGAGCTTCCTTAATCCCTAAAGTTATGTTTGATTCTTTAAACATGGATCAAGAATTTCCTTCTTTTTTTTTTTTATATTTTTTTCTAAAAAAAAATAAAATCTAACAAGAAAATAGAAAATCTACAAAGAAAGGTAAAATCTAAAAGAAAATAAAAACCTAAAAAGAAAGTGAAAATCCTAAAAAAAAAATAAAAAGCCTAAAAAGAAATGAAAAATCCTAGGTTAGCATCTACCCCCCCATACCTATCTCATGCATTGTCCCCAATGTATGCAAGATGAAATGATGCATGAAATAGGTAAAGGTATGAAGCTACTCCCTCCGTCGCTTTGGACCAGCAGTGGTGCTAGGTCCAGCCGACTGTGATCTTCTCAGCGCACCCTCGATACTATCCAACCTAGAGGATTGCTCCTCTACCTTCTTCCTAAGACGAACCTGCCCCCGAAAGATCTACTTCATGCCCCGCCAGATGGTGGACATGAAGGCACGTGAATCAGATGGGGGGTCCTGCCTCCAAAATGCGGCTCATCATCTTCTTCTAAGCTTTCCTCCGAAGAGGACTCCACCGTATATCTTCGGGTTGGACACTAGGTGTCCAAACCGCGTGCAAACAACTGTTGTATGAACTGGTGGGTCTCTCTGCAGTAATAAACACTCGGTCAAAAGAATCAAAGACATCATCTGGTAGGAAGGTCCTACACAGACGAGTAATCAGGATTGGATGGGAATATTTGGCACCCCGAGTGCGGGAGGAATTGGCAAGGATTGCGTGGAAGATTGCCTTATTTAAACAGACAGTGTGTTGTCGTGTCATCAAATCATGAATTATTTGCAACACTGGTCTGTTAAAGGATGTGACATGTTCAAGCCCTAAAATGTTGCGTTGGATCCAGCGTCCAACGCAATACACATTTCGAAAGGTGGTATTGGCTTTGAGCCCACGATCCTGCTCTGTGCAACTAGCCCCATGATTGTAATGTAGTCTATCAGTGGCAAGGGGTCGCTATGATGGGGGTGACTTGGGACAGTAGTAATTTCCTCAAGAAGAGGGATTGTGATAAAGATGTCCCCTAACGGCATATGGACTACGAATTGGTACATTTCATAATTAACAGATGCATGATCAAGTGCATTATAGAATGTAGAGACTAAGTCAGGGCAGTAATATGCATCATTTGCACTGTTATCATATACCAAAGAATACCAATTCCATGCATGTAATCGATCAACAAATATGTGTCCATACCCCCCATGATCATTCAGAATTTTTGAAAAATCTTTTTCCACAAACAGTTTTGGGGCCATGTGTAATAGTGTAAATTAAAGCAATGGATCTAGAGATGAAAGATCAAACCGCCCCCGGAGTTCGTGGGGGGAAATCCAAGTCGGGTGTGCAGAGGGCACAGGAAGAAGAATTCAGTTGATCTTGCACTAGATCGGCCACCAATGAAAAATTTCGATCGGCCAGAAATTTTTCGGCGCTCCAGTTACTGCAGGACAGCCGCAGATCTGCGGCAAGGGTTGTGGAATTGCGGCAGACTGAGGGTTTTTGAGGAAGGGAAAAAAATTTGAAAGCGGCGCTTGAGGAGAGGATTTAAGATCTGAGAGGATTTTCTGCGTTTGAGGGATGAGGGTAGGGTAGAGAATATTTATAGGAGGGAAGTAAAAGGAGATTTCCAACTTTAGCCCTAGGTTAAAAGTGAATTTACAAGCCTAGGGATATGGAATCTTGAAAAATGAGTTTGACCCTAGGGAAGAGATGTGAAGACCTAGGAATTTTGAATTTGAAAAGTTGTGAAACTCCTTTAAGCACATAAGTCCCTCATTTTCTTATTATTATTATTATTTTTTTATTTTATTTTATTTTTTATAAAAGTGTACAAAAGAATTATTTACAAGAAATATTTACAAATGTGTACAGTGCCTAGGCTATTCTTTTGGTCCTTTCCCCCTGGCCCATTTCCCATCGTTCCAGTGTGTTTGTTTGCGCGGGCTCAGTTGGGAAACGTATTGAATTATTTTCTTAGCCCTAGGTATTTCCAGATTCAATTGTTTGTTATCATTCATGCTCATTCCACCACATTGTTCACTAAAAAATTCCTTGCCACCACTTTCACTCTGAATCTCATTACTTCCAATGTTAAGGAATTCCAGTTCCTGTCCATACAATTCTTCAAAGCTCAGGTCAACATTTTCCTTAGGAAGTGTACAATCAGTTAACCTACCCCGAATTGGCTCATCCAGACACATAAGCTCATTAGCGAAAAGGTCTTCAAAGGATATGTCAATTGGAGGTTCTTGAACTATATCCTCGTGGGATACAGTCACAGTTGGCTCAGTGAAAGTGAAAATACCCAAATCAACTTTCCCCTTTTGAAAGGGTACTCGGATAACAGGATTTTCCACTTCAAGAGAATCACAAACTTGTGACTCATCTTTCCCTATTTCCTCACAATTGTCTCTAATAAAGCTGACCTCAAATGTTTGATCTTTTGTTTTATGAGGCGGTGTGTGGAAGACATTCATTTCACGAGTCATGTCACCAAAGGTTAACCTCATTGATCCATTTCGGCAATTGATGATGGCATTTGCAGTAGCCAGGAATGGTCGTCCCAAAATTACAGGAGTTTGAGCCCTTTGGTTGGAATTAGACACAGGTTGTGTCTCAAGGACTACAAAATCTACAGGGTATATGAACTCCCCAACTTTGACAAGGACATCGTGAATTTCCCCCTTGGGTCTCTTGACAGAACGATCAGCCAATTGTATGGTCATTTGGGTCGGGAGAAGATCGCCTAACCCTAATTGCTGGTACACAGAAAAAGGTAGGAGATTGATACTGGCCCCTAAATCAAGTAGTGCCCTATTGATGGTAGTCTGTCCTATGATGCATGAAATGGTGGGGCTCCCTGGGTCTTTGTATTTAACAGGAGTTGGACCAGTGAGCAACTCGCTAATGGTTGATGCTAGGAAGACTTTCTTAGGGACTTGTGTTTTCCTCTTCTTGGTGCACATTTCCTTTAAGAATTTAGTATATGATGGCACTTGTTGTATGGCATCAAGAAGAGGGACATTGATTTGGACCTTATTAAACATTTCTCTTATCTTCTCCATATGAGCGTTTGTCTTGTTATTTGTAAGCCTATTTGGAAATGGTACAATAGGCTTATAAGGTTGCTCATCTACCTTCTCTTTACCCTTGGCTTTTGAAGTGGATGGCTCTGTACTAGAAGATGGTTTGTCAGAAGCTGGTTGTATTGGGACAGGAGGTGTTGGCTTTGGTACTGGATGGGATGATTGACTAGAAACCTTATTGTCTATCTGTTTTCCAGATCTCAGGGTATGAATAGCATTACAATGACTGGGTCCTGTGTCTTCCACTTTATGCAAAGGGAAGTGATGTTTGGGATTTGACAAGGGCTGGCTTGGTAACAGTCCTTTTTGTCTCTCATTTACTGAATTAGTCAATTGCCCAATTTGGACCTGAACTTTATTCATATCTTGTTGATAGTTCTTTGTAAAGGTTTCTAACATTTTCCTCAACTCTGATATTTCTGAATCATTTGGGGTGGATGTTGATAATATGGAGACTGGAATTGTGATTGGTAATGTGGTGGGTTCTAATATGGTTGTGACTGTGGTGGACTTTGAGATGGATGAACATTCTGTGAATTATGATTGAAACTGGGTGGGTGAGACTGAGCATTATAAGGATGTGGAAATGGTGGCCTATGATGCTCAGGACCAGACTGACTCCACAAAAAATTTGGATGGTTTCGCCATCCCAAATTATACGTGTTGGAGTATGGATTGTGAGGGGGTCTGGTAAAAGCTGCATTTGTGTTCTCCTGATATGATTGGGGCTGATACAAAGGACACTCCTCAAAACATGGTTGAGATCATGACAGTAAATGCAACCCGGTTTGATCACAGGTGATGGGTTGACCTGATTGACAACAGAATTTCCTCTTGACTCAAGCAGTTTTATCCTCTTCATCAATTGTGTGATCTTGGCTTCCGCAGCTATAGAGGATTCTATGGAGTGCATACCAGTTCTGGAAGTGGTGGAAGGGGGTTT
This sequence comes from Agave tequilana, assembly GCA_038442645.1. Classification (NCBI taxonomy): domain Eukaryota; kingdom Viridiplantae; phylum Streptophyta; class Magnoliopsida; order Asparagales; family Asparagaceae; genus Agave; species Agave tequilana. The sequence goes on from JAVJIF010000137.1 coordinate 14,679, forward strand.
ATCAGGGCATGACTCCCACTGAATGGTTTTCTCAGCTAAGGCTTCAAATAAATCCCACCCCTGATTCTCATCTTTCTTCAAAAATTCCCCTTGGCACATGGATTCAAGGAGTGTTTTCGTTTGGTAATCTAGACCGTCATAGATAATCTGGCACTGACGCCATTTCTCTATGCCGTGATGAGGACATAGAGCTAGAAGGTCTTTGAAACGCTCAAAATATTTCCAGAACGGTTCGTGTGTTTCCTGCTTGAATTGCATGATATTCTTTCGCATGAGGGCTGTTTTGTGGATGGGATAGAATTTCTTAAGAAAGACTTTTACAAAATCATCCCATGAAGATATGGAACTGACGGGAAGATTGTAAAGCCAGTTCTTAGCTAAATCCTTAAGTGCAAACGGTATGAACCTTAACCTAACAGCATCCTCGGTCAGTGGAGAAATTCTCATCATTAAACATACTTCTTCAAACTCTCGAATGAAGAGGTATGCGTCCTTAGACTCTAGACCATGAAATCGGGGAAGTGTATTAATGAATTGCGGTTTCAGCTCAAAGTGATTTCCATTTGGTTCAGGAAGAAGAATGCACGATGGAAGGGAAGTGCGAATCGGATAGAATCGATCTTGAAGTGAAACGTTGTTTTCCATTGTGTCAAGTGGTTGTGTAAGTGCAAGTGTAGAAAGTCTAACAAGTCTTGCAGAATTTGGATCACGGAACCACTCTTGCATATATAGTCATAAACAACGTGCACCGATCACACCAGCGAAAAGAAAAAATGAAAATAACAAAAAAAATAAAAGAAAAATCAATCCAAGTTATCTAGGATTCCTGGACCTAGACGACTCCTAACTGATTAGATCGTCCACGGGAGGTTTAGTGTAGACTTTGACCACAAGCAACTCAGCCAGGTAAGGGTAAGGTTGTTGGGAGGTTTTCCGTCAAAGACGTTCCTTAATTAAGTAACCACCAACCTTCGGGCTTTCGGCCCTCAATCCCTTTCCTAGACACTGATTTTGCAAAAGTCAATTTCCAACACTTTTCCCCCTTAGGATAATCTCCTAAGTGAGTCCGGATGTCCCTAGGGCCAACGTCTATCAAATTTTATTACAAGCTTGGGATTGTGAGTGCTTGGAAAATGATTTTTGGGCTAAGGAAAGGGTGATGAAATCTCCCACCTTATCTTATTTATGGGTGGTGCCCTTAAAATCGATTTTGTGCAAGTGTACGATATAAACAAACAAGGTTCACTCAAAGCGATAAAATATCAACCAAGAAGTGAGTCCTAATCAAAATACAATGCGCATGAACCTTGCATCCAGCACTCTTCAACAGTAAAGTAAATGAATTGAAAAGACACGTGCCTAGAAATGCAAATGTCTAATCAATTTTTAACTTTGCAACCAATTTTTTACTGTTGATTATTAGCAGATATAAGGTGTAGCATACAAGAATTTAAGTATTGCAGCAGCTGTATTTTGCAGAGCAAGCAACCCTGCAGAAATCTTGTCAGTAGTTCACTCCTCCTTGTCGCAATTCCACGGTTTTGGCCGCAGATCTGCGGCAATTCAGAGGGCAACTGGTTTCTGCTTTCAAGAGCAGAAGCTCAGAGCCACTTATATGTTACTGCAATGCAAATTTTCCTGTTTTCTTCACCTGTAACCTGCAACAGAGAAGAAGATTCGTTTAGTTCTTCACTTGAAATCAAAAACCGTTGCTCTCCCCGGCAACGGCGCCAAAAATTTGATTGGGAAAGGAGATAGTGTGGTAGTTTGTACAAATATTCAGTAAAAGAGAGAAGGTTTAGAGTCAACCTTAGGTGCTTGATCACTCCACAATGTATTTCAAATTATTGATGTATCCTTTCCAAATCTCCCTAGTTGCACAAGCTATACGGGTCGAATCCACAAGGAGAGCTCACGATGGAAGTTTTACGGTTTAATGTGAAGATAGAAAACGAAGGTTCTTCTATGTCTTAAAAGAATGAAAAAGAATTGAAAAAGAAGTAAAAGAATTGGTGGACTTGTGCATGATGGAAATAAAATGAAAAGAAATCAAAAAGAAGATTTGCTTGGAAATAAAACTAAAAGAAAGAAAACTTGTAGAAGACTTTAAAGATGGAGAAAACCATGACTAGCTAACATTACTAATTTGCTAAACTTACTAAACTCCATGATGGTGATGCATGCCTCATGTTGATTCATCGGTATATGTTTGTCTTGCGTGTTGGTCTAATTGCTTTCCCACTTGGATGACGGGTGATCATTCTTGGACTTGTCTTGTAGCCTCATAGATGTCATCGGCCTACAAGATAGACTTTCAATGGTGGAATCAAAAGAGCGACAGTCAAGGGATGCTAAGGAAGAAGATACAACATTCATTAATTGAAGTAAAGAAGTTGTACAACAAATAGCATATGTTTGGTGATCCATCTCCATGTTCCATCAAGGCACTTGTTCTAAAGACAAGGCTCTAAATGAGGCACACATGAATCATATGGAGAATTACAACAAGAACTTGCCAAGCATGAAAGTAACCCATTGGGGATGAAAAAGACTCAACAACTTGCAAGATGAAGTATTTGCATTCACCCAAGAGTTAGAAGTTAAGCAAGATTAGTTGTTAGCTAGTCATGTAGAAGAATTTAGCTACTAGCCATTACAAGAAAAGAAAAGCAATGCATGAAATAAAAGTGCAATGAAAGTAAAGCTTGAATTAAAGAAAGCAAGTAAAGTACTAGAAATTGCTCAAGTAGAGAAAGGAGATTGGATTTATCCTTGCTTCACAAGTTGTCACACCTTGGTTTACACAAGCTCTCTCTCTCTCACAATCTCTCTTCTTGCAAAATTTCTAGGGAAGAAGAAGACTAAGAGGAGTAAAACCTAGAGAAAAATCAAAATACAATATCTTCTCTATTCTCTTCTCTCTTCAACCACTTTTTGCGAAGGCCCTGGTGGTGTATTTATAGCCTCAGAGAGAAGTCTCTAGAACCCAGTTTGTTGGAGAGAATCGCGGGCTCAACGGCCTTGAAACTGTCGCAGATCTGCGGCAGTTGCTGTGGATCTGCGGCAGAATCTTGGCCGTTGAGGCCGCGATTTCTATGCGCGTATCTCGTAGGTTGTTAGCCACGTGGACCTTCTGGAAGTTTGAGTTGGCGCGTGGATCTCTCCAGATCTTGGGCTCAACCTTTGGGCTCTCTTTTGGGCTTTGATTTATTTTCCTTTAATTTTTGATAATTAAAGGGATTTTGGGCTTTTTCTCAATTAAAATATAGACCTGCAAAAATAGAGAGAAAAGGATTAAAAATCACATTTTTATTTGAAATATGCATGGTATGGATGTGGTAAAATATGCAAAAGTGAATAACAATCAACAACCCAAAGGCACAAAGCCAAGAAAAGATTGGGTTTACAACTTGGTGGTCTAAGAAACAACCACAAACAATTCTTTCTCTCACACAAAGATCCTATAGAATGAGATAGTAGATTTTAGCTCAAGTGTTGAGAAAACCAAAGGAATGGAAATCAAAATCACAAAGAAAAATCCTTGGGAAAAACTGAAACTAAGATAGAGAAGTTCAATTAAAATCTTTTCCCAAAAACCCTTTCTTTGATTTTCCAAAACCTAGCAAAAACACCAAATAGATTGTTCAATTCAAGTCCAAAAACTTCTTTTGATTGCTGTGAAAACACCAGAGAGTAGGAAAAAATTCGCACAAAAAATCTTAGAGAAAAACTCTTACAAATGGGGTATTTGTAGACCCCAGAAAAATATAGCCGTTGGCAGCTGAAAATGTCAGAAATACACTGCCGGTCAACCGGCCGGTCGACCGTCCAACGGTCAAATTCTGCCCGTTGGCAGCTACCGGTCGACCGCCCCGGTCGACCCAAACAAACAGAGAGCTCTGCTCTCAGACCCGGTCGACCGTGACGGTCGACCGTCCATGTCTGCCAAACGTGCACAGATTTGTGCACGTCGGTCGACCGACCCGGTCGACCGACTTCATGCCAAGTCGACTTGGTCAGAAGACTAGTCGACTGGTGAAGCCTGGAACAGAAAACTGGGTCAGAAAAACTAAGGAATTAAATATCCAATAAATTCTGTAAACTACTTAAAAATCCCAAAAATAGTTTTATCATTTTGTATTGATATATAAACATGTGGTAAAAAGTTTTGCTCAAATATCAATCAATATGAACTATTTTTGTGTCTTATCATTTTTACCAAAAACCAAAAACTGTATTTTCTAAAACTTGGATTTTGAATAGAAAATACGTTTTGTCCAAAACTCTTCCAAATAGAAAAACATGATATTTAAACACTTTGAAGCATGATGCATATGGATAGAAATCCAATATACATGAAACATATATATATCATAGTTTTTTCTTTAATTCCAAAAATAAGTTTTGTTAAAACACAAAACCTAAAGCACATGAAATAGGTATATCAAAGTAAGTTTGTCTGAGAGTTGAAGCATGCATGTATATAGAACAAATCTCATATACATTAAACCATGTAAACTTGTTTTGATATAATATCTATTCATGCAAACCAAGATCGGTTAAACTAAAAACCAAAAACCAAAACATGAAGTGTGTGTTGTGAACTTGAGCATATCATACTATCTAATCTTTACAATTTGGATCTAAACACAAAACTAAACAATGGTACCGATGTCTTCTTGTAGAGCGCAATCTCCAAGCCGACTCGATCCAAAACTCTTTGATCCACCGAGCAAGTGCTATGTATGATCTTTGACGCTCGGGCTCTTGAATCAACATGTGAAAGATGTGTGGAAGCTTTCACCAACTAATATCTTGATTAATGATCTGAAACTTAAACATCACAAGATAATTAGTACACTTAACTACATGAGTTAATCATCATCAAAACTAGAGTGGAAGGCCTTTGGGCCAACACCCTTTTGCCTCTCATGTTGTGGATTGGCTAATTGGCTCATTTGACCCTCTAACCTCTGTATTGTTTGCATGAGAAAATCTTGGTTCTTCATGTACCTTTTCATATTTCTCTCAAAATCAGTCATTCTCCTTTCAAGTTGAGGATTCTGGAAGGAAGATGGTGGAGCTTGGTTGGGAAAGTTTTGTTGATAATTTGAAAAATTATTGGGAGAATTGTGACAGCAATTTAAAAAGTTGGGATGATGATTGGAAGAATTATTGGAATTATGGAAGTGCCTTGCGTGGTTTGACCGTGGGTGGTCATTATTTTGTTGGCTCCATGAGAAATTTAGGTGATTTCTCCAGCCAGGATTGTACTTTGGAGCGTAAGGATCATTGTTCGGCCTTGAAAAGGCTGCATTCATCGGTTCTGGAAAGTGTTATTTAGCTTGAAACACAGGACACTCCTCAAACACATGATTCATGGCCTGACAGTAAGTACAATCCAGAGTTGAAAATGGTTTGGGCTGACTTGATTGACTGGACTTGGTTCCTTAGTTTCTAAAGGTTCCAGTCTTCTCGTTAGGTTAGCGAACTTAGCCTCGTTAGCTATGAATGATTCAATAGAATGGAGACCTCTTTTTGAAAAGATGGAGTTTAGATTCCTAGAGCTTTCACTAGTAGGTTCTCATTGGATGGCCTTTTCAGCTAGATTCTCATATAAATCCCATCCTTCATGCTCATCCTTCTATAAGAATCCCCTTGGCACATGCTTTCTAAGAGGGTCTTGGTTGAGTAGTCTAAACCGTTATAAAGAATTTGGCATTATCGCCATTTCTCTATTCCATGATGAGGACATTGGACAAGGAAGTTTTTGAAGCGTTCAAAGTACCTCCAAAATGGTTAACTAGGTTCTTTCTTGAACTGCATGATGTTTTTCCTAACGAGGGCGGTCTTATGAATTGGATAGAATTTCTTCAAGAAGACCTTGATGAAACCATCCCAAGATGTGATAGAGCCGACCGCTAAGCTTAGGGCCATTTCTTGGCTAAGTCCTTAACAGCAAATGGGACAAATCTCAACCTAATAGCATCATCTGCAAGGTGTGAAATTTTTATTATTAAGCATACTTCCTCAAATTCTCTTATGAAGAAATAAGCATCTTCAGACTCTAAGCCATGAAACTTAGGGAGTGTATTGATGAACTATGGCTTAAACTCAAAGTTGTGTTCACCAACCAATGGAAGTTGGATGCAGGATGGAAGTGAGGTTCTAATGGGATAGAACCTATCCTGCAAAGATGTCGGTTGAGCCATAACCAAATCTGGTTTTGGTTCAAACTTTAGTAGTGATGTGTTTCTAGTCAACCTAGATAAATTAAGGTCTCCTGACCACATTTGCATACACAAACACAATCACAAACAAGTTCACCAATAGTCAATCAAGAGAAAAAAATCAAGCCTAGTCTAAGGTAACCTCGACCTAGACAACTCCTAACTAGTTGATTGTCCACAGGAGGTATAATGCAGACTTTGACCACAAGCTAATTAGCCAGGTCAGGACAAGATTGGTGGGAGGTATCCGCGCAAAAGCGACGGGCCTAATTAAGCCAAACCACTGGCCTTCGGGGTTTCACCCCTCAATCCCTTTCCAAAACACTGATTTGATAGGAGTTATATTCTAACACCTTCCCCTTAGGATAATCTCCTAGTGAGTTCGAGATGTCCCTAACACTAACGTCTATCAGTTTTTACTTAGGCTTAGGTTGTGCATGCTTGGAGATGATTTGTGGGCTAAGGAAGGGTAATGACTTCCCCACCTTATCTTGATTTGGGTTTTGCCCTTAGAATTTATTGTGCAAAGTGTACAAGATATAGAAAAGTAGCATTCAAAAGTAAATATCACCCAAGAATATTTCCTAAATTATATGCTATGCATACATACCTTGTCTCCAGTTATCTTCAACAGTAATTGTAAAATAAACGTAATTAGACAAATGCCTAGAGTGCAAGTCTAAACGTTTTTTAGGCAATTAACAATTACTCAAATTACTATTGGATTAAAAACAGGGAGTGTGTATATCAAATATAGCAAGAATAATACACAAAAACTGTATTTTTGCAAAGTGGTATGTCCTGCAAAAAAAAAGTTTTTTTAGTAGTCCACAAATTTTCAAACTTGCGCTGTAATTTCTTGAAATTCTATTTCTAACTTTCGAGAGTAGGGGCAAAGAATAACAAGTCTTCTCTTGCAAAGCTTGAATGCTAAATCTGAATCTTGATGTTCCAGAAACATGAATCCAAACTTATTAAAAAATAAATACACCGTTCCCTCCCCGACAATGGCGCCAAAATTTGATTGCAAAATTAAAGAGATAAGCATTACCTGTAGCTTTGGGCTAACGGGTCGTGTCCATGAGGAGGAATGTGATGAAAGCTTTTCGGTGTTTTGTTTTAGAAAGCTAAGAATGGTGCTAATTTTTTAATTGAAAAGATAATGGAGAGAAGGGAAGTGATTTAAAGAAAAACATAAAATTTAGAGAAGGCTTTGGAAAAGGTGATTTTTTAATAAAGCTTGAAAAGTGATTTGTTGTTTTTTTATTAATACGAAGAAGATCTGGACTCACTATCTCACTACTCAGCGATGTGTTCTTCTCTTGAAATTCTTAGTGCCTCAATTTGATCATAGACAAAAACATAAGATTGAGTTTAGAAAGTGTTAAGCAAAGCACATAAGATAGTTTGAAAAAGTTAACTCTTTTCTTTAAGAAATCGTCTTGAGTTGAATATTAAATCATCAAGTAATTCAAGTATGAGATAAAAACAAGTTCAAGAGACATTTTTAAAAGAAGTGAAAGTTTAAAAATCTAAACCCATCCTCATGTGCCTTCAAGAACACTTTCAAGAAGAAAGGCTTAGTTTAGGCATGCAAATGATTCATTGGGTTTTTTCATCAAAACTATTCGAAAAGAAGAGGGATCGGAGAGAGGAATAATAGTGAGCCCAGAAAACTAATTTAGCTACTCATGGAAGATGAACAATGCAAGTAAATAAAGCAAGATATACCGTGAAATGGAGTGGAAGAAGAGAAACTTGATCCTTGTATTGATGTCATTTCAATCTTTAGATTACAATCACTTAATTCCTCTCTCTCACCAGTATTTGTACTGAACTACAAATTATAAAATAAATATACAACTTCTATACTATCTAACAAAGAGCCAAAAACCTTAAAAATAAGGAGAAAAACTAAATCTAAGTTCTGATCCCTTTTTCTGTACAAAACCCTGCTTTTTATAGGCAAAACCCCAGAGGGAAAGAAGTGAGGAGATAAAGGGAGAAAACGCTCCCCTTATCTCCACCAATAAGCCGCGGATCCACGGCCAGGATGTGGCCAATTGGCCACATCCTGGTGGAGAATAGGCTGGCGTCGGCTTTGGCTCCCTTGTATCTTGCTGGATTCACTATTTCAACTCCCGATTTGACGAAATGATCTTTGATTGTTGGCTTCAACCGCTTGATTTGAGAAGATTCATTTAAACCAGTTTTCAACCTTTCTGATTGCCATGATCTGTCGTGATTCCCAGATTTCAAATTTACTCTGAATTAAATCAGAATTTGATGGACTTTTGGGGTCGTTTCTCTTTCCTATCCTTTAGCAGTAGGCCTGCATTTTATAAAGAAAAATAGGACTTATTAATATGATTTATTTAGATAATAAGCATGGTAATGTGACAATATGTATGCAATATATATGACCGATCAGTTTCACTTCCTCATCTTGGTGATAGGGTTATGCTTGTGAGCTACTTTGTGGTCAAGAGTTCATCACCGATTTTCTTCTATTGAGAAGTTGTAGAGGTTGCGGCCTCGAGCGAACTAGTGAGCTCTAAGTTGGTATTGTGGCACCGTGAGAGAGGACAAGTGTGTCCGAAGAGTTCTAATGAGAACTTGTAACCAGTTGACGATCTAGTAGGATAGGTCATAGTGAAAATTCTTCATAGTGTTGAAGGCGGGGACGTAGAGCAGTGGGCTGAACCTCAAAATATATTCTTGTGCTTATGATTGCTTACTCTATCTCTCTCTCTCTCTCTCTCTTAACTCTACTCTCTCTTTACTTGCACTTTATATTGCTTACTCTCTTGCAAGTTGTATTTGTTATTTGCTAGGTTGCTAGCAAGTTATTTTAATTCTACATTATTTGTCATTAAGTATAGCCATCACCTATTCACCCCCCTCTAGGTGATTTTCAGTTGGTATCAGAGCCTAACCCTAACTTTTGGTTTAATCACCTTACGGAGATCCTCGGTATTTAGCTATATTCATTTGTTGCATCTATTATTTGTTTGCGCACTAACTTATTTTCATGGCATCTGATTGAGGTTTTACCTGCACACAAGAATACAGAATTTCAGAACTACAAGAATAAAGAGTGCAAGTTCTCAATACTACCGCTATAGCAAGTGGCTCTGCGGGTCGTGATCCACAAGGAGGGACTACCAATGAAGCTTTTTTAGTAAGTTCTCTTTTAGGTTATGGTTAAAGATCTTCTTTTAGTTCTTAAAAGGAAAATGAAAAAGAGCTATAGTTAAGTAAGAAAGAAAGTGATAAATAGAGAAGGTGGAGAAAATGGAAGTGGATATGTATAAAGAAATGAAAAAGAGTTAAAAAAATTTGGAAGACTATGGTGTTGGTAATTTACACTAAAATTAAAAGAAAAGAAAACCTAAAAGAAAAGCTTACCTCCTTTGGTTGATGACTTACCTGGAACACTTGCATATTTTACCTTCCTTCGGAGGCGATCAACGCATAACCCATAAGATCGAGTTCAGTCCCCATTCGCATTACATTATCAAGATGAACAAGAATGAAATGATACAGAATCTTGACGAGGAGAACATCATCATGAAATATCGGTGGCACTCACACAAACATTGCTATACTGATGCTTCCAGATTCACTTGGATTCTCATCATAACCAAAAGAGTAAAAGTTGAAAGAAGAAGAAGAAAACAAAAGTAAAGACAAATATAAAAAAAAGTTACCTTTTATTCGTTACAGAAACGACAGAAGAAAGGAGGAGGGTACATCGGTGTCACTCTCAACATAAGCCTCTCTGTTACTTACATGAATCTCAGTCTAATCTATGCTTACAAAGAAACAAAAATTACATAAAAAGAAAATAAAAACCTACAGTAAAAAGAATGAAAAACTGGCCTAAACTCTATCTCTGCTAGGTCGTCCTCCCTTTTGCCTTTGAGATTGCAGGTATTTATAGGAGAAATGCAGAGGGTAGAGGAGTATGAAGATAAGGGAATTTGGCTATTTCTGAATTTGAATCTTTCTCTTTTCTCTAAACTTGATTTGATGTGGATATTCAGTTCTGATCTGCAGCTTATTAGCGTATTGATTGCTAATATAGATTATCAAATGATAGAATTAGAAATAATGATCAACTTAAGCGTTGTAGCCCTTTAAGTTCTCTTTCTGGATCATCTTGAATCATTAGATTTGAATTCTGGTAGCGAAAGTTATGATTCAAATACTAAAATGTATCCAGCCAGAATCTGAGTCAGAATTCCTTCATCTCATCCGTTGATCTTCTCTCTATCCATTTATCCCTTTAGATTTGGACTTTGTATTTGATGTTATCCTCGGTTGATCTTTAGCTTTAACCACCTGATTAACCAAAAACTAAATTTAACCAACTGAATCTAGGATCATCCTCCTCTAACCAAATAGATCTAGTTAAATTTGAATTTAACTGATATTTATTTGATTTTATCCTCTTTCTCCCCATGATTATCTTCTACAAAATAGACATTTAAGATAAGGAATTTAGCAGATTTATTACAGGATAAATATGAAATATAATAAAGAATAATGCAATAAATGTGTGCAATCACACTCCCACACCTACATTTTGCTCGTCCTTGAGAAAAATAACAAAGCTAAATCAAAGATTATTAGACCACTTTCACAGGTCACGCGATTGCACTGAGCTTGTGAAACAAGCCATTAAACTTCTAGGTTACCCCTAGAGAACGAGTTTTGTCTCGTGAGGGTTTTCAGTAGATTGCACCCACAAAATCCATAAAGAAAGAGAAAATTGTTAATATTTTGAAAACACATTTTGAAAGAAAAATATTTAAAATATTATTGTAAGATTTAAGTAATCTATAAGTTATAGAAAAACTGAATTTTTCATTCCTAAACTTAGTCTCTATTCAAAAATTTATAATCAATCAAAGTAAGGAGTCAAATTGTGCTTCTCATCTAGTCTATTACTTTATCATAAGTCATATGCACCTCTGTGACCGTGAAGTTTTGACTAAGAGTTCTTTAACTCTAACTCTTATACCTTATTTATTTATTTATATGTATATATATTAATTTTATTTTTGGTGATACTATTCCTAAGTTCTATTAGGCTTTCTAATCTGCCCATGTAACGAGCCTTTAATCGATGACTCCCAAACCAAACGGTCTTAGAGCACCGGGTGACAAAACACCATAAGGACTTAAGAACTCGAGCAAACAAGGCCACAAAATTAAGGATTTTATTATATGAACAGCTTTTAGGCGTGAATACTTATGCTTTATGAGGCACAAATACCCAGCATAATCAGAAGATTTTTATAGATATATATATATTTCTTTTTTCAAACTTATCTAATCATCTTTTGCATAAATACCAAGGTTGCTTAGGCCATAGCACCTAACTAATCAATAATTAGATTTGTTTATTTTTCATAGATATATATATATATATATTTAATAAGGCATAAGAATCTTTATTTTTGAACCCTAAGTGTGTAAGTGTATAAAGTGCGCATATTTCATCAAGACAAAACCAAGACTAAATTACTTTGATAAATTATCTTCCTAATCCAAAAATCAAACAGATAATCTTATTTTGACCAAGTATAAGAAATCCTAATTATGATTATCCTATTCCTTAAAATTGACTTAATTTTATAAAAAAATATGTCAAAATATTATTTCTATTTTCAAAAAGTTTTTAAAAGTAAAGAAAATGTTAATTTTTAAATAAAAAGAAAAACCTAAGTTATGTTAGACCCTCCCCCACACCTATCTTATGCATTGTCCTCAATGTATGAATTAAGTCATAGATGCATGAAAAAGAAGAAGGGGAAGCAAAATATTACCTTAAGGTGGTGGTTCTGGTGGTGGTCTGATTGATCTACGAAATGCGGCCCAATCGAATTTTCGTGGAGTTCGGAGGAACCCACCAGAAATCTCTCTAATATAACCCACTAAAATGATGTACACATGACTGATTTTTATTAAATATTTTACCCCATCTAATTTTCAAATTTCATATTTAATTTCGGAGTCAATTTTGTCAACCGCCTTGCCCCAAAATGGAGTGTGAAAAGATGAAATTATTGACTTGGACTTAGGAAGTATAAGAACTAATACCGACTCAGGAATGTGACTTAAGTCAAGTAAAGGTTCAAGAGTCGAGATTGGTTCAGGGAGTGGGTCTAAATCAAGAAATTGAAACTCAAGTCCACATTCAATTCCCCACAATAGAATGTGACTTAATATTGGTGATTGGTCACTAATGTTGCATATTTAATGTCACATTTCCATACTCATTTTAGAATAAAAGCCTGCATTGCCCTAATTATTTGTTTAATTTATTTGCAGGCCCAATCCTTAAGGAGATGAAGAGAAATGAGCCCAAAAGCCCACCAGAATTCTAAATTAAATCAGAATAAATTCGCACACACAAAATCAGGGCAAAATCAAGAGGTTGAAACCGGTTGAGAAGAATCCTCTCAGAATCGATCGGTTAAAGCCAAGAATCCAAGGTCATTTCGTCAGAATCCGGAGCTCAAACGACAAAACCAACAAAGAATAAAGCCAGAAGAAACCCCCGGAGAGACCCACCAATAGGGTGTGGCCATCTGGCTACACCCTGGCCGCGGAAACGCGGCTTGGGCCGCGTTTCCGCGGCAATCTTGGGGAGTTAGGGGGAGCGTTTGCTCCCCCGACCTCCCCGGGATCCTGGTTGTTGGGTTTTTGGCCTATAAAAGGGCATTCTCTGTACTGAAATTGGACGCCAATGCAGATTAGGATTTAGCCTAGTTTTAATTCTTTGTAGTTTAGGTTTTCTTTTCTTGTTATGTAATTTGTATGTAACTTAGGGTAGAAGAAGATTCATGTAAGTAAGAGAGAGAGGCTGAAGTTGAGAGTGACACCGACGATGTACCCTCCTCCTTTCTTCCATTGTCTCTGCAATTAATAAAGGTAAAAGTTCTTTTTATGTTTGTATTTTCTTTTGTTTCGTCTTCCTCTTCTACTTTACCTTGGTTGTTGTTGTTGAGTGTACAAGTGAATTCCAAAGCAAGTATAACTAAGCTACGTGAGAGCCAGCGATAGTTCATGAAGACGTTCTCCTCTTCCAAGATCCGCATCACTTTGTTCTTGCTAGGCCTGACGATATAATGTGCACGGGGACTGAGCTTGAGCTTATGATCTATGCGTTGAACGCCTCCGAAGCAAAGGTAGAACATGCAACGGTTTCCAGGTAAGTCATCACTCAACCTAGGTAAGTATTTCAACACTTTTCATTCTTTCTTTTCCTTTACTTCTTTAGTATAGATCACCAACCATCTCCTCCAACTCTTTCTTCTCCACTTCATTGTACATAGTCGCTTTTATTGTTTTCTGATTTCCACCTTCTTCATCTCTCACTTTCTTCCTAACTTTAACTATTACTTCTTTTTCTTTTTCTTAACTTTAAAAACAGAGAAGAACTTTCGCTTTTCTTCTTAACGATTTCAATAAAGAACCGTAACGCTTCCATCGCAAACCCTCCTTGTGGATCACGACCCGCATAGCCACTTGCTATAGCGGAAGAATTGAGCACTTGCACATATTTGTTTTAAGTTCTGTAATCTCGTTTTTTTGTGCAGGTTTAGCCTCAATCAAATTTTGGCGCCGTTGCCGGGGAGGGTAACATGTTTTTTTTATTGAAATCTGAATTTTTTTTAAAATTTTTTAGAACTAAACGAATTGTTGGCCCAAGAGGTTACACTCTCAAATTGTTTTGTGTTTTGATGATGACAAACCAATATGTGCTATTGAGTACTAATCATTTGTTCTAGATGAGTTTCAGGTTTTGTACCATGTTTAGAGTCCATTCGCTTAGCTATTGCAAGAACTTCTAAGTTCCACAAAGCAAGGAAGGCAAATTGCACATCAAGGAAGGATCAAAGAAGAGAAGGCTCTAGCAAGGCATTGGATGGCTCAAAGACTTGAAGATAGCACTAGAAGTCTTCATGTAATTTGTTTTTCAGTTTATAGTATGTTAAAGAATAGTGGATAGGTTTGAAGCTCTATCACACACGTTTTTGCGCACATGCCCATTCCAAAATAATTTCTTATAAATTATACAAAAATATTTTGCATACAAGATTTTGCCTACAGATATATAATTGTGTTTTATACTAATCCCTGTTCAAAGTATTTTTGATAAAATCAAAATCCTCTTTTAATTCTTTTCAAATTTGGCTTTTTGACCTGAGCCGGTCGACCGGGTCGGTCGACCGAGCCTATGACAGTCTGGTCCGGTCGACCGGACCAGTCGACCGAAGTCCTGGCAGAATGCACGTATCCGTGTGCATGTCTGTCGGTCGACCGAGGCGGTCGACCGGATTATTTTTTGCTCACAGTTTGTATCAGTCGACCGGGTCGGTCGACCGATATCCTGTAACGGTCAAATTTTTATACTACCGATCGACCGGCCCGGTCGACCGATCCGACCGTTTGAACAGTAACGGGCAGATTTTTAAGGGCTGTTTATTTTTGTCTTTTATGTTTAAAAATTCGTTTAAAGATTTATTTTGAACCTAACATTACTTTATTAGTCTTAAGTTGATTTTATCTCTTAACCTAGCCCTCTCCTATATATAGGGGTGTTTAGGGAGAGATTCATTACCACAATTTTTGCTAAGAAAATTCAAAAGTTTAAGGCTTTCAAGAGAGACTTGTTTCTTGGTTTTTGTGCTAAATTTCTCACTGATTTTCTGAAGGGTTTTTGCAATTCTCTCTGATTTAATTCTCTTTTTCTTCACTTACAACAAGAGCTTCATTCCTACTCAATATTCTCTAAGGACCTTTATAAGGGAAGAGATATTTGAAAGAGAGAGTTTGTGGTCTTTTGACTACCAAGAAAATTACTTGTTCTTGAGATTGTAGGAGTTGGGTACTCCATTGTAATTGTTCTTTGTGATATTGGAAGTAGCTAGAATCCTTCTGGGGAAGGCGGGGAGTAGAGCTGGGTGCTCGAACCTCGATAACATATCCTTGTGTTTGCGATTGGTTTACATTCTTGCAATTCTTACTCTACTTTGCTTGCTCTTACAATTACTCATCATATTCATTGCCATACTTACTTGCTTGCATTCATCTTGTGATTGTTGTAGCTTTAAATTTTTAATTTGCCCTTGATTAGCATTGTCACCTATTCACCCCCCCTCTAGGTGACTTTTCAATTGGTATCAGAGCTTGGACTCTAGGTTTGGCTTAACATCCATAGAGAGATCCTTAAAATATTGCTAATCAACATTTTCATTCATCCATTCATACACTAGTAAACATGGCCGACAACATTAAAACCCCACCTAAATTTGATGGACTCAACTTCCCTATTTGGAAGGTTAGGATGACTATCTTTTTGCAATCACTAGGTAGTTTAGTGGCTAAGTCTTTGACCAAACCCTATGTAGCACCCAATGAAGATGAGAGCACTTGGACCGACTTCAACTTTAGAGAATATGAGGCTAACTCAAAAGCCCAAAACTCCCTTTTAACCGCCTTGAATGAGGATGACCTCATACGGGTAATTCATTGCCAATCCGCCTATGAGATTTGGCAACACTTATTGGTCACGCATGAAGGGACTTCACAAGTCAAGAGAGCTAAAATAGATCTCTTGAGGTCCCAATATGAATCATTTAAAATGCTTGATGATGAATCCATTGATTGTATGATTACTCGTTTTACTAAAATTACAAATGGTCTTTCTTCATTAGGTGACGTCATCTCCAATGATCAAAAGGTGCGCAAAGTGATACGGGCTCTTCCACCATCTTGGGAGATCAAGGCCACCACCTTAGAGGAGTTGAACGACAAGGACGAGATGGACATCATTAGTCTCATTGGGAACCTAAAGACCCATGAGATGGAGAAGAAAGCAAGAGATGAGGCTACTACTTCAAAGAAGAAATCCATAGCCTTCAAGACTTCTTCCACCAATGATGACGATGAAGATGACGAAGAAGAAGATGAGGAGCTAACTCTACTTGTGCGGAATGTCAAAAGATTGTACCGAAAGAACAAGTTCAACTTCCGGAGAAAATTCGAAGGCAAAGAGGAGCGGAGGATCATATGCTACAATTGCCGCAAACCCGGACATATCATGGCCGGAGTTCAAAAAGAAGATGACTTCCTCTTTCAAGCCAAAGAAGCCGGAGGAAAAGAAAGCATACAAAGCTACGTGGGATTCGGAAAGCGAGTCCGAAGAGGAGGTGGATCAAGCTAACATATGTTTCATGGCAAACACACCCAAGGTAACCCCTCAATCCCATGATGATGAAGATGATGAACTAAGTAAGGAAGTTCTAGTACATGCCTTTGTAGAACTTTCTGAAACTTATGATAATAAGAAAATTGAATGCTTAAAATTACAAAAAGAAGTTGCTTTTCTTAAAAATCAACTTGCCATTGTTTTTAAAGAAAAAGATGACATTTCTTCTAATTTCATTTCCATGCAAAAAGAATTTTGTGCCTACAAGAGTTCTTGTAAGGCAAAATCTCCTATTGTTGATGAAAAAGAAATTTCTTCTTTTAAATCCAAAATGAATGATTTTGAAAAAGTGTTAAATGATTGTGCTTTTAATACCAAGAAACTTGAGAACATGTTTTCTAAGAAGCACACTTCACATGCTAACACTTCACAAGCTAAGATCTCTCATGCTCACACCACACAACACTCACATGTTAAATCCTTTCATGCTCACAATGCCCATGCTCACAAACCACACACTCATTATGCTTTTAAATATGGTAGAGTATATAGATGCACATATTGTGGTAAACATGGACATTTAGCTAAGTTTTGCTATGATCAACTAAATAGAACAAATAATCTTGTTTGGGTCAATGACACTAACCCTAGAGGACCCAAGAAAATGTGGGTACCAAAATCAAGTCTTAAATTGTTTGATGTAGGTACACACCAAAGCTCCAAGACGTAGGGAGCGATGGTACCTTGATAGTGGTTGTTCAAGACACATGACATGGGACATCAACAACTTCACAACCCTATCAAGGTACATGGAAGGTGGCTCCGTCACCTTCGGGGATGACTCCAAAGGAACTATCATCGGTATAGGTAACATTCAAATTGGTGCATCTCCTATTATTGAGAATGTTGTTTTAGTAGATGGTTTAAAACATAATTTGCTTAGCATTAGTCAACTTTGTGACCGTGGACTTAAAGTTATTTTTGATGATACTTCTTGCAAGATTTTTGATGTTAAATCTAATGATTGTATTCTTACCGGTTTTCGTGATAATAATGTTTATATCATTGACATGCTTAATTTAGATTGTTCTACTAAATGCTTGATTGCTTTTGATGAAAATGCTTGGCTTTGGCATAGAAGATTAGGACATGCATCTTTTGACCATATTTCTAGGATTAATTCAAAGGAATTGGTGAAGGGTATACCTTGCTTGAGTTTTGAGAAAGACCGCATTTGTGGTGCGTGTCAACTTGGGAAACAAACCAAGTCTTCCTTTAAACCAATCAAGGATATCATGTCAACTAGGCCTTTAGAATTAATTCATATGGATTTATTTGGACCAACTAAAACTAAAAGCTTAAATGGAAATAGATTTGCATTTGTTTTGGTTGATGATTTCTCCCGTTTTACTTGGGTTTTCTTTTTGCAACATAAAGATCAAACCTTTTCTCATTTTAAGATTTTTCGAAAAAGAGTTGAAAAAGAAAAAGGTTTTCCGATTTTGAGAATAAGGAGTGATAGAGGTGGTGAGTTTGTTAACCAACTCTTCATGACTTATTGTGATGAAAAGGAATCAAGCATGAAATGTCTTGTCCTAGAACTCCACAACAAAATGGAGTTGTAGAAAGGAAAAATAGAACACTTCAAGAGATGGCTAGGACAATGATAAGTGAGTATGACCTCCCTCAATATTTATGGGCCGAGGCCGTAAACACCGCATGCTATATATCGAATCGTATTTATTTGTGCAAAAATTCTTCAAAAACATCATTTGAAATGTATCATTCTAGAAAACCAAATGTTGCATATTTTAAAGTTTTTGGATGCAAGTGTTTTGTTTTAAATACTAAGGATAATTTGGGTAAATTTGATGCTAAGGCTTATGAGGCTATCTTTGTTGGATATTCCTCTACTAGCAAAGCATATAGAGTTTTCAATAGATCTACACTTACCATAGAAGAATCCATGCATGTTAAATTTGAAGAGACTAATGTGGTTGTTGAGAATGTTGTAGAGATTGAACCTTTAGGTGATGACATGGAGAGACTATCCTTGAAGGACTCACCCGCTCAAGAAGAAAAGCTAGATTCAATTGGTGAAGTTCAAGAGGATAAAGAGGAAAGCGCTCAACCGCTTCCCAAAGCTTGGAGATACGCAACAAATCATCCTAAGGAGCTCATCTTGGGTGATGCATCTAAAGGAGTCACAACGCGCTCCAAACTCCATGACCTATGTGGTAACTTTGCTTTCATTTCTCATTTTGAACCCAAAGGCATTCTCGAAGCCGAGACGGACCCATATTGGTTGCTTGCCATGCAAGAGGAACTCAATCAATTTGAGCGCAACCAAGTTTGGCACCTTGTTCCTAAGCCCCACGATAGACCAATAATTGGTACTAAGTGGATCTTTAGAAACAAGATGGATGAGTCCGGAAATGTCATTAGGAATAAAGCTAGGTTAGTGGCCCAAGGTTACACTCAAGTTGAGGGAATTGACTTTGAGGAATCCTTTGCACCCGTAGCACGGCTTGAAGCCATACGGATGACACTAGCTTTTGCATGTTTTAAAAATTTTAAACTTTTTCAAATGGATGTGAAAAGTGCATTTTTAAATGGTTTTATTAATGAAGAAGTTTATGTTTCTCAACCTCCCGTTTTATTGATCATGTTCATCCCGATTTTGTTTTTAAACTTGATAAAGCTTTGTATGGATTGAAACAAGCTCCAAGAGCTTGGTATGAAAGGCTTTCTAGTTTTCTCATTTCCAATGATTTTATTAAAGGCAAAGTAGACACAACTCTTTTTACTAAGCATGTTGATAATGATATTTTAATTGTGCAAATTTATGTTGATGATATAATTTTTGGATCTACTAATGAGCTTTTATGCAAGGACTTTGAGAAGGTAATGCAACTAGAATTTGAAATGTCTTCCATGGGTGAGCTCAATTTCTTCCTTGGACTCCAAATCAAGCAATTGTAAGACGGAACCTTCATTAACCAAGCCAAGTACGCAAAGGAGCTAGTAAAGAAGTTTGGGCTTGAAGGATCAAAGGCTTGCAACACTCCAATGGCAACTACAACCAAGCTTGATAAGGACGAACAAGGTAAAAATGTTGATATTAAATTATATAGAAGCATGATAGGAAGTCTTTTATATTTGACGGCAAGTAGGCCGGATATCATGTTTAGTGTGTGTCTTTGTGCTAGATTTCAATCGTGTCCTAAAGAGTCTCATCTTATTGCGGTAAAACGCATTATTCGTTATATTAAGGGCACTATTGAAATGGGTCTTTGGTATCCGAAAACTATAGATTTTTCAATGACTAGCTATTCGGATGCCGACTATGCGGGTTGTAGAGTAGATAGAAAGAGTACTAGTGGGACATGTCAATTTCTTGGTAATTGTCTTGTTTCATGGTCCTCTAGGAAACAAAATTCCGTAGCTCTCTCAACCGCCGAGGCGGAGTATGTTGCCGCGGGGGCTTGTTGTGCACAAGTCCTTTGGATGAAACATACTCTCCTTGATTTTGATTTGCACTTTGATCATATAAAAATATTTTGTGATAATACTAGTACTATACACATGACCAAAAATGCAAATCAACATAGTAAGACCAAGCACATTGAGATTAGATATCACTTTCTTAGAGATCATTTTGAGAAAGGTGATATAGATATTGATTATGTTTCCACGGATTTACAACTAGCCGATATTTTCACTAAACCTCTTGATTTTGCTAGATTTTCATTCATTTGTGGAGAACTTAATGTTTGTATTATTGAATAGACATGTTTTTCATAACCCTTTTTGATGTATGACAAAAAGGGGGAGAATAAGTTTACATGGACAAAAATAAGTTTCATTTGGTCTTGGTTCCATATGAATTTATATGTTTTGTTTTTATGAATTATGAATTCTTGTGTTTAATTTATATGTTTTGTTTTTATGAATTATGAATTCTTGTGTTTTTAAATGAATTCTTGTGTTTTAGTTTAAATTGGTATCAAGAGTAATTTTTGTGTTTTATATATTTGTTTTGTATTTGTTTTGATTGGTTTCAATTAGTGGTATCTAGAACATATTCTTGTGTTTTATGTATAGCATAATTTGAGGGGAGTTTTCTCCTCCCTATATTTTTTAATAGCCTATTTGTTTTGTCATCATCAAAAAGGGGGAGATTGTTGGCCCAAGAGGTTACACTCTCAAATTGTTTTGTGTTTTGATGATGACAAACCAAATATGTGCTATTGAGTACTAATCATTTGTTCTAGATGAGTTTCAGGTTTTGTACCATGTTTAGAGTCCATTCGCTTAGCTATTGCAAGAACTTCTAAGTTCCACAAAGCAAGGAAGGCAAATTGCACATCAAGGAAGGATCAAAGAAGAGAAGGCTCTAGCAAGGCATTGGATGGCTCAAAGACTTGAAGATAGCACTAGAAGTCTTCATGTAATTTGTTTTTCAGTTTATAGTATGTTAAAGAATAGTGGATAGGTTTGAAGCTCTATCACACACGTTTTTGCGCACATGCCCATTCCAAAATAATTTCTTATAAATTATACAAAAATATTTTGCATACAAGATTTTGCCTACAGATATATAATTGTGTTTTTATACTAATCCCTGTTCAAAAGTATTTTTGATAAAATCAAAATCCTCTTTTAATTCTTTTCAAATTTGGCTTTTTGACCTGAGCCGGTCGACCGGGTCGGTCGACCGAGCCTATGACAGTCTGGTCCGGTCGACCGGACCAGTCGACCGAAGTCCTGGCAGAATGCACGTATCCGTGTGCATGTCTGTCGGTCGACCGAGGCGGTCGACCGGATTATTTTTTTGCTCACAGTTTGTATCAGTCGACCGGGTCGGTCGACCGATATCCTGTAACGGTCAAATTTTTTATACTACCGGTCGACCGGCCCGGTCGACCGATCCGACCGTTTGAACAGTAACGGGCAGATTTTTAAGGGCTGTTTATTTTTGTCTTTTATGTTTAAAAATTCATTTAAAGATTTATTTTGAACCTAACATTACTTTATTAGTCTTAAGTTGATTTTATCTCTTAACCTAGCCCTCTCCTATTGTTGACTGATTTTTCCTGCACACAAAATATTATATGTTAGTTTTAAGAATAGATGTGCAAGTCTCAGTTCTAATCCGCGGTAGCAGGGCTATGCGGGTCGTGATCCTCAGGGAGGGACTGCGATGGAAGCGTTAGGCAAGTTTCTCTAAAGTTTTTATTTTTATTTGTTAAGTTAGAAAGGAAGTGGTATTTACAATGGGTGGTAGGAAAGAATATGGAGATGAGTTGTATTTAATCTACAAAAAAGAAAAGAAAAGAAAAAGAAAGAAAACTTATCTCTTTAGTCTGCTTGCCGTTTGAACCGTTGCGATGATTTCCCTTTTCTTGGAAGGTGTACAAGCACGGCTTATGGGATCGTCCGCCTTCTTAATCTACTCTACGAAATGAAAAACAAGCTATGAAGACCTGTTCATCGCCATTGGGCCGTCAAGGTTCCTTCTTCGGCTAGGTATTCTCGAAGCAGTTGGATCTCATGGTGGGCAAGACATTAGAGAACAAATAGAAGAAAGTAGATACAAGATTAAAATAAGAATAAAAGAAACTAGAATAATACAAGAATAAAATAAAACAAGCCTTGATTCGATTATTAAACAATGGTGGAAAATAACACTTACACCGACTGTCACCATCAGTACAAGCAGATCCCTTCCTCCATGAATACATCATCTCCTCTCAGCTTTTACAAAAAGAATAAAAAATATACAAAGGTGGAAAGAAAACCTAAAAACCCTAACTTTGGCCCTTGGCTCTTCTCTGGACTGTGTACTCTCTGTGTTGCATCTGCAGGGATATTTATAGGTGTTGGAAGATGTAGAGTCCTAGTACAACTCTCCCAAAAAGATCTTATCTCCAGAAATTCAAATCTGTCCTGCAACTTCTTATCATGTTGATCGCCGAAATTAGATTATCTACGGATTGAATTGGAAAGTTTGATCAACATAAGAGTTGTAGGTCTTCAAGTCTTCTTTCTGGAGCATCTTGAATCATCGGATTTGCATAACTGTAGCAAAAGTTATGATTTAAACACTAAAACGTGTACAGTCTGAATCCGAATTCTTTGAATTTTTATCTTTGCACTCTCTTTGGCTTTTATCCTCATCCTGCAAGAGTTTAGGGTTGGGTAGAATTCTATCCTTCCCTCATCTTTAATAATTGCAACTTTAGCCCTTGTATATTTGCACGTTGACAATCTGATATTTGCACTTTGACTCTTGGGCTTCAAATATGGGCTTGGATCTGGGCTTTTGGGCTCTTTAAGCTTTATTTATTGTTAAAATAATAATTCGAGGCCTGCACACAATAAATTACAAATTATTAATAAATGTGCAGAATTAAATGAATAAATATGAAAATGTGATGGTAAATATGATGATAAAAATGCACTTTTCACTACCAATCACACCCCCACACTTATCTTTTTGCTCGTCCTCGAGTAAAAACAAAGAAAAATAATCTAACCTAACTCACTTTCGTAGGAATCACGGTTGCACTTAGCATGTGCAACAAGCCGTTAAACCTCTAGGTTACCCTAGAGGACGAGTGTTGTCTCGTGAGGGTTTTCAGCGGATTGCACCCACAAAATCCATAAAAAGGAAAATATTTGAATTATTATTGAAGAGACTAAGTAGTCTATAAGTTTTAGGATCCTCATTTTTATTCATTCTTTAAACTTAGTCTTAATAAAGTTAATTGTTTTCCATTTTAGGTAAGAATTAAAATTGAATTTCTAATATAGTCTTTTTCGTTACCAAAAATCATATGCATCCTTATGTTTTTACTAGGAATTCCTTAACTTGGACTCTCATGCCTCTTTATATATATATATTTTTTTTTCTTTTTTTTATTTTTTATTTTTTTAATATGTATAACGCATCTAATTTTCTTTCGTGTAAGCATCAAGGCTTCTTGAGGCCCTCATACCTAACTAATTGATTATTAGATGTGTTAATACATATATTATATTTCTTAGTCTTCTTAGGCTTTCTAATCCACCCATGTAACGAACTTAAAGTCGATGGCTCCCAAACTGGTTGGCTTTAGGGCACCAGGTGAGAAAACACCCCGCGGACTCAAATTCGAGTGAACTAGGCCCAAAACTAAGGACTTTATTTTATTTACTCACCTTTAGGCATGAATACTTATGCTTCTTGAGGCACATGTATCAGCTTAATTGGTGATTTTTTTTTCCTTTTTTTAGACATTTTTTTTTATGAGGCACAAGGGTCTTTGTCTTAGAATCCTAGATATGCATTAGGTATGCAAATTTCATTATGGTAAAAATCAAGACTAACTACTTATTCAATTTCTCCTCCTATACCTAAAATTTAAACAATTTATTTATTTTGACCAAGTTTTTAGAAATCCTAATCATGATTTTCCTAATCCTTAAAACTAACTTAGATTTCTTTCAAAAAAATAAGTCAAAATATTGTCCTTTTTATAACATTTTTTTAAAATTTTTTTTATTAGCAAATTTTGTTAGTGTCTACTTATGTTAATATGTTAGTAAAGCCCACCCCCACACTTATCTCATGCATTGTCCTCAATGTATGAAATGAATGCATATATGCATGAAAAAGAACAAGGGAAGGCAGAAAATTACCTTAGGGGGTGGTTCCGGTGGTGGTCTAATTGGGCCAAGCGTTGCTACCCAATCAAGATAATGTAGTAGTTGGTGAAACCCACCAGAAATTTTTCGTCTATAACCCACTAAATTGTATGTGTGATCATTTTTTAAAATTTCCACCCATCAAATTTCCAAATTTCATAATAAATTTCAGAGTTAATTGTCTCAACCTCCTTGTCCCAAAATGGAGTATGAAAAGATGGAATTATTGACTTAGACAATATAGGTGAGGGAACGAATACCGACTCAGGGAAAATGCTCAAATCAAGTAAGGGCTCAGGAGTCGGGCTAGGTTCAAGAATTGGGTCCAAGTCAAGAAATTGAAACTCAAGTCCACAATCTTCTTCCCACAATGGAATGTGACCTAATATGGGTGATATCTCTTTACTTCCAATATTAAGGAATTCTAGCTCATCGCCATACAATTCTTCAAAACTAAGGTCAACATCTTCCGTCAGAATTGTACAATCAGTTTCAGAAGTAAAGAGATTGTGAGAATCTAGGTCAAATTCAATATGATCATCTAAAATGGGTGATTCAATTTCATAATGAATTGGAATAGGATCCAATGTTGACTCGGGAGAAGTGAAATCAGGTGGAGACACTGGAGTCATTATTGGATCAGGAAATAAAATTGAATCATCAAGTGGGAGATCATGATCATATTCATGCTCAAGTTCTATTTCAGGAAAGGAAAAACTTGCCAAATTATCAAAAATTGGAGTTTCGGCAAGTTCAGATGATGGCACTGAAATAGAATCTTGTTGTCCAAAGCAACTTGGTTCGTCGGCTCTAAAAGAGTGGTCAGCGATATCAGAATTAGCCGGACGGTAAGAACGCAAAGATTGAACCATCATATCTAAATCATGCTCGCGAGCTAATCTAGCCTGAGTCATGGCTTCAAGCCTCTTTTGGAATTGGATTTGGAAAGAGGAAGTGAGATCGTGATGAAGTTGTGAGTCGGTGGACTCACGCATCATCATGTCTAAGATTGATGGTGGTTGTTGCTTGGACTCGTGCATACTCATCATTTCCTCGATAGATGGTTTTCTATTCTGAATGGGTGGATCTGAGTATGAATCTTGGGAAGAATGTGGACTAGATGGATATGGAGGACAATTTGGTTGAGAATTAGACTCGGGGGACTCGAAACCCCATGAACTCTGTGACGAGTTGAAATTATTATGGAAATTATAGTCATAAGATGGGGGGTGTGGGTTATATTCATTCGTATAAGACCATTTCGGCACACTAGATTGGTCAAAGTTAGGGTATGCCGGGTTGGTAATATCCGAATAATAGTTAGGGGTGTAATATGGATTAAAATTGGAATTATTATTATATGCCATATCACACCAACACAAACACAACAAACAAATAAACAAAAAATTCTAACCTAAGTTAGGGTAGACCTATGACCTAGACGACTCCTAACTGGTTAGACTTTTCACGGGAGGTCGGGTGCAGACTTTGACCACGAGTTAATCAGCCAGGTCAGGGCAAGAGTGGTGGGAGGTTTTCCGTCAAAGACGTTCCTTAATTAAATAACCACCAATCTTCGGGCTTTCGGCCCTCAATCCCTTTCCTAGACACTGATTTGGCAAGAGTCAACTTCCAGCACTGTTCCCCCTTAGGATAATCTCCTATTGAGTCCGAGATGTCCCTAGGGCCAACGTCTACTCTTTTTTTAGTTAGGCTTGGGTTAGTGAGTGCTTGGGATATGATTTTTGGGCTAAGGAAGGGTGATGAAATCCCCACCTTATCTTGTTAATGGGTTATGCCCTTAAGATGAATTTGTGCAAGTGTACAAGATAAACAGATAAGATTCACTCAAAGCAGAAAATCAACCAAGAGATGAGTCCTATTCTACATGCAATGCGTACGTACCTTGCGTCTCCAGCACTCTTCAACAGTAAATAAAAATAATTGAAAAGACACGTGCCTAATATGCAAACGTCTAATCAAATTTTATTTTTAACAACCAATAATTTACTGTTGAATTATTAGCAATTTACAGGTATATCACAGAACAAATCAGAACAGAGCAGAAAGCAGAATTTTTAACTTGAAGCACCCTGCAAAAAATTGGATCAGTAATTCACCACTGTTGCCGCGTTTCCGCGGCTCTGGCCGCGGATCCGCAGCAAAACAGTGGGTTCTGGTGCTCTGCCTTCGAGGGCAGAGGCACAGAATAGCAATATGTCCACTGCTGCTGCTATGTTTCTGTTTCCTGTTCTCCAAACCTGCAAACAGAAAAGAATAAAGAATTAGTTAAAAATTAAAATTTTGTTTTAGAGATAAACTTACCGTCCCTCCCCGGCAACGGCGCCAATTTGTTGACTGATTTTTCCTGCACACAAAATATTATATGTTAGTTTTAAGAATAGATGTGCAAGTCTCAGTTCTAATCCGCGGTAGCAGGGCTATGCGGGTCGTGATCCTCAGGGAGGGACTGCGATGGAAGCGTTAGGCAAGTTTCTCTAAAGTTTTTATTTTTATTTGTTAAGTTAGAAAGGAAGTGGTATTTACAATGGGTGGTAGGAAAGAATATGGAGATGAGTTGTATTTAATCTACAAAAAAGAAAAGAAAAGAAAAAGAAAGAAAACTTATCTCTTTAGTCTGCTTGTCGTTTGAACCGTTGCGATGATTTCCCTTTTCTTGGAAGGTGTACAAGCACGGCTTATGGGATCGTCCGCCTTCTTAATCTACTCTACGAAATGAAAAACAAGCTATGAAGACCTGTTCATCGCCATTGGGCCGTCAAGGTTCCTTCTTCGGCTAGGTATTCTCGAAGCAGTTGGATCTCATGGTGGGCAAGACATTAGAGAACAAATAGAAGAAAGTAGATACAAGATTAAAATAAGAATAAAAGAAACTAGAATAATACAAGAATAAAATAAAACAAGCCTTGATTCGATTATTAAACAATGGTGGAAAAATAACACTTACACCGACTGTCACCATCAGTACAAGCAGATCCCTTCCTCCATGAATACATCATCTCCTCTCAGCTTTTACAAAAAAGAATAAAAAATATACAAAGGTGGAAAGAAAACCTAAAAACCCTAACTTTGGCCCTTGGCTCTTCTCTGGACTGTGTACTCTCTGTGTTGCATCTGCAGGGATATTTATAGGTGTTGGAGATGTAGAGTCCTAGTACAACTCTCCCAAAAGATCTTATCTCCAGAAATTCAAATCTGTCCTGCAACTTCTTATCATGTTGATCGCCGAAATCAGATTATCTACGGATTGAATTGAAAAGTTTGATCAACATAAGAGTTGTAGGTCTTCAAGTCTTCTTTCTGGAGCATCTTGATCATCGGATTTGCATAACTGTAGCAAAAGTTATGATTTAAACACTAAAACGTGTACAGTCTGAATCCGAATTCTTTGAATTTTTATCTTTGCACTCTCTTTGGCTTTTATCCTCATCCTGCAAGAGTTTAGGGTTGGGTAGAATTCTATCCTTCCCTCATCTTTAATAATTGCAACTTTAGCCCTTGTATATTTGCACGTTGACAATCTGATATTTGCACTTTGACTCTTGGGCTTCAAATATGGGCTTGGATCTGGGCTTTTGGGCTCTTTAAGCTTTATTTATTGTTAAAATAATAATTCGAGGCCTGCACACAATAAATTACAAATTATTAATAAATGTGCAGAATTAAATGAATAAATATGAAAATGTGATGGTAAATATGATGATAAAAATGCACTTTTCACTACCAATCACCTATATATAGGGGTGTTTAGGGAGAGATTCATTACCACAATTTTTGCTAAGAAAATTCAAAAGTTTAAGGCTTTCAAGAGAGACTTGTTTCTTGGTTTTTGTGCTAAATTTCTCACTGATTTTCTGAAGGGTTTTTGCAATTCTCTCTGATTTAATTCTCTTTTTCTTCACTTACAACAAGAGCTTCATTCCTACTCAATATTCTCTAAGGACCTTTGTAAGGGAAGAGATATTGAAAGAGAGAGTTTGTGGTCTTTTGACTACCAAGAAAATTACTTGTTCTTGAGATTGTAGGAGTTGGGTACTCCATTGTAATTGTTCTTTGTGATATTGGAAGTAGCTAGAATCCTTCTGGGGAAGGCGGGGAGTAGAGCTGGGTGCTCGAACCTCGATAACATATCCTTGTGTTTGCGATTGGTTTACATTCTTGCAATTCTTACTCTACTTTGCTTGCTCTTACAATTACTCATCATATTCATTGCCATACTTACTTGCTTGCATTCATCTTGTGATTGTTGTAGCTTTAAATTTTTAATTTGCCCTTGATTAGCATTGTCACCTATTCACCCCCCCTCTAGGTGACTTTTCACGAATTTTCTTCTCTGTTGCAGGTTTCAGGGCAATTAAAGCAGAAAATTAATATTGCAGTGACATACAAGTGGTATTGGGCCTCTGCTCTAGAAAGCAGAGACCCATTGCCCTCTGAATTGCCGCGTTTTCGCGACAAAGGCCGCGGATTCGCGGCAAGGAAGAGCTGACTACTAACATCTTTTTGCAGGGCTGCTTAGTTTGCAAATTCTAGTTTGCTGCAATTCTTTATTTCCTATATGCCATCACAAAACCTGCTAATAATCAACAGTAAAAAGTGTGTTGCACAAGTTAAAAATTGATTAGACGTTTGCATTTTAGGCACGTGACTTTTCAATTCATTTATTTTTACTGTTGAAGAGTGCTGGAGCAAGGTACATATGCATTGCATTTAGCATAAGACTCACTTATTGGTTGATTTATATCGCTCTGAGTGAATCTTACATATCTTGTACACTTGCACAAAATTATCTTAAGGGCGCAACCTATTAACAAGATAAGGTGGGGATTTAATCACCCTTCCTTAGCCCAAAAATCACATTCCAAGCACTCACTAACCCAAGCCTAACTTAAAATGAGTAGACGTTGGCCCTAGGGACATCTCGGACTCAATTACGAGATTATCCTAAGGGGGGAAAATGTTGGAATCTAACTCCTGCAAAATCAGTGTCTAGGAAAGGGATTAAGGGCCGAAAGCCCGAAGGTTGGTGGTTATTTAATTAAGGAACGTCTTTGACGGAAACCTCCCACCAACCATGCCCTGACCTGGCTGATTAGCTTGTGGTTAAAGTCTACATTAAACCTCCCGTGGACAGTCTAACCAGTTAGGAGTCGTCTAGGTCCCAAGTCTACCCTAACTTAGGCTAGAATTTTTTTTTTGTTCATTTATTTGTTTGTTTTTCTTTGTTTGTATTCTATTGTGTGATATGGACTATAATAATAATTTTTTCAACTACAATAATAATCCATATTACACACCGACTTTATTTTCGGAT
This sequence comes from Agave tequilana, assembly GCA_038442645.1. Taxonomy (NCBI): domain Eukaryota; kingdom Viridiplantae; phylum Streptophyta; class Magnoliopsida; order Asparagales; family Asparagaceae; genus Agave; species Agave tequilana. The sequence continues at coordinate 44,158 of JAVJIF010000137.1, forward strand.
ATTACCAACCCGGCATATCATAACTTTGACCAATCTAGTGTGCCGGATTGGTCTTATCCGAATCAATATGACCCATACCCCCCATCTAATAACTATAATTTTCATAATGACTTCAACTCTTCACCGAGTCAGTGAGGATTCACCTCCCCCGAGCATAATTTCCAACCACCTTATCCTCCTTCTCCACCTAGTCCACACTATTTTCAATAGTCATACTCAGTTCCACCAGTCCAAAATAGAAAACCATCAATTTTGGAACGGAGTATGCGTGAGTCCAAACAACAATCACAAAATCTGATGGACTCACAATTTCAATACCACTTCCAAAATAACTCTTCATCTTTTCAACAAGACAATGAACCCATCAACTATGAAAAGATGCTAGAAGCCATGACTCATGCTCAAAATGCTAGAAATCGTGACATAGATATGTGTTGGCCCAAAGGCCCTTCACCCTAGTTTTGATGATGATCAACTCATGTAGTTATAGTTACTAATGATCTTGTGTTTAATTAGTGACAGATTCATGATCAAGATCTTAGTAAGTGCATAGCTCAACAAAGGATAAAAGAACAAGATTTGGAGCTTGCATGATGTGATCCAAGGAGCTTTTGGATCAAGCTTGGACCAAGTCAAGAAGATGTGAAGCTTCAAGTGAAGACTTCAAGAAGTTGAAGACTTGGGTCTAGGTATAGAATTTGTATTTTTGTTTTAGTAAAAATGTAAAGGATAGATAGTTGGTGGATTGCTCAAGTTATATCACACACACACACTCTTGATAGAACTCTTGATTTAAATTGCTTTCATAAAAGATTTTTATGTTTAGAAAAGAATTTTTATTTAGAACAAAGATTTTCTTTGAGACAAAATATTTATCTTGGATTTTGGTATTTCATAGTTCATATCTTTAAACCAAATCATGATTAGTGCTTTATGTCAAAAACATAGATATTTCTTATTGATTGTGTAGTGGATCATATCCATACACACTATGCTTTAAAATGAACTCAAATATCTTGTTTTTGTATTTGATGAAGATTTAGAAAAACAAGTTTGGAAAAACATGTTTTGGAAAAATACATTTTAGTTATTGAGCTAATATTTCCAAGTTACAAAAATAGACCAAAACATATATAACATGTCTTGATTTTGTGCAAGCATGTTTGTTCTTTCAAGTATATTGGTAAAACTATTTTTGTAGAATTTCTATGTATTTTTAGGATTTTATAAAAGATTTTTAAATCCTGTTTTCTGACCTGGAGACTGGCTGACAGGCCAAACCGGTCGACCGGTCCGGTCGACCAATGTGCACAGCCCTGTGCACGTTGTCAGCACAGTGGCCGGTCGACCGGGTCGGTCGACCGACCAAGAGAGTTTGCTCTCTGGAAATGTCCAATCGATTGATAGGTCGACCGACAGTTCATTCCAGGTTATCGGTCGACCGAGCCGGTCGACCGGTGGCTGCAACGGTCAGAAAAATGACCGTTGGCCGGTCGACCGGCGGTCGACCGACAGCACTGACAGAACCCCAACGGCTCTATTTTCTGGGAGCCTATAAGGGGGTTTTGTCTACTGTTTTGAGGTTAAGATTTTGGAGATTTCTTGAGCAGTTTTTCTGATACTTTTAGAAGAGTTTCTCCACAAGATTTAAGTGCAAATACTTCCAATCAAAAGAAGAGTTTTTATCAAGAGAGTGTTAAAGTGATTCTTGAGTTTTTCCTCCATATCTTTCTTTCCTTGATTTTCTCACACCACACTTGAGCTATCCATTGCTAGATATTCCTATAGGTGTGTTGTAGTGAGAGTGCTCTTTAGGTGATCAAGTGTTGTGATCATCAAGAGATTTTTCTTGTTACTTTGAGGAGACGGGCAAGTGTGCTCGTTGTGGTGTGGAGTTCGGTTGTGAACTCTTTGGTAGAGGTACGGCCTCGGCGAGTCGGTGGACTTGCGTGTGTACGGGACTTGGGAGTCCGAGGGTTTGTAGGTGTTGCGGCACCGAGGAGAGATCCGGTGGGATCTTGCATAGTGGAAATCCTTCGTGTGTCGAAGGCGGGGATGTAGAGCAAGTGTGCTCGAACCTCGAAACATACCCTTGTGTTTGCGATTGCTATCTCTTGCTCTCTTTCTCTTTTTGTCTCTATTTTATATCTTGCATTCAATTTATCGTGTTCATCTTATATATGCATGATATATTCCCTTGTGCTCATAATTGATATACATACTTGCTTGGGATTGTTGTTAACACTAGTATTCAACCAAGAGAGCCAACGCGGCACCTCAACCCATTCAAGGGGAATCTAGAGGAGCTTGTCCAGAGCCTCGGAGGGGAATTCGGCAACACTCTTGTGTTATACATAAGTGTTTAATTAAAAGAAGTTTTAATTGGTCATCTTAGTTTTAATTCCGCATTATTTGTTCATAAGTGACCATTAGATTAGCCATCACCTATTCACCCCCCCTCTAGGTGATCTTACAATATGATGGTCGAATCTCTACGTTCCCACCGTCCTGATGTCACTTACCATTCTGTTAGAGCCGAAGAGTCATGTTGTTTTGGAAATCAAGATTCTATTTCAGAACAACCATTTGAACTTGCCCAAACTCCAAATTTTGAAAAGATATTGACAGTTTGGCAAGTTATTCCTTTCATGAAATAGAAATTGAGAATGAATATGATCTTGAATCCCAACTTAGTGATTCACTTCTTCTTCCTGATTCGATTATGACTCCGGTATCTTCACCTGACTTCAATCTTTTCCCGGAGTCAACAGTGGATCCTGTACCAATTCATAATGAAATTGAATCACCCATCTTTGAGGATCATATTGAACTTGACCAATTATACACTTTTGAAGATCCTATTGACAAATTAGCAAGTTCTCCATTTTTTGATATTGAACTCAATGAGATATGTGACCTAGATTCTCAAATCTGTGATCCAGTTTAACTTTCTGAATCAATCTTGACTCCTTTTTTGTTACCAGACTTGAGTAATATTTTAGAGTCAGTTTTGATTCCTCCACCTATCATTCCTGAACTGGAATCACCCACATTAAGTCACATTCCATTGTTAGAAAATACATGTGGACTAGAGTTTCAACTTCTTGACTTGGACCCGCTTCTTGAACCAATTTTGACTCCTGAACCTTTACTAAACTAGAGAGCAACAGCTCTCTGGCCGGTCGACCGCCCGGTGACCGGAGCAACCCGAGAGTGGGTTGCTTTCAGCCGGTCGACCGCTCGGTCGACCGGCCACCAAGACAGGCCAGCGTGCACGTTTTGTGTACGTCGGTCGACCGGTCCGGTCGACTGACTCTGGGTCCGGTCGACCGGTCCGGTCGACCGCCAGAGCCTGGCATAAGCAATTTCAGATCTGAAAACTGGATTTTTAATTTTTCTAAAAAATCCAATTAAACTCTAAAAATCCACAAAAATACTTTCTAACATTCTCTTTGAAATACAAACATGTGTGAAAAATTTCAACACATATTTCAACTAATTTGAACCATTTTTGTGTTTTGAAAATTTTGCCGAAAACCAAAACTTGTATTTTTCCAAACTTAGATTTTTCAATTGAAAATTCGTTTTGTCCAAAACTCGACCAAATACAAAAACATGATATTAAACAACTTTTAAAGCATGATGCATATGGATATACTCCAATATACATGAGAGATATATATATCAATGTTTTTGGCTTTAATTCTGAAAATATGTTTTGTTAAAACACAAAACTCAAACTCATGGATAGGTATACCAAAACTAAGTTTGTTCAAGATATGAAGCATATAGGTATATAGACCAAATCTAATATACATAAAAACATGTAAACTTGTTTTGAATCTATCTATTCATGAAAACCAAGATCGGTTAAACCAAAAACCGAAAACCGATAAACATGAAACGTGTGTGTGTTGTGAACTTGAGCATATCACACTATCTAATCTTTAACACATAGATCTAAACAACATCTAAACTAGGTACCGAAGTCTTCTTGACGAACTCCGTCTTCAAGCTGACTCGATCCAAACGTGATCCACCGAGCATGACTCCAACGAGTGCTAGATATGAACTTTGACGCTCGGGCTCTTGAATCACCATGTTAAAGCTTCCAAAACATCTTTGTTGAAGCTAATCACCTACTATTACTTGGTTAATAATCTGAAACTAAACATCACAAGATAATTAGTAACTATAACTACATGATTTGATCATCATCAAAACTAGAGTGATGGGCCTTTGGGCCAACAATCTCCCCCTTTTTGATAATGACAAAACTCATAGAGTTATATATGCATGGATTAAAGTAAAGCTTCAAAGAAGCTCCCCCTTAACTCATGCATAACAATAGATAATATGATATACAATGAACTGCATAAAGTAAACAAACATGTATGCAAACATAAGGAGATAAACATGACAATCAAGCATAAAAACTCATCAAATTTTCTTCTCCTTTTTGCAAAACAAAATATATATGCATAAACATAAATCCTTAAATATGCATATATACCAAGATACCTTCTCCCCCTTTTTGTCAATCATCAACAAAGGGGTTAAAGTAAAAACAAAACAATGTTCTCCCCTTTTTGTCTAAAACAAAAATCAACAAAAGGGGTGACATAAAACAAATCAAAACATTCTTGATACCAATTGAAAAAATATATATATCAATTGAAACATATCAATTGAAAATAAAACATGTTCAAACAGTCATTCAAGAATTTTGATATTAATTGATACCAATGGAATTCTTGATACCAATTGAAAAGATTTGTACCAATTGAAAATAATATTTTACTAGAAGCATATGATACCAAACATCAATCTCATCATAAAGTATGGGAGTAGAATACAAAACCAATGAAAAGTGAAATACGAATTTTCTCCCCCTTTATGAAATACCAAACAAAATGATGCATAAGCTTGTATAGGATACCAATTGAAACATAATCAATTGAAATATAATAGTCATTAAAGAAATCAAGCTTAGCATAACCAAAATTTGTGCTCAATGATATAGAGATATAAGAAGCACAAATAAAGCATATATATATATATGTATGAAAAAATTAGATACCAATCGAAATTGATACTACTTGAAGTGTAAGCATACATATATAAAAACAATATATGAGTATATAAAAAGGAATGTCAATAGTGATACCAATTGAAATAGATCCAATGATACCAATTGAAAACATAATAAGATCAAGTGTATAACTCATATTTCCTACCACCCATATCATGCACATGTTTAAAAAGATTTTCAATAATAAGCATACAAGGCATGGTCACCCAACCAACCGCCCTTTAATGGGTAGAATTTTTAAAAATAGTTTGAAAATATAGTTTGTTTGAAAATCTCTACCAAATGAAGAATAGGAACTAGTTATAAGAAAAATTTGTAAACTAGTACGAAATCCTTCAAGCAAGGAATAAAACAAGATTATATTCCATAAAACACATGTAAATCACATGATTACCAACACTCAAAATCTATGAAGCATATATCATACTCATGAAAATTAAATCATGAGAAAACATGAATGATGCGAGTGTATAAGCATAATGTGAAAAACATAGTTATGAAAATAGGCATTAAGCTCGATAAGAAATTCCTTAAAACACGAAAACATGAAAACCATCAAAACTAGAATTCCTTCAAGGTATATGTATGTCATGTACAAACTACCGTATACATACATATTCAAACATGAATGAGTCCACAAAGGTATATGCATGAAGGCAAGTGGCTCAAGGATGTATATGTATAGCTAATAGTTTAGACAAGATAGACATATACATGAAGTAAAACATAAACATAAAAACATGTACAAGAATGGTGAATACAAGTCAAACGTATGAATCATCAAAACTAGACTATACTAGTACATCTAATAAGTAAAAATGAGCGTTCAAGCACAATATATAATAATCTATTTGTGGCTCATTAGTTTTACAAGTATATATCCTAGTTTTAATGAAAGCTAACATCCAAACAAGTAATCAAAACATGAAGCATAGAATTCAAAACAAAAATCATAAACACACATATGATTATTATGTATATGCACATGCATAGATCTAGGACATACATATTAGTTAAAACAAATGTGAGATCACAAGATATAAATCCATATTAAACATGGGTGTCTCAAATAACTAAACATGTATATCACTAGTCTAAATGACATGGCATATAGCATATTAATCATGAAAACTCATAACATGCTAAAATGATCAATATGAAAAACATGTAAACATAAAGAGGAGTAAGGAATCGTTACCAAAACCATGAGGGCAACTCTCCATGTCTCCTAAAACAAGGTGGTCCTCCCACCAAACTCCCCTTGAAAGTGATGCATCAAAATAGTTCTCTTTAAGCTCGGAACGCATCCACCTCAAGGCACCATAACTCTCACGTCATGCGAGAGCCCACACCTACATCAAATACAATAGGGGTAGTCTTTGGTAACCACACTCTTTTGGGTCCATAAGGGTTAGTACCTTTTCTAACCCAAACAAACTTTGTTGCTAAATTTGAATCATGAACTCTATCATAGTAAAATTTAGCAAGGTGGCACTTACGTCCACAATGTGTACAAGTGTACACATGAGCATACATAGTGTTGTGTACATGATCGTGCGAAGCATGTGTATGCCGTGTATAGTGTCCATGCAAAGATGGAACTTGTTTCTTTCGAACCAAAGATTCCAAACGTGAGTGGTTCTTAGCACATTGGCTCAAAGTGGAGCCCAAACAATCAACACTCTTCTTAAGCATACAAATATCATTTTCAATCTCAGAAGAGGTGCATGCAATAGATGTGCTAGAAGATGAAGGTACATAAGCATGGCAAACATGTGAGTCTAAATCATTTTTTAAAGAAATGTTTTCATTAGACATCAAATCTAAATCCTTTGAAATAGAAGCAATTTTATTTTTCAAAGAATCATTTTCTTTTAAAACAAAATCAACTTTGAAGATAATGATTCATTTTTCTTCAAAATTATTTCACAATCATTTTTATTTTTCAAAAATTCATTTTCTTTTAGGGCAAGGTCTAGTTGGGATTTAAGTGAGTCACATTCACTTGAAATCTCTTCCTTCTCTTGCAAAAAATTCTCAAGTCTAGAAGATAAGTCTTTATTTTCTTCTTTTAAAATAACATTATCCTTTTTCAAAAGTTTATACTTTTCAAGCAATTTTTCACACTTTTCAGCAAGTTCATAATTTATGGCTTGAGCCTCCATACCCATTGCAATATGAACTAGAATTATCATCTAGTTGAGTGTCCGAGTGTACCTCAAGGGAGTCATTACCTTGGACCATGAAGCAATGTTCGTCGGACTTGTCTCTCCTAGATCTCCTCTTCCTTTCGATAATCTTTGGTAGCTCGGGAGAAATTAAAATGCTCCATACTGCAAAAGCGGAGTCATAGTGAGAAAATACATGTAAATAACTTTTATCAAGGGATGCTCTAAGTGCCTTTAGGGCAATTGCATTGGCTTCTATATGCTTGCGATTACCAAGAGATGATTTCTTGGTAGCGGCAAGGAAAACATGCAAGCCTAGGGTTTTCAAGTACATGGACATCCTAAATTTTCACATGTCAATGTTGGAGATATCAAACATGGGGGGTGACAAGCAATCCATGAGTGTGTGTGTAAACAATATATGTGCAAATGCAAATGTAGATTAGCAAAACCAAGATCACACTCCTAGGTGGTTAAACCTAATATTAGGAGCGTAGGCTCTGATACCAATTGAAATCACCTACAGGGGGGTGAATAGGTGATAAGGCTAATCTAGAACTAAATGCGAAAATTAAAAACTTAATTGCAACTACACTTAATGCAACCAACGAGTGTAGCCGAATTCCCGGTGACGGGCTCTGGACTAACTCCTCTTGATTCCTCTGAATAAGAGTTGAGGCGCTATATGAAGCTCTCATGATTAAGCACAAGTGAGGCACACAAACACACAAGCATATATGATATGGTAATATGAATCAATGCACAAAGTAAAGAGAGAGAGAATAAGAGTCAATGGATCAAACGCAAACAACAAGATTTGTTGCGAGGTTCGAACACCCAGCTCTACGTCCCCGCCTTAACCGAGAAGGATTTTCAATCCACTAACTTGTCCACCTAGGACTCCCACACAGGGAACCTCCACCGAGGATTTGGGGCAATACAACAAGGGAGTACACAACTCCTCTCAATACAATCACCACCTCACACAAGAGGGGTAGGCACCTAGCCAGTACAACCACAATCCACCTCTACCGAAGAGGGATACAAATCTAAACTCCATCTCTCACTAGAGGGAGCAACCACCACTCCAAATCAACCTCTACTCAAAAGGGATAACACAAAGTAGGAGGGTACAATACTTAGTGATCAAAAGACCACAAACCAAACTCTTCCACAAAACAAAGATCCTAATAGATAGGATAAAATGATATAGCTCAAGTGTGGAAAACCAAGAGTTTGGAAATAAAAACACAAAGAAAAATACTTGGGAAAATAACTTGTATTTGATAGAAATGAAGAACTAAGCAAATATCCTAAATCCAAATTTTCTTTGATTTTTCCAAACCCTAAAAACAAATGAAGATGAAAACTTTGAAGCTTTAAAAACTCTTTTTAAAACTTGTAAAAACAATAGAGAGGCTCAGAAATTTTTGCTCTCGAAATCTTATCTAAAATCCCAAACAAATGGGGTTTATATAGACCTCATTGAAAAACTAGCCGTTGGGCTGATTTTCAGCCCAGGCGGCTAGCGGTCGACCGGCCAGGTCGACCACCATCGATCAAATTCTTAACCGTTGGAGCCTCCGGTCGACCGCCCGATCGACCGTTCCCTGAACCAGAGAGCAACGGCTCTCTGGCCGGTCGACCGCCCGGTCGACCGGAGCAACCCGAGAGTGGGTTGCTTTCAGTCGGTCGACCGCTCGGTCGACCGGCCACCAAGGCAGGCCAGCGTGCACGTTTTTTGCACGTCGGTCGACCTGTCCGGTCGACCGACTCTGGGTCCGGTCGACTGATTTGAGTTCATTTTTGTATCATTTTCCACTTCCATATCATGCTTTATATGAAGAAAAATAAGATTTTTATTGCTTTTTTCTCTCTTTTTTCAGGTCCACCATTAATGGAGATGAAGGCCCATAAACAAGGAATTAAGGGATTAATTAAAGAGCCCAAAAGAAGAAGCCCAAAGAAGAAGCCTAGGTCTGGATTCATCCACGGATATTCCCCACTTTCTAGAAGGTCCAGCGAGGCATACAGACGATAACAGAACGGCAAGCATCTGGCCGTTGAGCCAGCGTTTAATCTCACGGCTGCGATTTGAGGGCCTCATCCCCTGGAGCCTATAAATAGACCCCTAGGGCCTCTGTAAAAAGAAAGGAGAGAAGAGGAGAGAAGAGCCTTGTATTTTTGAGAGAATTGTAGGGATTTTCTCTATAGCTCTTTTTAGTTGCTCTTGTAATCTTCTTTCTCCTTCTAGAATTTAGCAGAGAGAGAGAGAGAGTGAGAGATCTTGTAATTGGAGAGGTGACAACTCAAATGCAAGAATTGATCCTTCTTTCTTCTTATCTTTACTCATTCTAGTGCTTTACTTTCTTGTGCTTTACTTTCTTCAAGCTTTTATTACCATTGCATCTTCTTCTACAATGAATTGTTGTGTGCTTTTTATTTCAATGTCTAGCTAACTCTCTAACATGACTAGCTAACCTCTAACTTTACTAATTACTAACTCTTGGGTGATTGCTAATTCATGTGATTCATTGGATGCTTTATTGTAGTCTTGTAATTTCAAGTCTCTATTATCCCCAATGAAGATGAGTTACTTTAATTCTTTGCAAATGCTTATTTTCAATCCATATGATTCATGTGAGACTCATTTAGAGCCTTGTCTTTAGAACAAGTGCCTTGATGGAACATGGAGATGGAGCACCTAACTATGCTATTGATTAGTAGTACAACTTTCTTACTTCAATGCTAGCTCAGTATGGCTTTTGGACTAATGAATCTTGTATCTTCTTCCTTAGCATTACCTTGAGTGACAATCCTTGATTCCACCACTGAAAATCTATCTCGGGAGCCGATGAATCAATCAGGCTACAAGTCAAGCCGAGAAGATCACTCATCCTCTACATGGGAAAATATTTTGACCAAACAAGCAAGACAAACCTTTGCCGATGAATCAACACGAGGCATGCATCACCCTATGAGATTAGTAAGTTAGTAAACTAGAAGAGTTAGCTAGTCATGGTTTCGCTCTCTAAAGTTTTTCTCAAAGTTTCCTTTCTTAAAGTTCTCTTTTCAAGCTACATTCAAGTTCATTTCACTTTCCTTTTCATCCTTTTCCTTTTCATGCAACAAAATCAACAAAGAATTTTTCCACTACTTTCTATGTCATTTTGTTTTTCTTGAACATAGAAGAACTTTCGTTTCTTTCTTCAAACAAACTCCGTGAATGCTTCTATCGTAAACTCTCCCTGTGGATCGACCCGTAATAGCTTATGCTACGACGGTGATTCGGAAGGAGTAAAAAAAATCTGTGAATACATTTTGGAGTTTTTGAGCATCACATACGAGTATCAAAGGTTGACTCTAAACCCTCTCTCTCTCTGAATATTATTAAACTCCTACCTTCCGAATAAAATTTTTAGCGCCGTTGTCGGGGAGAGTAACGGTTTTTATTTGAGTTTTAGAACTAAACGAATTTTTCTTCTCTATTTCAGGTTATAGGTTAGGGAAACAGGAAATAAAGCACTGCAGTAACATATATGTGGTCTTGGGCCTCTGCTCAAGAAAGCAGAGACCAAGTACCCTATGATTTGTTTTTGATTGAACTTTTTCCTGCACACAAAAATATAGATGTTAGATTTAGAAGTAAAGGTGTACAGTGTTCAATACTATCCGCTGTAGCAAGGCTATGCGGGTCGTGATCCTCAGGGAGGGACTAGCGATGGAAGCGTTTGTAAGTTTTACCCTAAAAATTATTTATTTTTAAGCTAAGTTAAGAAGAAGGCGGTATTTTACAATGAGTCGGCAAATAAAGAATTGGGAGAAGAGTTGTGATTTAATCTACAAAAAGAAAAGAAAAGAAAAGAAAATAAAAGAAATACTAACCTTGGTTGAGGAACAATATGAAATCTTAACACTTTCTACCTTGCTTTGGAGGCATGAACGCATAAAGCATAGGATTGATCTCAGTCCCCTGTTCGCATTAGATCATCAAGCCTTGGCAAGCATGAATTGATACGTACCTTGAGGAGGAGAACATCTCCATGAAATATCGTTGGCTCTCGCTAAGACTCGTTATACTCGTGCTTCAGAAATCACTTGCATGCTCATATACAATCAACATAGATCAAAGAGAAAAAAGAAAAGAAAACAAAAAGAAAAGTAAAACATAAGAACAATGAACAAAAGAAAAGATTACCTTTATTAATCAGTACAATGGCAGAGAAGAGGAAGGTACATCAGTGTCACGCTCAACATAAGCCTCTCTCTTTCTTGAAAATAAAAAGAAAAACCTAATTACAAAAGAAGAAAACCTAGAAGAAACCCTAATTTTGGCACTGTACTGCGCTGGACGACGTTCTGTGTTGCACTGCAGGGGGTATTTATAGGCGCAGAAGGAGTTAGAGTCCGAACACAAGTCGTACACAAAAGCCGTTGCCCTGGCTTATCTGAATTGCCGTGGAAATGCGGCATTTGCCTTGAAATTGTGGCATTTTGGTGGCAGATTGCCACGCGCTTTGGCGCGTGGCTTCTCCTGGTCCGTCCATCTGGGCGTTTGCTTCTGGAAGCTGCATCCTGGCTCTTTATCATGGGATTTGGATATAACTTGGGAATCAAGTTATCTAGATTTCAAATCTCCCAATATCTTTATCCACGAATTTCCTTATCTTTGCACTCTTATCTTTGGCTTTTATCCTCATCCTGCAAGTGTTTAGGGTTGGATAGAAGTCTATCCTTCCCTCTTCTTTGATAATTGCAACTTTACCCCTTGTGTATTTGCACTTTGACAATTGATATTTGCACTTTTGCACTTGGGCTTCAAATGTGGGCTTTTGGGCTCTTTTTAAGCTTTAATTCTTTCTTTTTATTATTTCGAGGCCTGCACACAATAAATCACAGAATATTAATAAATGTGCAGAATTAAATGAATAAATATGAAAATGTGATGGTAAATGTTATGATAAAAATGCACTTTTAACTACCAATCATACCCCCACAATTATCTTTTTGCTCGTCCTCGAGTAAAAACAAAGAAAAAGAAAAATTAATCTAACCTAACTCACTTTCGTAGGAATCATGGTTGCACTTAGCATGTGCAACAAGCCGTTAAACCCCTAGGTTACCCTAGAGGACGAGTGTTGTCTCGTGAGGGTTTTTAGCGGATTACACCCACAAAATCCATAAAAAGGAAAATATTTGAATTATATTTGAAGAGACTAAGTAGTCTATAAGTTTTAAGATTATCATTTTTATTCATTCTTTAAACTTAGTCTTAATAAAGTGAATTGTTATTCATTTTAGGTAAGGATTAAAATTGAATTTCTAATATAGTCTTTTTCGTTACCAAAAATCATATGCATCCTTATGAATTTATACTAGGAATTCCTTAACATGAACTCTCATGCCTCTTTATTATATAAGTATTATTATATATATATATATTATTTTTTTTTGATATGTATAATCATCTAATTTTCTTTCGTGTAAGTATCAAGGCTTCTTGAGGCCCTAATACCTAATTAATTGATTATTAGATGTGTTAGTACATATAAGTAATTTTTCTTAGTTTAGGCTTTCTAATCCACCCATGTAGCGAACTTAAAGTCAGTGACTCCCAAACCGGTCGGCTTTAGGGCACCAGGTGAGAAAACACCCCGCGGACTCAAATTCGAATGAACTAGGCCACAAAACTAAGGTTTTATTATTATTATTTTTTTTTACACTCACCTTTAGGCGTGAATACTTATGCTTCTTGAGGCACATGTATCCAGCTTAATTAGTGATTTTCCTCTTTTTTTTTATATATATATATGAGGCACAAAGGTCTTTGTCTTAGAATCCTAGATATGCATTAGGTATGCACATTTCATTAAGGTAAAAAATCAAGACTAATTACTTATTCAATTTCTCCTCCTATACCTAAAATTTAAACAATTTATTTATTTTGAACAAGTTTTTAGAAATCCAAATCATGATTTTCCTAATCCTTAAAACTAACTTAGATTTCTTTCAAAAAATAAGTCAAAATATTTCCTTTTTAACATTTTTTTTAATATTTTTTTTTTAGCAAAATTTTGTTAGTTTTTAACTATGTTAGTATGTTAGTAAAGCCCACCCCCACACTTATCTCATGCATTGTCCTCAATGTATGAATGAATGCATATATGCATGAAACAAAAGAAGGGAAGGCAGAAGTTACCTTAAGGTGGCGGTTCCAGAGGTGGTCTAATTGGGCCAAGCGTTGCTACCCAATCAAGATAATATAATAGTTGGTGGAACCCACCAGAAATTTTCCTTTCATAACCCACTAAAATATATGTATAGTCATTTTTAAGAATTTCCACCCCATCAAATTTCCAATTTCATAATAAATTTCAGAGTCAATTTTGTCAACCTCCTTGTCCCAAAATGGAGTATGGAAAGATGGAATTATTGACTTGAACATTATAGGTGCAGGAACGAATACCGACTCAGGGAAGAAGCTCAAATCAAGTAAGGGCTCAGGAGTCGGGCTAGGTTCAAGAATTGGGTCCAAGTTAAGAAATTGAAACTCAAATCCACAATCATTTTCCCACAATTGAATGTGACTCAATGTTGGTGATTCAAGTTCAGGAATGATAGGTGTGGGAATCAAAACTGACTCTAAAATATTACCTAAGTCGGGTAACAAAATAGGAGTTAATAATGATTCGGGAATTTGAACTTGATCATAGATTTGGGAATCTAGGTCACATATCTCATTAGTTTCAATCTCATAAAAATTAGAACTTGCCAATTTGTCAAGGGGACTTTCAAAAGTATGAAATTGGTCAAGTTCACTATGATGATCTTCAAAAATGAGTGATTCAATTTCATGATCTATGGGCACAGGAATAAATGTTGGCTCAGAAAGTTGGTCCAAATTGGGTAAGGATACTGGAGTCAACATAGATTCGAAGATGAAAACTGAATCGCAAAGTTGGGGATCGGGTTCACATTCACAATCTAATTCAATCTCATTGAAATTAAAACTAGCAAATTTGTCCAAGGATTGAGATTGGTCCAGTTCATATTGATGTGATGAAATTGAATTTTGATCAAGGTCTTCTAGATAGGATGATTCTTGGTTCCTATCAACTTGGTTGGTAAGTTCAAGAATGTTTGAAAGTCTAGAAATTTGATCATTCATTATCTCTTGCAACCGATCCACTTTTTCTTCTAACCCATTGAATGGATCATTGGAGGATTGAAACATTGGTGATGTGGGAAAAGACGTGTACGAAGATAATGGTTGAACAGGTGGTTGACCATATGGCTCGGGGGTGTTGAATCCCCATTGACTCTGTGAAGAGTAGTGATGATTATTCCAATCTTGTTCATAGTATTGGGCTGGGGCATGTAATGATTCGGATAAGACCAATCTGGCACACTAGGTTGGTTAGAGTTATGATATGCCGGGTTGGTAATATCCGAAAAAGAGGTTGGTGTATAATATGGATCCTCATTAAAATTGAAAAAATTATTGTTATAGGCCATATCACACAAACACAAACAAAGAAAAAGAAAACAAACAAATAAACAAACAAAAAAGAAAAAATTCTAACCTAAGTTAGGGTAGACCTATGACCTAGACGACTTCCAACTGGTTAGACTGTCCACGGGAGGTAGGGTGCAGACTTTGACCACAAGTTAATCAGCCAGGTCAGGGCAAGAGTGGTGGGAGGTTTTCCGTCAAAGACGTTCCTTAATTAAATAACCACCAATCTTCGGGCTTTCGGCCCTCAATCTCCTTCCTAGACACTGATTTGGCAAGAGTCAATTTTCAACACTGTTCCCCCTTAGGATAATCTCCTAATTGAGTCCGAGAAGTCCCTAGGGCCAACGTCTAGTCAATTTTTAATTAGGGTTAGGGTTGTGAGTGCTTGGAATATGATTTTTGGGCCAAGGAAGGGTGATGAAATCCCCACCTTATCTTGTTAATGGGTTATGCCCTTAGAATAAATTTGTGCAAGGGTACAAAATATGTAAATAAGATTCACTCAAAGCAATGAAAATCAACCAAGAGATGAGTCCTATTCTACATGCTATGCGAACGTACCTTGCTCCAGCACTCTTCAACAGTAAAATAAAGGAATTGAAAAGACACGTGCCTAAAATGCAAACGTCTAATCAATTTTTTATCTTTTGCAACAAGTATTTTACTGTTGATCAATTAGCAGTATACAGGTTGATCACAGAAAATATTTAACAGAGCAGAAAAAATCAAATTTGCAGATTGCAGCAACCTGCAGAAAATTGAATCAGTAGTGAACTACTACTGCCGCGGATCCGCGGCTATTGCCGCGTTTGCGCGGCAAGGTAGTAGGCTCTGTTGCTCTGCCTTCGAGGCAGAGGCACAGAGTTGCTACATGTCCTTTTCTGCTGTTATTTTTCCTGTTTTTCAAACCTGCAAACAGAAAGAATAAAAAAATTAGTTAATTTTTTTTAGAGAATAACTTACAGTCCCTCCCCGGCAACGGCGCCAAAATTTTTTGATTGAACTTTTTCCTGCACACAAAAATATAGATGTTAGATTTAGAAGTAAAGGTGTACAGTGTTCAATACTATCCGCTGTAGCAAGACTATGCGGGTCGTGATCCTCAGGGAGGGACTAGCGATGGAAGCGTTTGTAAGTTTTACCCTAAAAATTATTTATTTTTAAGCTAAGTTAAGAAGAAGGCGGTATTTTACAATGAGTCGGCAAATAAAGAATTGGGAGAAGAGTTGTGATTTAATCTACAAAAAGAAAAGAAATAAAATAAAATAAAAGAAATACTAACCTTGGTTGAGGAACAATATGAAATCTTTACACTTTCTACCTTGCTTTGGAGGCATGAACACATAAAGCATAGGATTGATCTCAGTCCCCTGTTCGCATTAGATCATCAAGCCTTGGCAAGCATGAATTGATACGTACCTTGAGGAGGAGAACATCTCCATGAAATATCGTTGGCTCTCGCTAAGACTCGTTATACTCGTGCTTCAGAAATCACTTGCATGCTCATATACAATCAACATAGATCAAAGAGAAAAAAGAAAAGAAAACAAAAGAAAAGTAAAACATAAGAACAATGAACAAAAGAAAAGATTACCTTTATTAATCAGTACAATGGCAGAGAAGAGGAAGGTACATCAGTGTCACGCTCAACATAAGCCTCTCTCTCTCTCTTGAAAATAAAAAGAAAAACCTAATTACAAAAGAAGAAAACCTAGAAGAAACCCTAATTTTGGCACTGTACTGCGCTGGACGACGTTCTGTGTTGCACTGCAGGGGGTATTTATAGGCGCAGAAGGAGTTAGAGTCCGAACACAAGTGGTACACAAAAGCCGTTGCCCTGGCTTATTTGAATTGCCGTGGAAATGTGGCATTTGCCGTGGAATTGCGGCATTTTGGTGGCAGATTGCCACGCGCTTTGGCGCGTGGCTTCTCCTGGTCCGTCCATCTGGGCGTTTGCTTCTGGAAGCTGCATCATGGCTCTTTATCATGGGATTTGGATATAACTTGGGAATCAAGTTATCTAGATTTCAAATCTCCCAATATCTTTATCCACGAATTTCCTTATCTTTGCACTCTTATCTTTGGCTTTTATCCTCATCCTGCAAGTGTTTAGGGTTGGATAGAAGTCTATCCTTCCCTCTTCTTTGATAATTGCAACTTTAGCCCTTGTGTATTTGCAGTTTGACAATTGATATTTGCATTTTTGCACTTGGGCTTCAAATGTGGGCTTTTGGGCTCTTTTTAAGCTTTAATTCTTTCTTTTTATTATTTCGAGGTCTGCACACAATAAATCACAAAATATTAATAAATGTGCAGAATTAAATGAATAAATATGAAAATGTGATAGTAAATGTTATGATAAAAATGCACTTTTCACTACCAATCAATTTGCCGCGTTTTCTCGGCCAAAGTCGCAGATCCGCGGCAAAGAGGAGTTGACTACTAACTGGCTTTGTGCAGGGTTGCTTGATCTGCAAAAATATAGCTGCTACAAATCTTATTTCTTGTATGCTCTCACTAGGATCCTGCTAATAAATCAACAGTAAAACATTTGTTGAAAAGTTTAAAAATTGATTAGACGTTTGCATTTTTAGGCACGTGTCTTTTCAATTCATTTACTTTACTGTTGAAGAGTGCTGGAGCAAGGTACGTTTGCATTGCATTTAGAATAAGACTCACTTCTTGGGTGATTTACATTGCTTTGAGTGAACCTTGTTTGCATATATTATACACTTGCACAAAATTGATCTTAAGGGTATCACCCAATAAACAAGATAAGGTGGGGATTTTATCGCCCTTTCCTTGGCCCAAAAATCATCATCCAAGCACTCACAATCCCAAGCTTTTTAATAAAATTTGATAGACGTTGGCCCTAGGGACATCCGGACTCAGTAAGAGATCAGCTGAAGTTGGAAATTATTTTTGATTCATACTCTAGTCAAATCAGCGTCTAAGGTTGAGGATTAAGAGGTTACGTCTCGAAGATACCGTGGTTTGGCGTAATTAAGGCCCGTTGCTTACGCACGGATACCTCCCACCGTATTTTACCCCTACCTGGCTGATTAACTGTGGTCTGACTCGAGCAATAACCTTCTTTGGTTCATCGAACAGTTAGGAGTCGTCTAGGTCCAGGTATCCTAGATAGCTTGTGATTGCTTTCTCTTTTCTTATTTGTTATTTTCCTTTTTTTCGCTTGTGTGATCGGTGAACGTTGTCTGTGATTGTGCATGCAAGAGTGGTACCAGGATCCAAATTTTACAAGACTTGTTAGGATTTCTACACTTGCACAAACACCACCTCCTGACACAATCCCAATCATGGCCAACAATACTTCACTTCAAGACAAGTTCTACCCCATTCGCACTTCACTTCCATCATGCATTCTTTTACCGGTGACAAATGGAAATAACTTTGAGCTTAAGCCACAATTCATAATACACTCCTGCGATTTCATGGCCTAGAGTCCGAGGATGCATATTTCTTCATTCGTGAGTTTGAAGAAGTATGTGTGATGATGAAAATTTCCCAATTAACTGAGGACGCTGTTAGATTAAGGTTCATACCCTTCGCGCTTAAGGATATAGCTAAGAAATGGCTATATAATCTTCCCGCCAGTTCGGTCTCTTCATGGGATGATTTTGTAAAAGTCTTTCTTAAGAAGTTCTATCCCATTCATAAGACAGCCCTCATGAGAAAAAACATTATGCAGTTCAAACTGGAATCTAATGAACCATTCTGAAAGTATTTCGAACGATTCAAAGACTTACTAGTCCTATGTCCTCATCACGGCATAGAGAAGTGGCGGCAGTGCCAAATTCTCTATGACGGACTTGATTACCAAACCATGACACTCCTTGAAACCATGTGCCAAGGGGAATTTTTAAAGAAAGATGAGAATCAGGGTTGGGATCTCTTTGAAGCCTTAGCCGAAAAAACAATTCAGTGGGAGTCATGCCCAGAAAAACCCACTCCTACCACTTCCAAAACCGGTATACATTCTATTGAATCCTCCATAGCTGCCGAAGCTAAAATAACACAATTGATGAAGAGGATAGAACTGCTTGAAGCTAGGGAACCTACCGCTGTGAACCAGGTTAACCCACCACCTGTGGTCAATCCGGGTTGTACCTATTGCTATGATCTTAACCATCTGTTCGAAGAGTGTCCTGTTTACCAGTCTCAAATGTATCAGGAAAATACGAATGCTGCATACACCAGACCCAACTATAATCCATACTCCAAAACATACAATCTGGGATGGCGAAACCATCTAAATTTTTCCTGGAGTCAGTCTGGTCCTGAGCAACCAAGGCAACCATTTTCACATCAATATCCTGCTCAGTCTCATCAACCCAATTACCACCAAAATCCACCACATTACCAATCATACCAGAGTCCACCAAATTTCCAATCATATTAGAATCCACCACATTTTCAAACAAACTTCCAGCCCACATATCAGCCACATCAAGCACAAAATCATCCAGACAAAAGAATGTCATATTTGGAAAAAATGATCGAAACCCTATCCAAAACCCAGGCTTCAATGATGACCAACCACCATCAGGATATGAACAAGCTACAGGTCCAGATAGGTCAATTGGCTAATTCTTTGAATGAAAGACAAAAAGGAATGCTACCAAGTCAGCCATTGCCCAATCCAAAAAATCACTTCCCTCTGCATGAAGTTGAAGACATGGACCCCAGTTAATGCAACACTGTTCATATTCTGAGATCTGGAAAGAGGGTAGATAATAAGGTTTCCAATCAACCACCCAAATCAGTGTCAAAATCAACACCTCCTGTTCCAGTACAACCAACTCAAGACAATCCATCTTCAAGTTCACAGCCATCAACTTCCAAATACAATGAAAAGAAAAGAAAAATGAGCAACAATACAAGCCTATTGTACCATTTCCAAATAGGCTAGCAAACTAAAAGCTGAATGCTCATATGGAGAAGATCAGAGAAATGTTGAATCAGGTCCAAATCAATGTACCTCTTCTTGATGCCATACAACAAGTCCCATCATATGCCAAATTTTTAAACGAAATGTGCACCAAGAAGAGGAAAGCAAATGTCCCTAAGAAAGTCTTCCTAGCTTCAAACATAAGTGAGTTGCTCACTGGGCCAATTCCTGTGAAATATAAGGACCCAGGGAGCCCAACCATTTCTTGTATCATAGGACAGACCACTATCAATAGGACATTACTTGATTTGGGAGCCAGCATCAATCTTCTTCCCTTTTCTGTGTATCAACAACTAGGGTTAGGCGACCTCCGTCCGACCAAAGTTATTATACAACTGGTTGATCACTCTGTAAAGATTCCCAAGGGGGAGATTACAGATGTTTTAATACGGGTCGGAGAATTCATTTACCCTATAGACTTCATTGTTCTAGAGACGCAACCCGTACATAATCACAGAGCATAGACACCTGTCATTCTCGGACGTCCTTTCCTAGCCACTGCAAATGCAATCATCAACTGTAGGAATGACTCGATGCGTCTAACTTTTGGAGATATGACAAAAGAGGCGAATGTTTTCCACCTGGGAAAACAACCTCGAGATTTGAATAATGAGTCATTTGAAGTGAACTTAATCGAGGGTTTAACAAGTGAACATGACATGGAGGTTGAATATGAGTCCGATGAAGAATTTGAGTTGGAGTCTGATGACTTTAACCTTGATCAGATTGTTGAGTCCACTATGGAATGGGCCACTAATACCACCCCTATTCTTCCCTTACACCAAGAACAGCCATTGATAGATCCTGTCCCTTCTTCTGAGCTTAAGGTTCTTCCTAACCATCTCAAGTACCAGTACTTGGATGAGAAAGAAGCTTTTCCCGTGATCATTGCATCCCATCTCACGAAGCAACAAGAAGAGGACCTTCTTACAGTGTTAAGAGAAAATCGAGAAGCCATTGGTTTGACCATGGCTGACACAAAGGGGATTAGTCCTTCCATAGTACAACTCCGGATTCATTTGACGGAGGATGCTAAACCAAAACGTGACCCACAACGTAGATTGAACCCAATCATGCAGGAGGCTGTTAGAACTGAGATCTTGAAGCTGTTAGACAATGGTATTATCTATCCCATATCTGATAGCCAATGGGTATGTCCAGTCCACGCTGTGCCAAAGAAAGCAGGATTTACCGTGGTGAAAAACGATAAGAAAGAATTGGTACAAACACGACTTTCTACGAAGATTCGAGTTTGTATCGATTACCGAAAATTGAACACTGCCACACGTAAAGACCACTTTTCCCTTCTATTCATTGACCAAATGCTCGAGAGATTAGCGGGGCATGAGTACTACTGTTTCCTGGATAGATATTCAGGATATAATCAAATCCCTATCGCTCCCGAGGATCAAGACAAAACCACCTTCACCTGTCCCTTTGGAACATTTGCATATCGAAGAATGCCCTTCGGTCTATGCAATGCTCCCGCAACGTTTCAACGTTGCATGCTGAGTCTTTTTTCAGACATGGTGGAAAGATTCTTGGAGATTTTCATGGATGATTTTTTGATTTATGGCGATTCCTTTGAACAATGCTTGTACCATCTTAAGCTGGTTTTACAACGCTGCTTGGAGAAAAACTTGACACTCAACTGGAGAAGTGTCACTTTATGGTCAAGCAAGGAATCGTTCTTGGGCACGAAGTTTCAAAAAGGAATTAAGGTTGATAAGTCTAAAGTGAAAGTAATATCAAAGCTCCCTGAGCCAACATGCTTAAAAGACATTAGATCATTTTTAGGGCGCGGCGGTTTCTATAGACGATTCATTCATGGGTTTAACAAAATTGCTAGACCTTTGACAAATCTCTTAGGAAAAAATGTACCCTTTAAATTCGATGAAGAATGTTTACAAGCCTGGGAGGAGCTTAAGTGTAGACTTGTCTCAGCGCCGATTATTTCTGCACCAGACTGGACCAAGCCATTCGAGATTATGTGTGATGCCTCGGATTATGCTATCGGCGCTGTTCTAGGGCAGCGTATTGATACTAGGCAACACGTAATCTACTATGCTAGTAGGACGCTGAATGAAGCCCAACTCAATTACACAACTACTGAAAAGGAATTTTTAGCTGTTGTGTTTGCGTTGGAAAATTTTCGTCAATACCTATTAGGGTCCAGGACAACTATTTTCACCGATCACTCCGCCCTCAAGTACTTAATGTAAAAGAAGGATGCAATGGCAAGACTTATTCGATGGATACTTCTTTTGCAAGAGTTTGACTTGAAAATCAAGGATAAAAAGGGCGTTGAGAATGTGGTAGCCGATCACCTGTCTAGAATCCCCAATGCACCAAATGAGAAAATACCAATAAATGACAATTTCCCTGACGAACACATTTTTACAATGTGTAGAGAGCCCTAATATGCTGATATAGCGAATTACCTTGCAACCGGGCGAACACCTTCCGTTATTGGTCAGGTCAGGACAAACATCGCTTCATGAGTCAAATGCGGTTTTTCTTTTGGGATGAACCGTATTTATTCAAATATTGTCCTGACCAGATAATGCGAAGGTGTCTTCCTGAGGATGAACATCAGAGTGTCTTGACATTCTGCCACAAGCTAGCTTGCGGTGGACATTTTGGTCCACGAAAAACTGCTGAGAAAGTACTTCAGAGTGGATTTTACTAGCCCACTCTCTTTAAGGATGCATATACTTTCTGCAAGCTATGTGACAAATATCAAATGACGGGTCGAATTACTCGGAAAGACATGATGCCCCTTACACCCATCTTGGAGGTCAAATTTTTGAGGGGCATTGACTTCATTGGACCCTTTCCTTTGTCCTATGGCAACCAATACATTTTGGTGGCTGTAGATTATGTTTCCAAATGGGCTGAAGCAATTCCAACAAGGACAAATGACAACCAAGTTGTCATCAAGTTCTTACGGGAAAATATCATCTCACGCTTCGGAGCCCCCCATGCGATAATTAGTGATAACGGGAGCCATTTTTGCAATCGGGCTTTTGAAGCCCTAATGCGCAAATACTCTATTTCTCACAAATTATCCACGACATATCATCCTCAGACTAACGGGCAAGTGGAAGTCACCAACAGACAAATCAAACTCATATTGGAGAAAACCGTTGGACAGAATCGTAAAGATTGGTCCATCAAACTAACTGATGCCTTATGGGCATACAGGACCGCTTACAAGACTGTCCTTGGTATGTCTCCATATCGAGTTGTATTTGAAAAACCCTGCCACTTGCCTGTGGAGCTAGAACACCGAGCTATGTGGGCATTAAAGCAGCTGAACTTGGACTTGGACAAAGCCGGTGCTTTGAGAAAATTGCAAATATCCGAGCTAGAAGAGCTGAGAAATGAGGCATATGACAATGCTCGGATAGCAAAACACAGAACTAAGCTCTTCCACGATAAATCCATTCATCGGAAAATTTTTGTCTCAGGACAAAAGGTTCTGTTATATAACTCAAGACTCCACCTCTTCCCTGGTAAATTGAAAACCAGGTGGTCAGGACCGTACATTGTTCAAAAGGTCTTCTCACATGGTGCCATTGAAATTTTTGATCCAAAAAATGGCAATACTTTCACTTTCAACGGTCAACGCTTGAAGCCGCTTTTTACCACTGAGTTCGAGTCACAAGATGTTCATGAACTGGGTCTTTATGACCCAGTCTACATGTGACCATTTCATTTGTACATTTTCCCTGTTCTCCCTGCATATCATTTTGGGACCCCTTTTGTAAATAATAAAAATAAAAATAAAAATAAAAAATTATAAAAGAAAAAAAATAAAATGTAATAACTACAAATAAGTGGACTTTGGTGCTAAATGGCATCAAGAACTTCCTTCTCTTCATGAATTCCTTTTAAATCACCCTAGGGATTGTAAATACCAAATTCAACCTAGGGTAATTTTGGGAATTCATCTCTTTCAGTCACCTATAAATATCCTCTAACCCCGAGTCTCTCCCCTTACCCTAGATCTCAACTCAGATCTGAAACGCCCCACTCCATCGCCGTCCTTCAATCTTTTTTCCACCTCTGACTCCTCTTCCCTGTCGCGTTTTCTCGGCAAAAGCCGTGCCTCCGCGGCCGTCTGAGCCTCTCAGGAGCGTCGCCAAGTTCTGTTGCAGTCGCTGTTCTCTGCTCTTGTCCGATCCAGTGCCCGATCATCTGATTTCTCTGCTGAGTGCCCTCTGCAATTAGGATTTTGTTTCCCCCACGTATTCCGGGGCTGGCTTGCATTCTAATTCTCTGATCTCTTGCGTTACTTTACATCCTTTAGCATGGCACCATCATTATTTGCAGAGAAAGATTATTCAAGAATTTTAGTGATAATAATGGGTATGGGCATATTTTTCTAGATAGAATCCGTGCTTGGGATTGGTATGCTCTAGTGTATGATAATTCGATCGTGAAGCATATTATTGTCCTGAATAAGTTAAATCATTTTACACTTCCATTGATCATGCTTCAGTAAATTTAGACACGTACCAATTCGCGGTTCATATGCCCCTGGGTGACATCTTTATCACACTTCCTCTACTTGAGGAACTCACTCACGTCCCCTGTTACCCACAACACACAGCGACCCCCTTCCTCTTATTGATTACATGTCAATCATGGGGGCCCGCTGTACAGAGCAAGACCGAGGGCTCAAAGCCAGTACCACTTTTGTAATGTGCATTGCGTTGGTCGATGGATCCAACGCAATATTCTAGGACTGGACCACACCACTTCTTTCAACAGGCCTGTGCTGCAAATAATACACGACCTCATGACTCGGTAGCACACAGTCTGTATCAACAAAACCATCTTCCAGTGTATCATTGCCAATTCCTCACGCACACGTGGTGCTAAGTATTCACACCCTATTCTGATTACTCGTCTCTGTAGGACTTTCCTACCGGATGATGTGTTTGACGCATATGATAGGGTATTTATAGCACACCAGAGGGCCACTAGTGCCTATAATAGTTGTCTACATGCGGTCTGGACCCCTAGTGTCCAGTCCGAAGATGTGCCAGTAGAGTCCTCTTTAGAGGAAAGTTTAGAGGAAGAGGTAGAGCCTGCCTTTTGGCGACAGACCCCCCTGCAGATTCACGTGCATTCATGTCCACCATTTGGCGGGGCATGAAGAAAATATTCTGGGGACAAGTTCGACTGAGAAAACAAGTTAAGGAGCAGACGTCTCGATTAGACCGTATTGAGGACGGTCTTAGGTGTTCACAGTCCGCTGGACCCAGCACCACCGCTGGTCCAAAACGACGAAGAGGGTGAAACTGTTCCTTTACCTATTTCATGCATACTTTATCTTGCATACATTGGGGACAATGCATGAGATAGGTATGGGGGGGTAGATACTAGTTTAGGAATTTTTATTTTATTTTTAGGAAATTTCATTTTATTTTGGGATTTTTATTTTCTTTTTAGGATTTTTCATTTTCTTTCTAGAAAAACCTTAAAAAAAGAAAAAAAAGAAGAAAATTTTGATCCATTTTTAAAGAATCAAACTTGATCTTAGGAATTAAGGATACTCTAAAATAAGATTTCTTAATATAAGTCAAAAAGAGGAGTTTTGTTGGATTTTTAGGTTAGGAAAAAAAAGGATAAGAAAGATTGCTAGATTTTAATTCTCTCTTTAGCATTATATACATTAAACATATTGAGGGATTAATCAAAGACTTAGTGATTCTATTTACACATATATATATAAAAAAAGAAAAAAAGAAAAAGAAAAATATAAATAAATAAATAAATAAAATAATTACTTAACCACTAATTAAGCTGGTTAGTTGTGCCTTAAGAAGCATGGCCAGTCACGCCTAAAGGTGGTTAAGTCCTTAGTATTCGAGGCCTAATTTACTCGAGTCCTTGAACCTTAGGGATGTATCTTCATCTGGTGCCCTAAGACCGACTGGTTTGGGAGTCATCGGTAAAAGGCTCGCTACATGGGTAAATTAGAAAGCCTAAGGAAGCTAAGGAGGTGTAAATAAATAAATAAATAAATAAAAGAAGAAAAAAAAAGAAAAAAATTTGTATATATTAGTAAATAAATAAACTCTAGTCTAAGAAAAATTCCTCATATATAGATGTATATATACTAGGCTTGATGCAAAATCCGGTTTTCTCTCTATTCCTTAAAAACTTAACCTAAGTTGAAGACAAAACTCTAAATAGAAACTTATAAAAAGAAAGACAAGTTTAGGGTAACCCGAAACCGATAGATCAATGAAATTCTTGAAAAATATGGATCATAATTTTTTTCACTAACATTTTTCTTCTTTCTTTATGGATTTTGTGGGTGCAATCCGCTGAAAACCTTCAGGAGACAACACTCCTCCTCTAGGGTAACCTAGAGGTTTAACGGCTTGTTGCACGAGCTCAGTGCAATCGTGACACCTACGAAAGTGGTTCAATAATTTAGCTAGGATTTTTTTCTCTTTTTCTTTTTGCTCAGGGACGAGCAAAAGCTAGGTATGGGGGTGTGATTGGAGTTCATTTTTGTATCATTTTCCACTTCCATATCATGCTTTATATGAAGAAAAATAAGATTTTTATTGCTTTTTTCTCTCTTTTTCAGGTCCACCATTAATGGAGATGAAGGCCCATAAACAAGAAATTTACAAGGAATTAAGGGATTAATTAAAAAGCCCAAAAGAAGAAGCCCAAAGGAGAAGCCTAGGTCTGGATTCGTTCACCGATATTCCCCACTTTCTAGAAGGTCCAGCGAGGCATACGGACGATAACAGAATGGCAAGCATCTGGCCATTGAGCCAGCGTTTAATCCCACGGCTGCGATTTGAGGGCCTCATCCCATGGAGCCTATAAATAGACCCCTAGGGCCTCTGTAAAAAGAGAGGAGAGAAGAGGAGAGAAGAGCCTTGTATTTTTGAGAGAATTGTAGGGATTTTCTCTAGCTTTCTTTAGTTGCTCTTGTAATCTTCTTTCTCCTTCTAAAATTCAGCAAAGAGAGAGAGAGAGAGTGAGAGATCTTGTAATTGGAGAGGTGACAACTCAAATGCAAGAATTGATCCTTCTTTCTTCTTATCTTTACTCATTCTAGTGCTTTACTTTCTTGTGCTTTACTTTGTTCAAACTTTTATTACCATTGCATCTTCTTCTACAATGAATTGTTGTGTGCTTTTATTTCAATGTCTAGCTAACTCTCTAACTCTCTAACTACTAGCTACCTCTAACTTTACTAACTACTAACTCTTGGGTGATTGCTAATTCATGTGATTCATTGGATGCTTTATTGTAGTCTTGTAATTTCAAGTCTTTATTATCCCCAATGAAGATGAGTTACTTTAATTCTTTGCAAATACTTGTTTTCATTCTATATGATTCATGTGAGCCTCATTTAGAGCCTTGTCTTTAGAACAAGTGCCTTGATGGAGCATGGAGATGGAGCACCTAACTATGCTATTGATTAGTAGTACAACTTTCTTACTTCAATGCTAGCTCGAGTATGGCTTTTGGACTAATGAATCTTGTATCTTCTTCCTTAGCATTACCTTGAGTGACAATCCTTGATTCCACCACTGAAAATCTATCTCGAGAGCCGATGAATCAATGAGGCTACAAGTCAAGTCGAGAAGATCACTCATCCTCTACATGGGAAAATATTTTGACCAAACAAGCAAGACAAACCTTTGCCGATGAATCAACATGAGGTATGCATCACCCTATGAGATTAGTAAGTTAGTAAACTAGAAGAGTTAGCTAGTCATGTGTCCGGTCGACCACCAGAGCCTGGCATAGGCAATTTCAGATCTGAAAACTGGGTTTGTAATTTTTCTAAAAAATCCAATTAAACTCTAAAAATCCACAAAAATAGTTTCTAACATTCTCTTTGAAATACAAACATGTGTGAAAAATTTCAACACATATTTCAACTAATTTGAACAATTTTTGTGTTATGAAAATTTGCCGAAAACCAAAACTTGTATTTTTCCAAACTTAGATTTTTCAATTGAAAATTCGTTTTGTCCAAAACTCAACAAAATACAAAAACATGATATTAAACAACTTTTAAAGCATGATGCATATGGATATACTCCAATATACATGAGAGATATATATATATCAATGTTTTTGGCTTTAATTCTGAAAATATGTTTTGTTAAAACACAAAACTCAAACTCATGGATAGGTATACCAAAACTAAGTTTGTTCAAGATATGAAGCATATATGTATATAGACCAAATCTAATATACATAAAAACATGTAAACTTGTTTTGAATCTATCTATTCATGAAAACCAAGATCGGTTAAACCAAAACCGAAAACCGATAAGCATGAAACGTGTGTGTGTTGTGAACTTGAGCATATCACACTATCTAATCTTTAACACATAGATCTAAACAACATCTAAACTAGGTACCGAAGTCTTCTTGACGAACTCTGTCTTCAAGCCGACTCGATCCAAACGTGATCCACCGAGCATGACTCCAACGAGGGCTAGATATGAACTTTGACGCTCGGGCTCTTGAATCACCATGTGAAAGCTTCCAAAACATCTTTATTGAAGCTAGTCACCTACTATTATCTTGGTTAATAATCTGAAACTAAACATCACAAGATAATTAGTAACTATAAACTACATGAGTTGATCATCATCAAAACTAGAGTGATGGGCCTTTGGGCCAACACAAAAGCCCACCAAATTCTGATTTAATTCAGAATAAATTCGAAATCAAGAAATCAGGGCAAAATCTTGACATATCAGAGAGGTTGAAAACCGGTTAAAAAGAATCCTCCCAAATCAAGCTGTTGAAGCCAACAATCAAAGGTTGTTTCATCAAATCCTAGAGCAAAAATGAGAAAACCAGCAGAAGATATGGGAGAATCATCAAACCAGGAGCACCCACCATTTGGGTGTGGCCATCTGGCCACACCAGGACCGCGGAAACGCGGCCCTAGCCGCGTTTTCGCGGGCTGCATTTTCGCGGCTCTATTAAAGAGGTTGGGGGAGCGTTTGCTCCCCCAATCTTCCTATGATTTCCCCCCTCTGGTTTTACCCTATAAATACCAGTTTCAACAGAGAAGAAAAGAGTGAAGACTAGGATTAGAATTTTTGTTTATTCTTTAAGGATTTAGGCTCTTTGTTAGATAGTGTAAAAGTTATATTTTGTTTGCAATTTTTAGTTCAGTACAAATACCTGTGAGAGAGAGAAATTGAGTGCTTGTAACTTGATTGAAGTGACATCAATACAAGAATCGAGCTACATTTTCTTCCAATCATTTTACGGTATGTCGTACTTTAATTACTTGCTTTGTTCTTTGTTTTTCATGAGTAGCTAAATCGGTTTTCTGGGCTCACTATTACTCCTCTCTCTGATCCCTCTTCTTTTTGAATTGTTTTGATGAAAAGACCCAATGAATCATTTGCATGCCTAACTTAAGCCTTTCTTCTTGAAAGTGTTCTTGAAGGCACATGAGGATGGGTTTGAATTTTTAACTTTTACCTCTTTTCAAAGCGTCTCTTGAACTTGTTTTTATCTCATGCTTGAACTTTTTGATGATTTAACATTCAACTCAAGACGATTTCGTAAAGAAAAGAATTAACCTTTCCAACCATCTTATGTGTTTTGCTTAAAACTTTTTAGAACCAATCTTAAGTTTTGCCTATGATCAAGTTGAGGCATTAAGATTTTCAATTGAAGAACATGTCATTGAGTAGTGAGATAGTGAGCCCAGATTTTCTTCTTCATTAAAAACAACCAATCACTTTTCAAAGCTTTTTTTAATCACCTTCTCCAAGGCCTTCTCCAAATTTTAAGTTTCTCTTTTAATCATCTCCCTTCTTTTCATTCTCTTTTCAATTAAAAAACTAGAACCATTTTTAGCTTTCTAAACAAAACACCGAAAAGCTTCTATCGCTATAACGCCCACGCCCCGATCCCACGGGTACGGAGACGTTACTGCGACGTATATACACAGGTCAGAAATACCCTCGCGTATATACGCTAAGCATCAGTACAAGTAAGAATCAGAGTACGGAAGCACGTGGTGCATTATACATTCCAACATATGGGTACAATTACAAAGTTATCACCAGATGTGACAAATATTAAAGAATTACATCACCAATAGGCGCAAATGCGAGAATACAAGAGATGTACAAGTATGAATAGTATAAAAGGAGGCTCAGAGCCGTCACAGGAAAACTCTGGAGCCGAGCAGGGGGGCCTGGAAGGATGGGGATCTGGACGGTCTGCTGGAGATCCAAGCTACCGCTGCGCTTTTCAGGTCAGCAACTGGGATTCTACAAGCTCCAAGCTCCTACATGCTCCAAGCTCCAGGACCTGGACATGAGGATCCAGAGGAGTCAGAACTCCCCGGCGAGTGGTGAGGCGAAAGCCAGATGGCGTGCAAAGATAAGCACACGTGTATCGATAAAACCGAATCATAGTCATGTATTAAAAACCGTGTCGTGAGCATAAGCATGCAGGAGCAAGTAGATATAAAACAAGTGATATCAAGCAGGAAGTACTCATGGTATGATAAGATAAGAACGGAGACTGGTGGAATAGAATACGAGTGTAAAGCAGGGTATGAGCAGCTAATATGATAATAATCATAAAACCGAAAATTCGATGTAAAACCCAATAGAAGCAAACTCGGTAAAGCATACAACGGATCCATAGTTGGCATCTTTTATTATTATTATTACTCATCTTACCCTGATGTCTAGATATGTGAACTAGCGTCCCAGCACACATTTATCCACATCTGAGTAAAGCAAGGTTGTTATTGGAAACCAACGGGGGTATCAACGAACAATGTTTACAGTGGATCCCGTACATGCCCGGGACCACGGTCCAGGGTGTTCCATTGCTGGTGTATGGAACCGGCTGCTAGGCCTACAGGAGGGTCTTATAGAATGCCCTTTTCAAGATGGTACCAAGAAGGAGGGAGCCAGCACTCCCCTCGGTCGCCTGGAGGCCCACAGGTCAGACTGAAAGTTTTAGTTGCACAACATACCTAATACCACTGTAAACACGAACATATATTGATAGCCGCAAGTTTCCCCCGACCCAATGTAAGTTGTCCAGTTTTATGGTTTATTAGATAATCATCAGATTTTGGGAATGAGCAGAACAAGTCAGGAATATCAGGAATACAGGTGTATCAGGAGTACAGTTTGTACTACGATATATCAAGATTGTAATCAAGTTGTCAGGTTATCATTCCCGTTATCATGATAATTATAAGAGTCAAGTATATCATGCTAGGTGTCAAGTGATAGCATGACAAGAGGGTGATATTAGGCAGGTGACAAGTCATGTCATAACAGGGAGCACTTGCCAAGTAGCAACATGTCAGGTGTTAGGTGATAACATATCAGTTGTCAAGTGATACAGACAAGTGTTAGGTATTAGCATGCAATTGACAGGTATTAAGTAATAGCATGTCAAGTGTTAACATATCAAGCATGTACATGGCATGTGATAGAGTAATAGCTGAGCACAATCAAGCGGAGCTGAGCAAGCTGGAGGTATGGACAACAAACAGTGTTTAACACTGGAGCGCCTGGCGAAGTTACCGGGACGACTCAGCTTAAAGTGCGAGTAGAAAATCCGGCAGCATCTCACCTAGACGAATCCAGTGATAAAGCGCTGGGCGCTAAACATGCCTACCAGGCGAAGCTACAGGACCTGACGGTCAAAGCGCACTTATCTTACGAGTTAGTGGGCGAGAGCCCGGAGGCTAAAGTACGCTCGGGGTCTAAGTGCACTCTCGGTATTTACCACGAAACCCATAAGGGTACAAGCCTAGAACTATTGGGTAGCCATCCTGAGAGTGAGCAGAAACCCAGAGTCGGTACAAGAGTACCTACACGAGATGTTAGCACTACACGACTATGCATTCAAACGTAGTAATGTCTATACTGCTGTAGAGTAGAGAAGCCCGGAGGCTGACAGGGCTCGGAGGCCAAATATGGAACCCAAAGACAAACGACCACGAAGAGTCGGCCACGCATGGTATAAGCAGTAATAATATCATATCACAGGCATGCATGACATATATATATATATATATATATATATATATATATATATATATATATATATATATATATATATATATATATATATATATATATATGCAAGAAGTAAACTACCATAATACAAGCATTCGTCACAGAGCAATACATGTCCAGTCATTGGCACTCGGCCACACACAAATACAGGGACCCAGCCCAAAGCAAAATACATATAAATTTATAATAAATAACATGTCGACCCGACGAAGCGGGGAAAACCAAATGGAGGCGAGAACACTCGCCTAAATCTCTGGAAAGGTCGAAAACTCTGAAATCCCCAGAACTCGCGTACGCGCCAAAATATAATAAATATATATATACATATTTAGAGAGAGAAAGTAAAGACGAGAGAGAAAGAGTTAGAGAGAGAAAGAGAGAGAACCTAGAGAGAGAAAGGGAGAATTTTAGAGAAAATCTAGAGAGAGAAAGGGGGAGATCTAGAGAGAGAAAGAGATTAGAGAGAGAAGAGAGAGAATCTGGAGAGAGAGAGAGGGCGGTTGAGAGAGAGAGGACTAGAGTGAGAGAGAGAGAGAGAGATACAAAGAGAGAGAGAGAGAGCGAGATACAAAAAGAGAGAGAGAGAGATTGTAGAGAGAGGAGAGAGAGTAGAGAGAGTGAGAGAGTGAAAGAGAAAAGGGGGGCGGTTGCCCCCCTCTCACTGCTCACGGCCAGGCGAGGAGGCCTGGCCGTGGCCTCGCTTGGGCCGGCACCGGCGGCCCTCCGGTGGCCGTCGGCCAGGGGTGGCTGCGCCGGTCACCCCAAAGAAAAGAGAGAGAGAGGGAAAATGGGAGAGAGAGAAGTGAGAGAGGGGGAGAAAAGGAAGAGGGGGGCTGTTGCCCCCCTCAGTTCACCACAGGGGGCCAGGTGGCCCCCTGGTCGCCCACGGCCGCCGGCGCGCCGCCGGCAGCGCCCATCCCCGGGGTGGCGCCGACCACCCCAAAAAGAGAGGGGAAAGAGAGGAATTTTGGGTTTGGGGAGGAAGAGATTTGTGGTGGTGGTGGAGATGATTTTGGTGGTGATTTGAGGTGGTGGTGGAGAAATTGAGGGAGATGGGAGGAGGAGGAGATGTATGAGGTTGTGGGGGTGGTGTTTGGGTGGAGAAGATGGTGGTGGTGGTGGCTAATTTGAAGAAGAAGAAGAAAGATAAGAAGAAGGTGGAGATGGTGGTGGTTTTGAGGAGGAAGGAGATGGAGATGGAGATGGTGGTGTTGTTGGAGATGGAGGAGAGGGGCTTGGCTGTCGGAGTTGGGGCCTTCCTCGCCGACGTTGTGGCCAGAGGTAGTGGGGGTGCGGTTGGGCGTCGGCCACCAATGAGAAGAAGAAGAAGAAGAAGAGAAAGGAGAAGGAGAAAGAAAAAGAAAAGAAAAAGAAAAGGAAAAAGAGAAAGAGAGATGGATGGGAAAGAGAGATGGATAGGAGAGGGATTTAATGAAAGGGGGGTGACGTGGCGTTGGTGAAGTCGGTGGAAAGAAAAAGAAAAGGAAGGAAAGAAAGAAAGAAAGAAAGAAGATTCAAAAAATAATAATATTATAATAAAGTGGGGAAATATCGACTGTTCCGGAAAAAAATCCCCAAAAATACCCAGAGGTAGAAAACATCATCCTAAGGAATAATACGAAATTAGTTTTCAGAAATAAAATCCCATTTTCAAATTAAAAATCCGAAATCAACCGTCGAACCGTCGAACCGGTCTACACCGGGTCGGCCGGATTTTGATAAATTCTGAAAAATCCTAGAAAATGTATTAAAAAAGAAATTATGATTCTAAGAAGAAATGTGAAAGCAGAATTCAGAAATTTAATTTCAATTGTAAACTAAAAATCCTGGAATCAACCAGCGATACTGGCCGACACCAATTCCGGAGGAATTTTGATAAATTCAGAAAAATTCTTAGAAAAAGTATTTAGATAGAAAATATAATTTTAAGAAATAATGTAAAAAGCATTTCTAGTAATTCCACTCCGTTTGTAATTAAAAAATCTGGGAATTGGTCAGCGGCACTAGTCGACACCGGTTTTGAAGATTTTCAATTTAATTCAAGAAAATTCTAGAAAATCATAAAAAATCTAAAATATTAGAAAACAATGTTTGAAACTGAAATTAGTCAAATCTGAATAGCAAAAAGACTAAATCGAGCAATACCATAAGATCGGGTCCCCGGTTCAGACTAGGGCTGACTCCGAGTTCACGAATCCGGATCCAAAGCAAAACGATCATATAAATAATTCATAATACAAAATAAATACAGGAAGTAAATCAAAAATCTGAATACGCAATTAAGTACGTATTCCGGGACGGGGTGTTACAATCGCATTCCTCCTCGTGGACACGACCCGTTAGCCTAAAGCTACACGGTAATTTCCTTGCTCTTTCAATTTGCAATCAATTTTTTGGCGCCGTTGCAAGGGAGGGAACAGTGCATTTATTTTTTAACAAGTTTGGTGTGTTGTTTTAGGGACTTGAAGATTCAGATCTAGCATTCAAGCTTTGCAAGAGAAGACTTGCAAATTCTGTGCCCCTACTCTCGAAAGTAGGAAACAGAATTTCAAGAAATTGCATTGCAAAAAGTTGAAAATTTCATTGGACTACTAAAACTCTTTTTTGCAGGACATATTGCTTGCAAAAAATTAAGTTTTTGTATGTTATATTCTTGCTATTTCTGCTATCCACCATCCCTGTTTTAATCCAACAGTAATTTGAGTGATTGTTAATTGCTTAAAAAACATTTAGACTTGCATTTTAGGCATTTGTCTAATTACGTTTATTTTACAATTACTGTTGAAGAGAGCTGGAGACAAGGTACGTATGCATAGCATATAGTTTAGGAAACATTCTTGGGTGATATTTTGCTTTTGAATGTTACTTTTCTGTATCTTGCACACTTTGCACAATAAATTCTAAGGGCAAAACCCAATTCAAGATAAGGTGGGGAAGTCATTACCCTTCCTTAGCCCACAAACTATCTCCAAGCACGCACAACCTAAGCCTAAGTAAAATCTGATAGACGTTGGCCTTAGGGACATCTCGAACTCACTAGGAGATTATCCTAAGGGGGAAGGTGTTGGAATTTGACTCCTGCCAAATCAGTGTCTAGGAAGGGGATTGAGGGCCGAAAGCCCGAAGGTTGGTGGTTACTTAATTAAGGAACGTCTTTGACGGATAACCTCCCACCAATCTTGCCCTGACCTGGCTGATTAGCTTGTGGTCACAGTCTACATTATACCTCCTATGGACAATCAACCAGTT
Source organism: Agave tequilana (assembly GCA_038442645.1). Lineage (NCBI taxonomy): Eukaryota > Viridiplantae > Streptophyta > Magnoliopsida > Asparagales > Asparagaceae > Agave > Agave tequilana. Next base: position 79,229 of record JAVJIF010000137.1, read on the forward strand.
AGGAGTTGTCTAGGTCAAGGTTACCTTAGACTAGGCTTGGTTGATTACTCTTATTGACTATTGGTAAACTTGTTTGTGATTGTGATTGTGTATGCAAGTGTGGTCAAGAGACCCTAATTCATCTAGGTTGACTAGAAACACATCACCACCCAAGTGAACCAAGACCAGATCCGGTAATGGCTCAATCAACAGCATTGCAGGATAGGTTCTATCCCATTAGAACCTCACTTCCATCTTGCATTCTACTTCCATCGGTTGGTGAATACAATTTTAAGCTCAAGCCTTAATTCATCAACACACTCCCAAGTTTCATGACTTAGAGTCCGAAAATGCTTACTTCTTCATAAGAGAATTTGAGGAAGTATGTCTAATGATGAAAATCCCACACCTTGTAGATGATGCTATTAGGTTGAGATTTGTCCCTTTCGCTCTTAAGAATTAGTAAAGAAATGGCTTTACAGCTTAGCAGTCGGTTCTATCACATCTTGGATGGTTTCATCAAGGTCTTCTTGAAGAAATTCTATCCAATTCATAAGACTGCTCTCATTAGGAAGACCATCATGCAATTCAAGCAAGAACCGAGTGAACCATTTTGGAGGTACTTTGAACGCTTTAAAGATCTCCTTGTCTAGTGTCCGCATCATGGAATAAAGAAATGGCGACAATGCAAATTCTTTATGACGGTTTAGACTATTCTACCAAAATCCTCTTAGAAAGTATGTGCCAAGGGGGATTCTTGCAAAAGGATGAAAATGAAGGATGGGATTTGTATGAAAACCTAGCTGAAAAAACCATCCAATGGGAACCTACTACTGAAACCTCTAGGAATCCAAACTCCATCTCTTCAAAAGGAGGTCTCCATTCTATCGAATCATCCATAGCTAATGAGGTGAGTTAGCGAACCTAGCAAGAAGACTGGAAGCTCTAGAAACTAAGGAACCACCTAGTCAATCAAGTCAGCCCAACCAATTTCTAACTCCGGGCTGTACTTACTGCCAAGCCATGAATCATGTGTTCGAGGAGTGCCCTGTGTTTCAGGCTCAGCAACAATACCATGAACCAATGAATGCGGCCTTTTCAAGGTCAAACGATAATCCTTACGCACCAACGTACAATCCTGGCTGGAGAAATCACCCTAATTTCTCATGGAGCCAAAATAACAATGACCATTCACGATCAAATCACTCTAGCCACTTCCATCATGAAATAATTCTTCCAATCATCAACCCAACTTTTCTAATTTCCATAATAATTCTCCCAACCATCCACCTAACTTTTTAACTATCAACAAAACTTTCCCAACCAAGCTCCACAATCCTCCTTCCAGAATCCTCAACTAGAAAGGAGAATGACTGACTTTGAGAGAAACATGGAAAGATACATGAAAAGTCAAGATTCTCTCATGCAAACTATACAGTGGTTAGAGGTTCAAATGAGCCAACTAGCCACTCCATAGAATGAGAGACAAAAGGGTACCCTGCCTAGTCAGCCAATAACCAATCCTAGGAATTCTCAACAAGCTTATTTGGCTGAGGATCAATCATTAAATCAATGTAATATTGTTCATACATTGAGGTCAGGAAAGAAAGTTGATAATCAAGTGTTAACGCCAACCAATCCCATCCAGCATAACTACAATCAAGCATCCACCTCATCTAATCCAAATCCTTCCAAATCTGACGAATCTGAAAAAGATAAGTCAACCAATTAGGTGCACCAGCCTATAGTA
>JAVJIF010000138.1:0-65170 GCA_038442645.1 Agave tequilana
AGGGTGGCTATGATCTTCATAGGGTGGCTAAGATCTTCATAGGGCGGTTATGATCTTCATAGTGCGGCTAAGATCTTCATAGGTGGCTAAGATCTTTATAGTGCGCGCTATAATCTTCATAGGGCGGCTAAGATTTCATAGGGTGGCTATTGGTGGCTTTTAGGGTGGCTAGAGATTATGATTTGGTTTATTCATGAAAGACATATAACACTTTCAACTGGTGAGATATCTCGAACAGAGTCAGACTCTTCTAAGACATTCCTCAAAACCAATAAATTACCTTCACCACGTATTAAACTCAATTAAGAACAAAGAACAATAGATATGTCAAAACAAAAGCCTAAAAATACTCAGATAGTGAGTGAATAAACAAATTCTCTCTAAAATGTGCTTCAACGATGAAGAAGAACCATGACTTATGCATATATCATATATTTTCTTTCTTAAAAGATGATATTATAGTGAAAAGGTAAACTGCACAAAACTAATCCAAAAAAGGAGCAAATAAGCAACCTAACAACAGAGAGGGAGAAGAGCCGACAACCTTATCAGTGCTCCTCAACATCGCGAGTGCCCATTAATCCTCTCCCTCCTCCTCCTCTGCCTCGCTGTGGCTCTTTAGGGCCATTGCCCAGTAATTTAGTATACATTTTGCATGTAAACTGCAAGAGAAGCCAAACGCTTGGAAGCAGAAAAGAAAAGGAGAATATGGGGAACAAAAAAGAAGAGAAAGAAAATATAATGACATTGAAATGAACTCGAAGTATTCTCATATGAGAAAAGGTAGTGAAGCATAATCTCTCTCTCCCCCCCCCCTCAACAAAACTGTAACACTCCAGTAAAAAGGAGTAACGAAACATTCTTATATAATAGCAACGTCACTAAGAAAGAATGCGACAACGGGAAACACTTAGCTCAAAAAATTCTTTTAACAACTGGAGGGCTGAAAGCCTAAGAATTCGCGTCTCAATAAAAGCTTTGAATGAAACAAGGTCACACAAAAATAACACACCATATAAAATTACCACTGGGCCAAAATGTTAATTTTGCATAAATCTCTAGATTCTCAAGTTGCCTGATACACTTGCAATTTATTGCATTTGTGTATCTGAAAAAATAGAAGCAAAGTGAACTCTGTTGATGTGGATTCTGTTTTAAATTCTTAGCATCATATAATAGCAATGGGTTATTCTAGCCTTTCAAATGTCTAGCCTGTTGTATATTAGTCTACGGACTAATATACTATAATCTAAAATTTTAAATGAAGAATGGATCTTATTCAACTCTTTTTTTTGCTTGCTTGCTTGATTAAAAAAACAAAGAGATACACCAGCCTTTTATAGGCAAAATATATATATGATGATGACTCTTCATTCCTTCTAATTGAAGATGATGACTTTTTATTTCTCTCAATTGATGATGACTCCTAATTGATGATGATGACTCTTCATTCCTTCTAATTGAAGATGATGACTCTTTATTTCTCTCAATTGATGATGACTCCAAATGATGATGATGACTCTTCATTCCTTCTAATTGAAGACAATGACTCATTATTTCTCTCAATTGATGATGACTCCAAATTGATGATGATGACTCTTCATTCCTCCTAATTTAAGATGATGACTCTTTATTTCTTATGGTCTCTTCTTCTTCCAAAATTAATGTCATAAAGACATTTTTATTTGATATTCCAGCACACCCCTCAAATCAAAATGTTTTCATACCGAGTATTTCTTTTAGCCTTCTGAAAGATTCAATAAGCAATGGCTTGGTGAAAATATCTACTACTTGCTCCATGGTATGACAATACTCCAGCTCCACAGTTTTCTGCTTACATGCCCTTGAGAAAATGAAACCGTGTATCTATATGTTTGCTCCTCCATGATGTACTGGGGTTCTTTGCAAGTTGGATGGCTAATTTGTTGTCCACAAATATTACAGTCGCTTCTTCTTGTGGATGATCCAATTCCTTTAAAATGTTCTACAACCAAATAGCTTCACATACAGTAGATGAAGCTGCCACATACTCTGCTTCGATGAAGATAAGGCCACAACTCCTTGCTTCTTTGAGGTCCATGAAAATGCAGTTGACCCAAGATAGAAGACATAGCCAGTGGTGTTTTTCCTCTCATCTTGGTCATCCCCAGTCGCTATCTGAATAGTCTACTAACTCTGTAGTTTCACCATAAGTATAAAATAGACTAAGGTTGAGTGTGCCTTTGATATACCTTAGAATTCTCTTTGCAGCTAGCCAATGAGACTCCTTCAGTGTCTCCATATAGCGACTCACAAGTCCGACTCCGTAAACAATATTAGGCCTTGTGATCGTTAAGTACCTCAGGCTACCAATGAGACATTTGAAAAAAGTCGAGTCTACAAAATCTCCAATTCCATCTCTTGATAGCTTCATTCATGTGGCTATGGGGGTGTTTACTGGTTGCAGTTACTCATCTTGAATTTCTCCAAGATCTCCTTCATGTACTTCTTTTGAGATATAAATATCCCATCTTGTTGTTACTTCACTTCGATACCAAGAAAATAGGACATCAATCCATTGTCCGTCGTCTCAAATTCATTGAACATCGCCTCTTTGAATTCAGCAAGCATCTCGACGCAACTTCCTGTGTATAACAAGTCATCATATAAAGACAAATTATTAGAAATTCACCTTGATGGTTCCTCTTCATGCAGATGGCATGTGATTGGTAGTAAAAAATGCATTCTTATCATCATATTTGCTATCACAATTTCACATTTATTCATATAATAATGCACATTTATTAATATTTTGTTATTTAATATGTGCAGGCCTTGAGTGTTGAATTAAATAAAGAATTAAAGCTTAAAGAAGCCCAAAAGCCCATATCCAAGCCCAAGTCCAAGCCCAGGTGCAAAAGCGCAATTACAAGAAGTCAAAATGCAAATACAAAGTGTGAAAATTGCAAATACTACAAAGAGGGAAAGGATAGAATTCTATTCTATCCTAAATGCTTGGTGGATGAGGATAAATACATGTGCAAGGATGAGATTTGTTTTTGAAGGGGTTTGGATTAGGGTAACTTGATTCTAAGTTATCTCGAAAATCCAAACTGAAGAGCCAGGATCCAGCTTTCAAAAGAAAACGCCTAGATGGACGGACCAGAGGAGGCCACGCGCGAAAGCGCGTGGCCAGCAGATGTGACGTAGCGCGGAAACGCGGGCCTAGCCGCGTTTCCGCGGCATTTTGGATGAAGCTGCTTACCAGATTTCGTTGAGAACTTTATCCGGGACTCTATCACCTTCTGCACCTATAAATATCCCTGCAGGCGCAGCAGAGAGGACATCCAGAGAGAGATTAAGGTTTTCTTTAGCCATTTTTCTTTAAATTTCAGCAAGTTGTAATTTTTCTTGAAGTACATTGTGGAAGAAGGAGCTTGTATTTGGAGGCTATTATCAAATAAAGGTTACCTACTTTCTCATTTCATTTATTGTCTTTCTATTTGTTTTTATTCTCTGTGATCTATCTCTGGTTTTCTTTTTCTTTACTTTTTGCAATCTTTCTCATTAAACAACATAAAAAAATAAATAAATTGAAAAGATAAAAAAAATGATGAACTAATTTCCTTTTGTGGTTTGCTGAAATTCTTAAGCAACCCTAGAGCAGTTAAGTATTGATCTGATTGATGACACTCTTCAGAACCCTAGGTTTAATGATTATTTTTCTTCAAGATTAAACTGATACCTAGATTTCTTAATCTAGGTTGCATATTTAAAAGACTCCTCATTACTTCATACTTAAGAACTAGGACAGCCTAAATTTAAGATTAATCTTTTCTTAAGCTGTACTTAGATGTTAGGAGGAAACATTGTTTAGTTTTTAATAATGTAACTTAGTTAGAATCTTGTATCGTCTTTTCTTGCTTGAATCATTCTTAATAACCTAGGGTGAATTACATACATCTCAATATGATGATCAATCTCCTTAACTTGCAATAGGGTTGTGGTAGAAGATCAGTAAAACCACATTTTTCATATCATATATATATCTCAAATCTAATCTCTTTTCTCATATTTGAAGATATAGAGGAATCGGTCGAAAAGCTTGCATCACATCCTTCCCTGAGGATCACGACCCGCTTGGGCCCTTGCTACAGCGGATAGCATTGAGACTAAGAACTTTACAACTCAATTTCTTATTAATAAATTCTTAAAATTCTCAATCAGCATGCTCATAAGGACATTTGGTGAAGCCATTTTGATGAAGATAACCATCAATTCGGGCATTCCATGCCCGTGGTGCCTGCTTTAAGTCGTACAAGGCTTTCTTTAGGTGATATACTTTGTCTTCTTGCCCTTTTACCAGAAAACCTTCTGATTGTTGTACATACACCTCTTCTTCAAGAATACCATTAAGAAATGCTGACTTGACATCTAGATGATATATCTTCTACTTGTCATGAGCTGCAAGTGAAATTAATAGTCTCACCGTGTCCAATCGAGCAACTGGTGCAAAGACTTCTCATAGTTGATGCAGTATTTTTTGTTTGTAGCCTTTCGCCACAAGCCTCGCCTTGTACCGATCAACCTCACCATCTGCTGTGCGTTTGATCTTGTACACCCATTTGACACCTATCGCCTTGTGATTTTATGAAAGTGTTGTCAACTCTCATGTGTGTTCTTCTGGATGGCATGCATCTTCTCCTTCATTGCTGATCGCCAACAATCTTCTTCCTTAGCCTCTTGGAAAGTGAGAGGCTCATGATCGGCATATAAACAAAAGAGATTAGTTTCTCCATCTTCTTTTATCTGCTCATAGATCTCCCTAAGACTTCTCATTTTTATTGGACCTCGTTGCACGGAGGATTCGCTACTACTACCTTCCCCAGAAGATGGAGAACCTCTTGCAGGAGACGGTGTAGCATGTTGAGGATATGGTGGTGTAATTGGTGGTGGATCCTCTTGTAGGGGCTCGTCAGGCTCATTCACCATGGGTTGCTCTTTGACAGTCTCTTCATTGCTCCAACTCCATGCTTCTGCTTCATTGAAGACAACATCTCTACTAACCACTAGTTTCTTTGTTAGTCGATTGTAAAGCTTGTATGCCTTCGACTCCTTACTATATCCGATGAAATTACAATTTTTACCATGATTGTCAATCTTCTTCCTTTTGACTTCAGGTACTTGAGCATATGCAACACACCCAAAAATTCGTGGGTGTGCGACATTAGGCGTATAGCCGCTCCATGCTTCTTGAGGCGTCTTGCCCTTCACTTGCTTCATCGGCACCGTTGAGCAAGTAGGTTGAACAAGCCACAGCTTTCGCCCAAAACTGCTTCGGTAGTCTCTTTTCTTTAAGCATGGTTCTTGTCATGTCAAGAATAGTGTGGTTATTTCTTTCTGTAATGCCATTTTGCTGTGGTGTATAGACAGTAGTAAACTGCCTCTTTATGCCTTGCTCCCTGCAATATTCTTGAAACATGTTTGAGGTGTACTCACCACCTCGATCAGATCGGAGAGTTTTTAGCTTATAGCCACTCTCTGCTTCAACAAGAGCTTTAAAATTCTTAAAGATAGTAAAGGCAGCAGATTTTTCTTTAAGAATGTACACCCACAACTTTCTACTGAAATCATCAATGAAAGTAATAAAATATCTATTACCTCCTAAAGAGACGGGATCTAGCGGTCCGCAGATGTCAGTATGAACAAGTTGTAATGGTGCCTCCGCTCTCCATCGACTTTCATTGAGAAAAGGAAGTCGTGTTTGCTTGCTAATTATGCAAACTTCACAAGTATGACTTGGTGGATCGATTGTTGGTAAACCTCGTACCATGTCGGCTGTAGATAGTAGCTTCAGGCCGCAGAAATTTAGATGACCGAAGCGAAGATGCCACCTCCATGACTCATTTTTCATGAGTCCTTGAAAACACTTCTCAACTTTTGTGTTTAGATGCAAGGGAAACATGTGGTCCGTGTCATCTTAATACAAGCTATAAGACCTCCTTTTGCATTTTTCAACTAAAGGTGGTTGTTCTCCATATGTACTTTATATCCTTTTTCGAGTAATTGACCGATGCTGAGAATATTACTTTTCATGTTAGGAATATAATAAACATCGGAAATATACTCGGGCTTACCATCCTTTTGATAGATTTTGATCTTCCTTCTGTCTTCAACGGAGAGTTTTGAAGAATCTCCCAAGCTTACACTTCCATGAACTCCTTCTGCAAGTTCCATGAATAGTTCTTTCTTCCCGCACATGTGGTTGCTAGCACCCGAGTCAAGGTACCAAATATCATTCTGAACACTTGAATCATCATGAGCAAGAAGAAGAGTAGAGTTATTACCCACGTCATTTGTTGCTTCGGCAAGATTGGTAAGATCTTCAGTTCTGTGCCAGCAATCCGAGGCATAGTGTCTAAAATTTTGACAGTTGTAGCATTAGACGTTCTTGTTGTTTCCACGTCCAGATGTAAATCTTCCCGATTGCTTCGTCCTCGACCTCTGATGCTTTGGAAACTCCACTTGATTTGAGTGGTTCGTTGTTCGGGACCACGTCCCCTACCTATGCCACGACCACGACCTCTACTATGTGAGTCACGATCATTTAGAGTCAGCTTGACTCTAATGCTTGTTCCAAGACTATGGAACCAGTCTTCTTTTGCATGCGTTGCTCATGAACTTGGAGAGATCCCAAAAGCTCCTCTATTAAGATCTCCTCCAAATTTTTGGACTCCTCAATTGCCGCCACCACGTGCTCGAACTTTGATGTGAGGGATCGCAGAATTTTCTCCATCACTCGGATGTCCTCCATCTTCTCTCCGTTTCTCCTCATTTTATTCACAATTAGAAGTAATCGTGAATAATAATCGGAGATTTTTTCTTCATCTTTCATTTGAGCGGCTTCAAGATCGCTCCTCAAAGTTTAAAGGCGAATTCGCTTCACCCGCTTGACTCCTTTGTAGATTGTAGCAAGGATTTCCCATGCTTCCTTGCTCGTCGTTGCTTCGGCAACTCTCTCGAAGGTAGACTCGTCTAACCCTTGATAGAGTAGAAAACGAGCCTTTCTATCCTTCTTTCTTTGCTCTTTAAGAGCCTTCTTCTCTTTGGCGGTGTAGGCGGCTTCTACCTCCGGTGTGGGTTTCTTAAACCCATCAAAGATTAGCTCCCACAACTCTTGAGAATCAAATAGAGCTTTCATCTGAATTGACCAACTCTCATAGTTATCTTTTAATAATTTGGGCAATTGTGGATTGATGAGATTGTTGGTGGAGGCCATGAGGAGAAGAGGAAATGAAACAAAAATTGAATCCACTCTGATACCAATTGTTGTATACTAGTCTACAGACTAAAATATTATAATCTAAAATTGTAAGTGGAGAATGGATCTTATTCAACTTTTTTTTTGCTTGCTTGCTTGATTAAAAAAACAAAGAGATACATTAGCCTTTTATAGGCAAAATACAATATGATGATGACTCTTCATTCCTTCTAATTGAAGATGATGACTCTTTATTTCTCTCAATTGATGATGACTCCTAATTGAGATGATAACTCTTCATTCCTTCTAATTGAAGATGATGACTCTTTATTTCTCTCAATTGATGATGACTCCAAATTGATGATGATGACTCTTCATTCCTTCTAATTGAAGATGATGATTCATTATTTCTCTCAATTGATGATAACTCCAAATTGATGATGATGACTTCATTCCTTCTAATTTAAGATGATGACTCTTTATTTCTTATGGTCTCTTCTTCTTCCAAAATTAATGTCATAAAGACATTTTTATTTGATATTCCAACATAGCCTTCCATTGCCCTCTAAAGGCCTCTACTGTTCCCTGACTTAAAAAACCAAGTAAACTTATTGTTAGCATTTTCCGTTGGCCATGATGCACAAGGCCACATCCTAATGATGTGGCATCTTAACCTTCTATTTTGTCCCCTATCACAATCTTAAACTGTCTCACTTCGAGTTTGACAATTCATTGAATGATGATGCTTTGACAGGTGACCTCTCTGTGTTGGGCCAATGAGCTTCACCTAACAACTCACCAATTGACTTTCTAAACCGAAGAGAACCAGCCCAAAGAAGGGGGCAAAAGTCAGGAATAAATATGGCAGACTACAAGTTTTCAGCATTATTTTCATATGACTATCCATTTCCAATGTCCACCAACCAAGAAGATGAGCTATGGCTATTGACAGAAACATTAATGTACACATTGTTCTTGTCTAAATTCATTTGATTGAAGATAAAAGACGAGGGGCACCCTTTAAACAAAGTTTTCAAAGTCCAAAGGCCACTTCTTAGTTCTTCAATGTATGTGTCAACAAATTAAGCATGAAAATCATGCTTACGCCTTTACATGGAACAAATGTTTGTGCCATGTCTGCAGAGATTGTTGTCACCATGATGGATGGAGGTCCATCAAGAGAAAACTAGCCGACCGGACCCATCATAGTCGATCACCTAATCATGATCTAAATTGTGCAGAGGCATCTTCATAACCGTGCATTGTGGCTCTTAGATTAAAAAGGATGGTCACACTTCACCTATATTGATTGTGTTAGCTATGGATTTCTCATATTTGATTTTCTTGTAGCACAATGGGACACACATTTCTCTTTTCTGTTTATATATATGCAAGCTTAAAATATCAATCATAACATTTTAAATTGTCCCCCTTTTCCCACACAAGATAAAGTTATTGGCGAATCGGTTGATTCTAAATCAGCGTCTCTTTCTTCTCCGTATACATGAAGGCACGCCTATCAAGTCTCATATTGCATAATTTTCTCTATTATCAATGAATTAGATAAGATAGAGATTAAGATAGAAGATGAGAATCAAACACTTTCATTATTGTGTTTTTTACCTTCTTCGTACAAGAGTTTTAGGAAAGCTATCATTCATAGAGGCAAATCAACTATCAAGTTCAAGAAGATCAAGGAGCATCTGCTGAATAAGGACAAAGTTGACAAGCAGTTGACAGGTGAGTCTCATCACGATGATCCCGAGAAAACACATTTTACAAAAAAGAAGAGTAATAATAGAAGTTCCATGGTAACCCAAAATACAAAAAATTGGTGTGCAACTGGTATCACAAGAAGGGGCATATTAGAGCTGATTGTTAGACTCGCAAGAAGAAAAACAAGATGCTAATATCATTGAACTGTCTGAAGGTAATGAAGACAAATGTGATGTTCTATCTATTACAAATGGTTCCATCAATAACAAAAATAGATAGATTATTGACTCTTAATATTCACAGTATATCAGTTCTAATAGGAATAAGTTCTCATGTACTTTGGTTGAAGAGAGAGTGGTCTTCATGGCAAATTCTGCTACGAGCAAAGTGATTGGTAAAAAATAATCCAGTTTCATTCTCAAGATAGATGCATCACTACTCTTCAAGGTGTTCGTCATATTTCCGCATCAAAGTACAATCTCATCTCTCTTGGAGCCCTACATGAAAAAGGGTTCAATTTTAGTTTTGAAGGTGATCTTTATGAAAGTTTTCAAAGATACTCATGTTAAGTTTAAGCTGAGTGTGCCGTCGATATTTGCATGTTGTGAAATTCGGACGTTACAGTTGGTGGATTGTGATAAGGAAAGAATAGTGTGGTATATTTGCACAAATATTCAACAAAATAGAGAAGGTTTAGAGTCAACCTTAGGTGCTTGATCACTCCACAATGTATTTATAATGATTGATGTACTCTTTCCGAATCTCCATAGTAGCATGGGCTATACGAGTCGATTCTCAGGGAGAGCTTGCGATGGAAGCGTTACGGTTCGATGTGAAGATAGAAAACGAAGATTCTTCTTTGTTTTAGAAGAATGAAAAGAAAAGGAAAAAGAAGTAAAAGAATTTGTGGATTTGTGCATGATGGAAATAAAATGAAAAGAACTTTAAAACAAGATTTGCTTCGGAAAGAAAACTAAAAGAAGGAGAACTTTGTAAAAGACTTTAAGATGGAGAAACCATGACTAGCTAACCTTACTAATTTGCTTAACTTACTAATCTCCGTTATGGTGATGCTTGCCTTATGTTGATTCATCGGCAAATGTATGTCTTGCGTGTTGGTCTAGTTGCTTTCCCACTTGATTGATGGGTGATCTTCTTGGACTTGTCTTGTAGCCTCATTGATGTCTTCGGCTCTCAAGATAGACTTTCAATGGTGGACTCGAGGAGTGACACTCAAGGAATGCTAAGGAAGAAGATACAACATTCATTAATTGAAGTAAAGAAGTTGTACAACAAATAGCATATGTTTGGTGATCCATCTCCATGTTCCATCAAGGCACTTGTTCTAAAGACAAGGCTCTAAATGAGGCACACATGAATCATATGGAATTACAACAAGAACTTGCCAAGAATGAAGTAACCCATCGGGGATGAAGAAGACTCAACAATTGCAAGATGAAAAATTAGCAATCACCCAAGAGTTAGAAGTTAGCAAAGTTAGTGGTTAGCTAGTAATGTTAGAAGAAGTTAGCTACTATCCATTACAAGAAAAGAAAAGCAATTCATGAATATAAGTGCAATGAAAGTAAAGCTTGAATGAAAGAAAGCAAGTAAAGTACTAGAAAATGCTCAAGTAGAGAAAGGAGAATGGATTAATCCTTGCTTCACAAGTTGTCACCCCTTGGTTTACACAAGCTCTCTCTCTCACAATCTCTCTCTTGCAGAATTTCTAGGGAGGAAGAAGAACTACTAGAGCACTAAAAATCCTAGAGAAAACCTATAAAATACAAGCTCTATTCTCTAATTTCTCCTCTCTTTTTGCGCTGGCCCTGGTGGTGTATTTATAGCCTCAGAGAAGAAGGATCTAGAATCCAGGTTGTTGGAGAGAATCTCGGGCTCAACGGCCTTGTAACGGTCGCGGAAACGCGGCCAGAGCCGCGTTTCCGCGGCAGTATCTTGGCCGTTGAGGCTGAGATTTCTGTTGCGCTTTTCCCGCAGGTTGTTAGCCACGTGGATCTTCTGGAAGTCTGAGCTGGCGCGTGGATGTCTCCAGATCCTGGGCTCAACCTTTGGGCTCTCTTTTGGGCTTTGATTTAATCTCCTTTTAATTCCTTGATATATGCATGAATTTTGGGCTTCTTCTCCATTAAGATATGGACCTGCAAAATAGAGAGAAAAAGATTAAAAATCACATTTTTATTTACAATATGCATGGTATGGATGTGGTAAAATATGCAAAAATGAATAACAATCACACCCCCATACCTAGCTTTTGCTCGTCCTCGAGCAAAAAAGAAAGAAAAAGAAAATCCTAACTAGATTATTACACCACTTTCGTAGGTGACACGATTGCACTGAGCATGTGCAACAAGCCGTTAAACCTCTAGGTTACCCTAGAGGAGGAGTGTTGTCTCCTGAGGGTTTTCAGTGGATTGCACCCACAAAATCCATAAAGAAAAATAAAAGGGTTAGTGAAAATTTTGATCCATGTTTTAAAGATTCTTACTTGAGTTATAGGTTTCAGGTTATCCTAAACTTGTCATTCCTCTTATAAGCGTCTATTTAGAGTTTTGTTTTCATCTTAGGTTAAGTTTTTAGGGAAAAGATCAAAAACCGGATTTTGCATCAATCCTAAGATATATACATCTATAAATATGAAGGATCTTTCTTAGACTAAGTTCATTTATTTACTAATATATATAACAATTTTTTTATTTAATTATATATATACAATATTTATTTATTTACATTTCCTTAGCATCCTTAGGCTTTCTAATTTACCCTTGTAACGAGCCTCTTACCGATGACTCCCAAACCAGTCGGTCTTAGGGCACCAGATGAGAAAACATCCCTAGGGTTCGAGGACTCGAGTAAACTAGGCCACGAAGGAATTTAAGGACTTAACCACCTTTAGGCGTGATTGGTAATGCTTCTTGAGGCACGACTAACCAGCTTAATTAGTGGCTCAGTATTTATTTAGTTATTTATGCACATATTTATAATTTTTTTTATTTCTTTTTTCTTCTTTTATTATATATATATGTAAATAAAGTCACAAAGTCTATGATTAATCCTTCAATATGTTTAATGTATATATCCTAAAGAAAGAATTAAAATCTAGTAATCTTTCTTATCCTTTATTACTTAACCTAAAAATTCGACAAAACTCCTCTTTTCAACTTATAATTAGAAATCTTAATTAAGAGCTCCCTTAATCCCTAAATTCAAGCTTGATTCTTTAAACATGGATCAAGAATTTCCTTATTTTTTTAATTTTTTTTCTTTTTTTCTCTAAAGAAAAAGTAAAATCTAAAAAGAAAATAGAAAATCTACAAAGAAAAGTAAAATCTAAAAGAAAATAAAAACCTAAAAGAAAGTGAAAATCCTAAAAATAAAAATAAAAAGCCTAAAAAGAAAATGAAAAATCTTAGGTTAGCATCTACCCCCCATACCTATCTCATGCATTGTCCCCAATGTATGAATGATAAAAATGATGCATGAAACAGGTAAAGGTATGAAGTCACTCCCTCCGTCGCTTTGGACCAGCAGTGGTGCTAGGTCCAGCCGACTGTGATCGTCTCAGCGCACCCTCGATACTATCCATCCTAGAGGATTGCTCCTCTACCTTCTTCCTAAGACGAACCTGCCCCCGAAAGATCTTCTTCATGCCCCGCCAGATGGTGGACATGAAGGCTCGTGAATCCGTAGGGGGGTCCTGCCTCCAAAACTGAGGCTTATCTTCTTCCTCTAAGCTTTCCTCCGAAGAGGACTCCACCGGTATATCTTCGGGTTGGACACTAGGTGTCCAAACCGCGTGCAAACAACTATTATATGAACTGGTGGGTCTCTCCGGTTTAACAAACACTCAGTCAAAGGAATCAAAGACATCGTCCGGTAGGAAAGTCCTACACAGACGTGTAATCAGGATGGGGTGAGAATGTTTGGTACCCCGAGTGCGGGAGGAATTGACAAGGATTGCGTGGAAGATGGCCTTATTTAAACAGACCGTGTGTTGCCGAGTCATCAAATATGAATTATTTGCAACACCGGCCTGTTAAAGGATATGGTATGATCAAGCCCTAAAATGTTGCGTTGGATCCAGCGTCCAACGCAGTGCACATTTCTAAAGGTGGTGTTGGCTTTGAGCCCACGGTCCTGCTCTGTGCAGCGAGCCCCCATGATTGTCATGTAGTCTATCAGTGGCAGGGGTCGCTATGATGGGGGTGACTTGGGACATTAGTGATTTCCTCAATGAGAGGAATTGTGATAAAGATGTCACCTAACGGCATATGGACGACAAATTGGTATGTCTCATAACTAACAGATGCATGATCGAGTGCATTATAAAATGTAGTGACTAAGTCTGGACAGTAATATGCATCATTTTCACTGTTATCATATACCAGAGAATACCAATTCCATGCATGTAAGCGATCAACAAATATGTGTCCATATCCACCATGATCATTCAAAATTTTTGAAAAATCTTTTTCCACAAACAGATTTGGGGCCATGTGTAATAGTGTAAATTAAAGCAGTGGGAAATCCAAAGTCGGGTGTGCAGAGGGCACAGGTGACAGATTCTGGAAGATGTGGTACTGGATCGGCCACCAGAGAAAGGAATCGACCGGCCAGAAATTTTTCAGCGCTCCAGATGTTGCAGAACAGTCGCAGATGCGCGGCAATCATCGCGGGAATGTGGCAGGACAGAGATTTCTGGGGAAGGGAAAATTTTCAGAGGTCGGCGCTTGCAGAAGGGTTTCAGATCTGGGAGTGAATTGCGTTTGAGGGAGGAGGGGTAGGTGAAGAGAATATTTATAGGAGGGAAGTAGAATGAGATTTCCAACTTTAGCCCTAGGTTAAAAGTGAATTTACAAACCTAGGGAAAGTAGTTTGAAAATGAGTTTGACCCTAGGGAAGAGATGTAAAAACCCTAGGAATTTGAATTTGAAAAATTGTGAAACTCTTTTAAGCACAAAAGTCCTTCATTTTTTTATTTCTTTTTTTTCTTTTTTTTTATATTTACAAAAGTGTACAAAAGAATTATTTACAAGAAATATTTACAAATGTGTCATTTGCCTAGGCTGTTCTTTGGTCTTTTCCCCTGGCCCGTTTCCATCGTTCCAGTGTGTCTGTTTGCGCGGGCACAGTTGGGAAACGTGTTGAATTATTTTCTTAGCCCTAGGTATTTCCAGATTCAATTGTTTGTTGTCATTCATCCTCATTCCACCACATTGTTCACTAAAAAATTCTTGTCACCACTTTCACTCTGAATCTCATTACTTCCAATGTTAAGGAATTCCAGCTCCTCTCCATACAACTCTTCAAAACTCAAGTCAACATTTTCCTTCAAAAGAGTACAATCAGTTAACCGTCCCCGAGTTGACTCATCCAGACACATGATCTCATCAGCGAAAAGGTCTTCAAAGGATATGTCAATTGGAGGTTCTTGAACTATATCCTCTTGGGATACATTCACAGTTGGCTTAGTGAAAGTGAAGATATCCAAATCAACTTTCCCCTTTTGAAAGGGTACTCGGACAATAGGATTTTCCATTTTAAGAGAATCACAAAATTGGGACTCATCTTTTGAATCTTCACTTCATTCCTCACAATTGTCTTTAACAAAGCTGACCTCGAATGTTTGATCTTTTATCTTATGAGGCTGTGTGTGGAAGACATTCAGTTCATGAGTCATGTTACCAAAGGTTAACCTCATTGATCCATTCCGGTAATTGATGATGGCATTTGCTGTAGCCAGGAATGGTCGTCCCAAAATGACAGGAGTTTGAGCCCTTTGATTGGAATTAGACACAGGTTGTGTCTCAAGGACTACAAAATCAACAGGGTAAATGAATTCCCCAACTCTGACAAGGACATCATGAATTTCTCCCTTGGGTCTCTTGACAGAGCGATCAGCCAACTGTATCGTCATTTGGGTAGGACGGAGATCGCCTAACCCTAATTGTTGATACACAGAAAAAGGCAGGAGATTGATGCTGGCCCCCAAATCAAGAAGTGCCCTATTGATGGTAGTCTGTCCTATGATGCATGAAATGGTGGGGCTCCCTGGGTCTTTGTATTTCACAGGAATTGGACCAGTGAGGAACTCGCTGATGGTTGATGCTAGGAAGACTTTCTTAGGGACTTGTGTTTTTCTCTTCTTGGTGCACATTTCCTTTAAGAATTTGGCATATGATGGCACTTGTTGTATGGCATCAAGAAGAGGGACATTGATTTGGACCTTATTGAACATTTCTTTTATCTTCTCCATGTGAGCATTTGACTTGTGATTTGTAAGCCTATTTGGAAATGGTACACTAGGCTTATAAGGTTGCTCATCTACCTTTTCTTTTCCCTTGGCTTTTGAAGTGGATGGCTCTGTACTAGAAGATGGTTTGTCTGAAGCTAGTTGCATTGGGACAGGAGGTGTTGGTTTTGGTACAGGATGGGATGGTTGACTAGAAACCTTATTGTCTATCCGTTTTCCAGATCTCAGGGTATGAATAGCATGACAATGACTGGGGCTCGTGTCTTCCTCTTTATGCAAAGGGAAGTGATGGTTGGGATTTGGCAATGACTGGCTTGGAAGCATACCTTTTTGTTTCTCATTTACAGAATTAGCCAATTGCCCAATTTGGACCTGAACTTTATTCATATCCTGTTGATAGTTCTTTGTAAAGGTTTCTAGCATTTTCCTCAACTCTGATATTTTATCTTCTGAATCATTCTGGGGTGGATGTTGATAATATGGAGACTAGAATTGTGATTGGTAGTATGGTGGGTTCTGATATGGTTGTGACTGTGGTGGATTTTGATATGGATGAACATTCTGTGAATTACGATTGAAACTGGGTGGGTGAGACTGAGCATTATAAGGATGTGGAAATGGTGGCCTATGTTGCTCAGGACCAGACCGACTCCATGAAAAATTTGGATGGTTTTGCCATCCCGAATTATACGTGTTGGAGTATGGATTGTGATTGGGTCTGGTAAAAGCTGCATTCGTGTTCTCCTGATAAGATTGAGGCTGATATAATGGACACTCCTCAAAGACATGGTTGAGATCATGACAGTAGGTACAACCCGGTTTGATCACAGGTGATGGGTTGACCTGATTGACAACAGAATTTTCCCTTGACTCAAGCAGTTCTATCCTCTTCATTAATTGTGTGATCTTGGCTTCCGCAGCTATAGAGGATTCTATGAAGTGCATACCAGTTCTGGAAGTGGTGGGAGTGGGTTTATCTGGACATGACTCCCACTGAATGGTTTTCTCAGCTAGGGCTTCAAAGAGATCCCACCCCTGATGCTCATCTTTCTTCAAAAATTCCCCTTGGCACATGGATTCAAGGAGTGTTTTCGTTTGATAATCTAGACCGTCATAGATAATTTGGCATTGATGCCATTTCTCTATGCCGTGATGAGGACACAGGGCTAGAAGGTCTTTGAAACGCTCAAAATATTTCCAGAACGGTTCCTTTGGTTCTTGCTTGAATTGCATGATCTTCTTTCGGATGAGGGCTGTTTTGTGGATGGGATAGAATTTCTTAAGAAATACTTTTACAAAATCCTCCCATGAAGATATCGAACTGACGGGAAGATTGTAAAGCCATTTCTTAGCTAAATCCTTCAGTGCAAATGGTATGAACCTTAACCTAACATCATCCTCGGTCAGTTGGAAAATTCTCATCATTAAACATACTTCTTCAAACTCTCGAATGAAGAAGTACGCGTCCTCAGACTCTAGACCATGAAATCAGGGAAGTGTATTGATGAATTGCGGTTTCAGCTCAAAGTGATTTCCATTTGGTTCGGGGAGAAGAATGCATGATGGAAGGGAGGTGCGAATCGGATAAAATCTATCTTGAAGCGAGACGTTGTTTTCCATTGTGTCAAGTGGTTGTGTATGTGCAAGTGTAGAAATTCTAACAAGTCTTGCAGAATCTGGATCACGGAACCACTCTTGCATATACAATCACAAACAACGTGCACCGATCACACCAGCGAAAAGAAAAAAAATGAAAATAACAAACAAAAAGAAAAATCAATCCAAGCTATCTAGGATTCCTGGACCTAGACGACTCCTAACTGATTAGACCGTCCACAGGAGGTTTAGTGTAGATTTTGATCACAAGCTAATCAGCCAGGTCAGGGCAAGGTTGTTGGGAGGTTTTCCGTCAAAGACGTTCCTTAATTAAATAACCACCAACCTTCGGGCTTTCGGCCCTCAATCCCTTTCCTAGACACTGATTTTGTAAAAGTCAATTTCCAACACTTTTCCCCTTAGGTTAATCTCCTAAGTGAGTCCGGATGTCCCTAGGGCCAATGTCTATCAGATTTTATTAAAAAGCTTGGGATTGTGAGTGCTTGGAAAATAATTTTTGGGCCAAGGAAAGGGTGATGAAATCCCCCACCTTATCTTATTTATGGGTGGTGCCCTTAAAATCGATTTTGTGCAAGTGTACGATATAAACAAACAAGGTTCACTCAAAGCGATATAAATCAACCAAAGAGTGAGTCCTAATCTAAATGCAATGCGCACGTACCTTGCTCCAGCACTCTTCAACAGTAAAGTAAATGAATTGAAAAGACACGTGCCTAGAAATGCAAATGTCTAATCAATTTTTAACTTTGCAACAAATTTTTTACTGTTGATTATTAGCAGGAATACGGTGAAGCATACAAGAATTTAAGTACTGCAGCAGCTGTATTTTGCAGAGCAAGAAACCCTGCAGAAAAATTGTTAGAAGTTCACTCCTCTTTGCCGCGGATCCGCGACTTTGGCCGTGGAATCGCGGCAAATCAGAGGGCAACTGGTCTCTGCTTTCAAGAGCAGAGGCCCAGAGCCACTTATATGTCACTTCAATACAAATTTTCCTGTTTCTTCACCTGTAACCTGCAACAGAGAAGAAAATTCGTTTAGTTCTTCACTTTAAATCAAAAACCGTTGCTCTCCCCGGCAACGGCGCCAAAAATTTGATAAGGAAAGAATAGTGTGGTATATTTGCACAAATATTCAACAAAATAGAGAAGGTTTAGAGTCAACCTTAGGTGCTGGATCACTCCATAATGTATTTATAATGATTGATGTACTCTTTCCGAATCTCCGTAGTAGCATGGGCTATACGAGTCGATTCTCAGGGAGAGCTTGCGATGAAGCGTTACGGTTCGATGTGAAGATAGAAAACGAAGATTCTTCTTTGTTTTAGAAGAATGAAAAAGAAAAGGAAAAAGAAGTAAAAGAATTTGTGGATTTGTGCATGATGGAAATAAAATGAAAAAACTTTAAAACAAGATTTGCTTCGGAAAGAAAACTAAAAGAAGGAGAACTTTGTAAAAGACTTTAAGATGGAGAAAACCATGACTAGCTAACCTTACTAATTTGCTTAACTTACTAATCTCCGTTATGGTGATGCTTGCCTCATGTTGATTCATCGGCAAATGTATGTCTTGCGTGTTGGTCTAGTTGCTTTCCCACTTGATTGACGGGTGATCTTCTTGGACTTGTCTTGTAGCCTCATTGATGTCATCGGCTCTCAAGATAGACTTTCAATGGTGGACTCGAGGAGTGACACTCAAGGGATGCTAAGGAAGAAGATACAACATTCATTAATTGAAGTAAAGAAGTTGTACAACAAATAGCATATGTTTGGTGATCCATCTCCATGTTCCATCAAGGCACTTGTTCTAAAGACAAGGCTCTAAATGAGGCACACATGAATCATATGGAATTACAACAAGAACTTGCCAAGAATGAAAGTAACCCATCGGGGATGAAAAAGACTCAACAATTGCAAGATGAAAAATTAGCAATCACCCAAGAGTTAGAAGTTAGCAAAGTTAGTGGTTAGCTAGTCATGTTAGAAGAAGTTAGCTACTAGCCATTACAAGAAAAGAAAAGCAATTCATGAATATAAGTGCAATGAAAGTAAAGCTTGAATGAAAGAAAGCAAGTAAAGTACTAGAAAATGCTCAAGTAGAGAAAGGAGATTGGATTAATCCTTGCTTCACAAGTTGTCACCCCTTGGTTTACACAAGCTCTCTCTCTCTCTCTCACAGTCTCTCTCTTGCAGAATTTCTAGGGAGGAAGAAGAACTACTAGAGCACTAAAAATCCTAGAGAAAAACCAATAAAATACAAGCTCTATTCTCTAATTTCTCCTCTCTTTTTGCGCTGGCCCTGGTGGTGTATTTATAGCCTCAGAGAAGAAGGATCCAGCATCCAGGTTATTGGAGAGAATCTCGGGCTCAACGGCCTTGTAACGGCCGCGGAAACGCGGCCAGAGCCGCATTTCTGCGACAGTATCTTGGCTGTTGAGGCCGAGATTTCTGTTGCGCTTTTCCCGCAGGTTGTTAGCCACGTGGATCTTCTGGAAGTCTGAGCTGGCGCGTGGATGTCTCCAGATCGTGGGCTCAACCTTTGGGCTCTCTTTTGGGCTTTGATTTAATCTCCTTTTAATTCCTTGATAATTGCATGAATTTTGGGCTTCTTCTCCATTAAGATATGGACCTGCAAAAATAGAGAGAAAAAGATTAAAAATCACATTTTTATTTACAATATGCATGGTATGGATGTGGTAAAATATGCAAAAATGAATAACAATCAGATTGCAGTGACTCGCAGCTTCAAGATCGGAGGTTATGGAACAATAGAAGACTACTATGGTTTCGAGCTCAGATGTTCATTTTTACTCTGAAGGCAGATTGAGACTAGATGGTGCTATCACACAATAAGAAATTTCATATCATTAGTCCTATATGTTGGAGCAAACCCTTATAAATCTTGAATGGATCAAGGAGATCATTGAGTGATCAAATTCAAGTAGGTCCTGAACTTTTTCGATCTAATTAGTTGTGAACCACATAGGTGGGGGGTTATGGAGAAGGGTAAGTGAGATAGAGATGAAGTCAAGAGTTGTTCAATTATGCATCAATGTGAGCACATGGAGCATAGTGGCTATTCTCGAACTTGGATGTATTCAAGTCAAGGGAATATTGTTAGGATTTTGACTGGAATACATCGTGAAGGTAGACGAAGCTTCAGAGATCAAGAATGAATAGGTTTGCACAGTTAGCACACAAGCTAGTTGACTAATAGCCAATGGTAGTGACTAATGAAGAGTTTGTCGACTAATGGCATCTCAGGAGTAGACTAAAATTGCAATAGAGAGTGAGGATCCCAGGTTACTCGACTACTACATCAGTACAATCGACTAATGACAGTTTTGACAGTTTTCTTTTTGGGGTTCTATTTTCAGTTCGAGTTGGATTCGAGGTTTTTTTCTGTAGTAGTGTCGTTCATATTGATGTTGTTTCTGTAGGACAAATATGGTCTTATGATCTATAAATAACTCCTTGGGTTTGGTCTTTAATGTACAATAATGAATTAAAATTTTCGAAAAGGTATAATTCAACAAAAGATAGAAATTTGTGAGAAAAGATTTAGCCATAAGGGTTCATTTTTCTAGGCGGCCATCAAAGGGCTTGTATTATTTTAGCGAAAAGTATAAGTGTTTCTTATTGTACCCCTCCAAACATTTAATAAAGTTTCTCCCTCTTTTTTCCGTGGACATACAAACGATCAATTTGATCAGTAGAACCATGTTAAATTGTGTGTTAGCTTTGTTTACTTTGGAATATCTCATCTTTTCTTTTTGTTGCTCAATGATCTTATTTTTTCGTTGTGCTGCCCCAACAATTTGTATCAGAGCATATCGATTGGAGGCACAACAAGAAGGGGAGAGAATCAATCAAAAAACCCATTTCAAGAAACAGGACATGCCATTTTTTATGATGGTTTTGTAGGAACCTGGAGATAACCAAGAACAAACCCTAGATCATAAACAACACAAAAAGAAGGAGGCACAAGTATATAACAAGGTTCGGCAAGATTGCATATATCCCCGGGGCAGAAGAGAGAGATTTATTGATGATTTGCATAAGATTACAAGAGAATTTATAAGGTTCTCTCGAGAACTCACTCAGCAAGAAGTAACCCATAATTGGATTATAAGTCTTCTATTTATATAGAGAGAAGAAACACACCCCCAAAATAGCGCAGGTTTAGTCTAAACGCTTGCCATATCCGACTATCGGTTGACCAACTGATCGACTGCTCTAAATGTGCGATCGACCGCCAGTCAACTATGCAAACCCTCCAACTCTGTGTTAGATCTTAGAGTGGGGTCGGGGTCCAAGTATGAACTCTCTATTGAATCTTAAAGTTGGGCCGATCAACTAATCCTTTATTGTGCTCGTCGATCAATCGCTCGGTCGGCTGATCCTCTATCAATGAGCTTAAAAACTCTATCATCCTAGTTTTTATCCTCTCTCTACAATTCTCCACCTTGGTAAATTTTTTCAAATCTGAGCTGAATACCAATGAATCCAACGTTGCTCCGTGATCTACACGCGATCTTCGCTATTAACACTAAATCTTTACCACGAGATTGACACGCGATATCTGCCGAATAGACCAAACACAGATTCACCACATGATTCAGACGAATCACAAATGCAAAATTACAATTAATTTCAAACAATCACAATGATCCAAACAATTGATTCCAGATCAATACAAATTAAGTTTGTCATCCCCTCAGGCAACTCTCTCCAAACTTGTAATATCTCCTAATTCATAATACCATATTATTATTTTTTAATATTTTATCTGATTTGACTTATCATCTTATTTATTAACTTGATTTAAGAATCTCTTTAACTACTTGTTTATAGTTGGAGTTTTGATTGATCATTAATATTATTGTTGATAATATTATTAGTAAGTATTGTTATTCGCATATATAAATATTATTATTGTTAACATTGATATTGTTAGTATTATGATTGCTTATTTATTAACATCTCTATTTATTATTTTGGTATCTGTATCATATTTAGTCTACCTTCTCTCTTCCCTTTCATCTCCATTTTTCTTTTTTATTTTATTTTATTGCTTTTACCCATTTAGCCTACTACATAATCTCATCATCCTGTAACCCATTAATTCAAACTTATACCCATTACCCAAGCCCGTTAACCCATACCCAATACCGAATAACTCATTTAACTCAACCCATACCCATTATGACTCTTTTCCTATATATATATCCTTATTATCATCAAACCTAACCCTAAACTAATCCGTCTTTAATCCCTCCTCCTTGGATTTGCTGACACCACCATCATCAGCTGAGCAACCCCCGCAAGCTTGCCATGCCGCCTTCCCCAACACCCACCTCCGACACACCCACTCCCATGGGTATGCCGTGCCATCTCCATCACCCGGGCTTCCACCACCAACGACCCGCGACAACCAGCGCCGAGGTCTCCATCCAAGGCCTGGCTGAACAACAGAACCAATGGCGGCACACCCCCTTGGCGTACACCTCCTTCTCGTCCCGACCATCGTTGGAGCGCGGGTATCTCACCCGCAGACCTGGCCTTTGTCCCCAATGCCCCTGGCCTACTCCTCCACTGCAGCAGCACACTCGCACACGCATTGTCCAGGCCGAGTCCCCAACAACAGCAGTCCCTTCTCCCTCGCACCAGTATCTTGTCTCTTGTCGGTGGTGGTGAGAATCCGCAATACACACCGAACAAGTAAAGCTTTGGGATGTCACCAGGCTCCATGCATTGGAAAATTTACTTTCAGGTCTGTTGTTTGTGGTGTAAAAAAAAATTGAGATAAATTAATATAGTTGTGGTTATAATATCGATGCTTACAGCATCTTGGATTTGAAATTTATTCAAAAATTGATACTCTATCTGATTCTAGCGAACCTTGCTGCCAACATCATCACCTCATGGCCATGACCACACCTCCCATTCAAGCTGAGAGCCCTCTCCACCCACACCATCCTTTGAGCCATCTTCTGTCTCTCCGTAAGTCGCCATTGATCGCCGTCGGTAAGTGCGAACGCACCGCGCCCTTCCCGGCGAGTTCCTCTGTCTATCGACATCTTCCGTGGCCCAACGCCTCTGCCAGAGCCTCCGTCGGCGCGCCGCAAATCGTCCCGAGGTTAGTGCATGTTTATGTGTGGGGGGTAAAAGTGTAATAATATAGAAGTTTGTTAGTTTGTGTATGGGAGTTATGCATACATTGCATGTATTTATGAATGGATGTGTACATGTGTAGGAGTTTTAGTTCATGTAAGTGTATGCACACATGTATATATAGGTATGTATAGAAGTATGTGTGTATATAAGCGTATATATGTATGTGTATGCATGATTATTAACTTGTATATATGTATATATGCATGTATATAAGGCGTATGTATGTGTATACTTGTATATGTATGTGTGTGAGTATACATGTATGTATCTAGATGCACGTGTGGGTTTTAGCGTGTATTTATGTTTATACGTATGTGTTGGTTGTGTGCTATAGTGTTTCGTACCAGTTCGGTGAGATCCGAACCCAGCTACAGGAGATTCGGACTCCATCCAGATTCGTGTTTGTTGTAGACCCGACACGCAGGCAATTCGAAGACCAATCCATGAGATGATTCGTAGATCAGTACCGGTTCGTGCAGTGAAGGCCAGACGGAAATTCTGTTCCAAAATCGCGTCATTTCATGTGAGTGTTTTCTTTTCCTTTTATAATTCTATTTTATGAGTGTTCTTTGTCTTCTCATTGAATATTTTAGTATTATTTAATTTTATTGTGAGTGTTCTTTGTCTTCTTATTAAGTATTTTAGTATTATTTAATTTTGTTGTGAGTGTTCTTTCCCCCTTCAATTTAATAAGAATTTTGGGATAAATGATTTGATATATATATATATATGTATATATACATATATATATACATACATACATATATATATATATATATATATATATATATACATACATACATATATATATATATATATATATATACACATATATATATATATATCATACATATATATATATATATATATATATATATATATATATATATATATATATATATATATATATATTATGTATGTATGCTACTTGCTTTATTTCATATGACTATATGCTTTGTTTTACCTGTATGAGTACCTATATCATTTCTTGTGATCACTTACTTATATTCCTTCATAAGACCTCGGTGAATGATCATCCTATAGTTCATATGAGTTTTGTCCGTATCATTGCATGTGTTGAGGATTATTTACTTTTGATCATAGACTAGTTGTTGTACATCTTAGACTGTGACTTGGATTGATCTTGAGATTGGCCTTATTCATATTTGTTGATTTAGTTGAGTTATTATCGGACATTTATTTGATGATATTACAGATGAGAATTCATTTAGACAATAAATATGCATTAAATAAGATGTTACCTTAAGGTTGAGTTATCTTGATGCTTGGATTTATATATGGACTTAGAGTTCAACTTGAGATTTATATGGGATCTTGATTATATTTAGATGAGATCAATAATATTTAAATTCTGATCATATAGGAGAATACCTTACCCTGATTTTTGATCTATCATATAATACAGATTTTAGATTAATAGTTGCAAGTATTTTATTTAGATATATTCACTAATAAATCATCTGAGTAATGATGTTTATTGATATCGAGATTTGAGTATAGATACTATCTAGATTTCATGAGCTTGAGGATGTCCCACTCCTTAGTTATGATCTTGATTTGGATTGAAATTATTGATGATGTAACTTAGCGTCTAATCAGATTTAAATCTTGAATTTGACTGGTTCATGATGGTATTTATATGAGTGGATATCTGGTTGATATTATCAGCATATCTGATTATTCTTATTGATGGTAAAATATGTGAAAGTTCAGTCAGACATTGATGATTGATTAAATAGGAGGTTCTTATTAAAGGGACGAGATCTTGGACTTGTCAAATAGACTCAATTAAATTGGAGTTGACTTGGGGGGTCGAGGGATAGACGATGATTGGGTTGACTTGATCTAGTGGATTTTAGACATATATATATACACATACACACACACAGTTGATATGTTACATGAGTTTTAAGATCTTGTGATTAACCTGGGTAGAGTGAGAGTATGTGATGATCTTGATCAAATTGAAATATGAGGATTTGATTAGATGTATCAGAACTTGTATTTATTTCCATTATTGAGGTTCAGATATATCAGTGACTTAAAGATAAATATGCCGATGACTTTGAGGACCAGAGTTGAGTATATACTTTGTCGAATTATTCTATTCATGACAGCAGGTCATTACTCACCCTGAATATCATGATTTGCCTAGGAAACTTGATTGATTATACATGATATCTACCTGATACTATTGTTCATGTTACTTAACTACTGGGAAAATATTGTTACACGGTAACAACACCCTCATGTTATACTTATTACATATCATGTTATACCGGTGTCCTGTTCACTGACATTATATATCCTGTTATACTGGCGTCCTGATTACACATGTTGACGTTGTTGCCCACCGAGTTATCCTAGTGGTGTAGGTAACATGTACATTAAATAATCTTGATAATCTAAATAACCTGATATTAAACAACTTACACTAGGATTGGGAAAATTTATGGAGGAGACAACGTCTGTATTTTGGATGGACCTAGGATATCGGTTGCGCAGCCGAAAGAGGGTTCCACTGCAGGGTTCCCGTGGGGTGACTGGCACCCTGTCCTATTCCTGTTCCTATTATACCTGTTATACATGTTCCTGACTATCTTGCGGTAGGTCATGGTTCAGCGCCGGGGGTTTGGGCCATGGTCCCGGGTATGCACGAGACCCACCTAAAATACAGACAATGTCTCCAACAGATCAGTTTCAATAACTGAGGACCTCGATTGGCGCGTGTAGTAGGCGTAGTATTAGATGTGTCTATTACATGTGGCAATTGGTGTTCCTAACATAATTAATAATGATAAACTGTTAATGTATTGTGACTGACGGTGATCACCCGACTGTACGTATATATAATTATGATTGACATATGATTGTACACATGACCTGATTGTATACCAGACTAGTGACATATGCTAGGTTACACATTTTGACATTAGTGGTCAAGATACTAGTTATATATCGTTCATATCTTTGTTCTTGACATTGATTATTCTGTTATGTTTTATTTCAGTATGATGTTGTTATTGCTTATGTTGTTATACAGGAACACCTTTTTCTTTACACACACACTCATTAGGTCGCTTCTGACGATCCTGGATTCGCATGTCCAGGATTTTTTTTGGACACCTTCCTATATTGTTCAGGTATTCGCGTGATCGTACGCGTTACGAGAGGCTAGAGTCTCTCTTTTCTTGATTATATGTATTCTTACTCTTTTATTCATGTTATTTTCTAGTTCTATCTTTATCGCATCCAGTTGTCATTTCTTTCCTTTATTCATCTGCTATCATTGTGTTAGATACTTATATGTCATATTGTAGTGATATTGATTTATCATGGTAGATTTTATAACTTGTTCGGGTTACTTAAGACTTAGCGCGTATACGTGAGGTATTTTCGTTGCGTATATGCGTTGCCGACTCTCGTCGCGTCCCCGCTTCAGCGTATTTTGAGAAGCAGGGCGTAAAAAAACTCCAATATCAATTGTAATGTTACAAATTTTCAACTTAGCCAACTGACTGCACCATTACGGCAGTCTTTCCAATACTTTATCGAAGAGAAACAACACAACATGTGATGATCAATGAACATGTCTTCAACTCAGCAACTAACTGGAACACCAATCCTAATGACGTCAAGAAGAACCCAAAATGAGCTAACAGTGACTCAACAACTGACTGAAACACTAATCCAAATATTTTCAAGAAGTCTCAAACAAATCTGAGTAGAGCACTCTAAATAACCAAAATCAGCTCAGCAAATTAAATGCATTCCCCCTTATACAAGCTCAACTAACTTGCACACCGAAAGATCAAATGTTCATCGGCATCACATGCTTCACTTATGTGAAGTCCAAATTGCAGCTAACCACTACCAATTCTCGAGGGCTCAAATTCCTTCATACAGGCTGCACCACCAAACGTGTTGTGTCATTACAACTGCCTATATACCCCCTGCCCAATAGATCAAGCCTCTTATAGTTCATCCAAATGAGCTCCACCGAGCTCAACCAAATTTCTTCTTTGCAGCGCCCACTACACTGAGTCAAATGGACATCATCAACAATACGATCGCCGTGAAGAACAACGGTCATCAAATTAAGCTTTTGATCTGTTGGTTCAAAGGCGCTTCACCCTAGTTTTAATGATGAAAATCTCATGAAGTTATTAATACTAATGAATTTTTATTTATATAAGTTAGAGGTTTATAAAGAGTATTTTAGTCATGTGTTTAGCTTCTCCAAAAGACTCACAAGTTTTGAAGCTAACTAAAAAGTGATCCACAAGCTCAAGCATTAAGATCAAAGATAGCATTCAAGTTTGAAGTCAAGCTCAAGAGATCGAGAAAGTTGCAATATTAAACAATCAAGAAGATTTATTTTTTCTTTATTTATCAATATAAGATTAAAATTTATTAAAACCAAGTTTAGAGATTTGATAGCTCAAGAGATTCACACACGCTCAAGTCATTTATCATGTTTCGTTTCTAAATTATTGAAAAGTACTTTAATATTCTATATCGCTTTCAAAATAGTATTTTGATTTATGATTTTTGAAAAGTATATTTTTTAAAAGGAATTTTTTCTTTGCAAAAAACAAGTTATATTCTTTACCTTTTGAGCCGATCTAGACTCATACATATTTGAGCCTCTTATATATACATGAATTTTGTTTTTTATTGAGAATTCAAAATGCTTTGATGAAAAATCAAAGAGTATTCTAAAACATCCCTTTACTTCAATTTTGGCCCTTTGGCTGGTCGATCGTCCGGTTGACCGACTAGCAGAACTATTTACTCTGTCAGTCGATCGAGCAGTCGACCAGTTTTGCACAGGCTTATACAAGTGGAACTTGTGTGCGTCAGTCGACGTCGACGGATCGATCGACGGATCGACGTGGAAAGTCAAAGTTTGCTCTTTATTTGTGCTTAATCTACCGACGGATCGACCGATGAGAGCCTTTGCTCTCTGTTAGGTAGTTCAGTCGATCGGCCAGTTGATCGCTATCCCAACAATCAAAAATTTGACTATTGGCGGTCGATCGATAGGTTGTTTGAAGCCTGATTAACCTTAAACAGCTATATTTTAAATCTATCTTTTCTGAATTAATTTATAATGGCTATTATGAGTTTAATTTATCAGTTCTGGTCCTTTATAAGTAGGGGTGCTATTTGAAAGCCCTAAGAATTTTTGCTAACACTTTTGCTTAATATTTGCAAGTATTTTAGAGAAGATTTTTAAAAGAAAACCATTTTAAGCCAAAAATCCAATACAAGTTTTTCAAAGCTTTGCCTCTTCACTCCACATACATCAAAGTTTTACTCACATCCATTCTCCAAGCTTCAAATTCCTACCTTGATTATAGGATTGTGTTGTGAGCCATTTGGTAATTTAGGAGAAATCACTTCACTTCTTGTATTCAAAGTGTTGTAGAGGTTGCAACCTCAAACGAGCTTACGGGTTCGTGATTGTAGGTGTTGTGGCAACGAGTGAGAGGACTTGTGGGTCTGATCGTTCTTAGGCAACGTGTAGAGTTGGTAATTTCACAGGATCAAAACATAGTTGAAATCCATCATTACGATGAAGGCGGGGACATAGAGCAGTGGCTCGAACATCGAAACATTTTCTTATGTTCGTGATTGTCTTCTCTCTTTTTCACTCTACTCAACTCACTCCTTAATGTCTAGCATGCTTATATATTACTTTATCTTCTAATGCTAGATACTCTTATGCTATATTGTATTGATTGCTTGGGATTGTCTCTTTCATTCATTGTTTTGCTTGATAACTTTAGTTGTTTTTAATTCCGCATAATTTGCCATAGTTCTTTAGCCATCACTTATTCACCTCCCCTCTAGGTGATTTCGATTAGTATCTTAGCCTAATACTCTAGTTTTTAGTTTAACTACTATAGACTGATTCTTATTTGGCTAAATTCCTATTTGCATTTTTCATCTATATACATTTGCTTACTTTCTTGGCATCACATGATTTCTCTAGCATTAAGTCTCCACCCAAATTTATTGGGTTGAGCTTTCCTATTTGAAAAGTAAAGATGCCCTTATTCCTTAAGTCTCTAGGATTTAGAGTTGCAAAAGCCATCACTAAGAAATTTATAGAACCTCACGATGATGAGGATATATGGTATGAGGTCACCGCTAAAGACTATGAGGTCAATGCTAAGACATAACATGCATTAACACAAGCATTGAATGATGATCATTCACATGTTATAAATTGTAAGTTCGCTTTCGATGTATGAAATGACTTGATAATAACCCATGAGGGTACCTCTCAAATCTTGAGATCTAAGATAGACTTACTTCGTTCTCAATATAAGAACTTTTATATGCTTGACAATAAGGTTGGATGAATATTTACTCGCTTTACTAAAATCACTAAAGAATTATCTTCGTAAGGAAATTGATAACGACTAAAAAAGTGGGAAAGTCATTACTTCTCTTCTTCATTAATGACATCGAGCCGACAAAACATCGGGAGGCAATGATGTGTGATGTCAACATCGAAGACATGACAAAAGGCAAATTACTAGTTTTAACCTTATCACTCTTCTTCATTGCTGAGATCGAGCAGATCGAACACCAGTATCTAATGATGCATGATGTAAATTAAAGACAATATAAAGGCAAATTATCAGTTTTAGTCTTGTCACTCTTCCCTAATACATAGACCTGCATGTACCCTCAATTTGAAGAATAGATCATATTTTAAAGTCGAGCATGTCTAAGCAACAGTTTTAGGTACTCTTCTTCTTGATCATTTCTCTCTATTCAGAAAGATAGCTTATCTAGCCTGACTTTTCGATATGTAATGGTGGCATGTCTCCCTCCTCCTATTCGATCGATTGAAGCTTCATTCCACTGTATGACATCCAAACATTCAGATAAACTGATTGAATGAGTTTATCTAATAGCTTATCAAGCCAAACTCATTGAAGAAGACTCATGATGCGACTTTGCAGAACCTTTCCACATTCACATCAAAGTGTGGCGATCGAATGAGAATCAGAGAGAATTCCACGAGGAACGATAATCTCTAGACAAAATTCTCATGGAGTTTATATTCACTTTTTTACTCTCCAATGAGATTTTAGAGGTCACTTGTGGAGTGAAAATCCAGAAGGTACACCATATTACTTAATGTAACATAACAATCAAATGCCGCCGACGACTAAGGTAGAGGAAAAATTTAACTTTTAAGCTCAATGAAAAATTCTCGACAATTCATCATGCTGAGGGGAATAACATGGCTAGGCCAACACAAATGGTAGTTGGTAAAGGCAAACCAAATCTGTTAATAGCAGAGGATTTGCTAAAAGTTCTAAAGGACATAATCCCGCCAATCCCACCAAAATCCCTTACCAATTCCTTCCATAGAATGGTAAGTCTACAAAAATTATCTAAGCCCCATGATCTTTACCTCAATTTATTGAAAAAAAAATTGCAAGTAATTATACGAAGAAAAAACTTCTTGATCAAAATAGTTGGTTGTAGCATAAACATCATAAAACACATGTGGAATCAAGATCAAGTGGTTTGGGTTTTTCTTGTCTATGGATCAAGCAAAAGGAAAATATTCAGATTTCCTTCTCCTACAACTATCAATTTTTAGGATGCATGACACATACCGGCGCCCACGTAGTATATACATATTTACATGTTATCATTAATACTACACAATCCACAATGTTAAAACCTTTGACGAGGGTCTCGCGAGCATTGGCAGGACCTTCAATTCTTGACCGGTATTGTTGCTACATGCTTGCCCTTGCTTTCATATCTTGAGTAATATATGTCTTAATTACTAGCTGAAAATTAGACCTTTTCATGTTCAAACTTGTTTATACTTTTGGGAAGATGTATCAATCCCTGTGAAAAGATGGCCACGTGAAAAAAAAAATCTCTGAAGTTTAAAACCATGTTAATAAGCCACTTGACCAAGATTTAAAGTGAAAAAACATTTGTCCTGCCAAAAAGTCCTATATTGCTCATATTGTCCTTGATTAGATGTATTGTCTGAGTTGATTTGAGTGGCTCGCATGATGGGCATTTGATTCTTGTCACACACTAGTCGCTAGGCCGGCTTGGAGGCTTTTTTTCCCACTCTTTTTTAGTTTATGTCCATCTGAAGGCCGATAAATTTTTGGGGAAATTATCTTTGAATCCCTTTTACGAACCCCTTTTACCTGTTGTGAAAATTGTCTTTGGAAAACTTTTTTATTTAATTTTTTTATTTCCTTGTTTCCTCTTTTGATGTTGCCTCTTTTTCTTATTTAAATTTTTTATTTTATTTTTTGAGACTTTGGTGTTCGTAACTTTTAGGGAATATTAATGTAATTATTGGTATGGTGATGGGGGTCGAAGATCAAGATCAGAGATAATTTTGCATGTTGTTTATTTAGTCAAGTGAGATAGATCAAATTTATAAAAAATAGATAAAAATTTACCAAGGTAGACAAAAGCTAGAATGTTGAAAAGAAATTAATAAATTAGACAGAAATTAACGAAGGTGAACAAAAAAGATGAAAATTGGACAAAAATTGAAAAATAGATAAAAGTTGGGCAAGGTAGACAGAAAGAGAGAAAAATTGGGTGCGATATCCTTATTTTATATTTAATTTTCAATTTTTCTATTTTATAATAATCTCCCCATTTTATTTTTATCTCTCTGGAGCCTCTAAATCTCTCCATAACCAAATACATTCTTGTTTTCTATTTATTTAGTCAAGTGAGACAGATTATGACAAAGTTGGACAGAAATTTATAAAAGAAGATAAAACTTGACAAAAATAGATAGAAATAGAAAAGTTTGACAGAAATTTATAAAAGTAGATAAAAATTAACGAAGATGGACAGTGAGGGAAAAAGATGAACAGAAATATGTAAAAAGTAGACAGAAATTGACCAAAGCAGACAGAAAAGGAGAAAAGAGCGCGATCTCTGCTAACCTCGAGGTCGCTGAAGGTTCTCTCCATTCTCAACAAATTGTTGAGAAGGTAGATAAAATCATTTACAAGGTAGCCAAAATACTAGAGTAGGAGGACATAAGATTATGAAAATGTGGACAAAATATTAAAGAAGTCATAACGTTAAAAAAAATGGACATAAATATTAAAGAAAATTAGAATAGGCAGAGAGAATATTAAATAAAGTGGACATAATTTGGAAGAAAGTTGACAGAATAAATGAGAAGGTGGACATAAATTTGGAGAACGTAGACAGAATATTAGAGGTGTACATAATTTATAAGTTAAAAATAAATAAAAAATATTTATATGTTATGAATAATTTGCTTATTATGAATAAATTGCTAAAGGCAAATCTCTGTAAAAAAAAATTTAATTCACAGTTAGCAACAGTGAGGGTGGACAGAAAAAATTAGAAAAGGGTGGACAACTATATAACTTCTACGCAAAAAAAATTATCTCTGTGAAAAAAATTTCTACCTTGAGGTGAACAGAATTTAAAAAGGAGTGGACAAAAAAAAGCTTCCAACACGACTAGTGCGTGACAAGTATTAAATGTCTATCAAGCGGGCCGCTCAAATCAAATTAGACATCTAATCAAGGGAAATATGGGCAACATAGACTTTTTGTGGGGCCAAGGACTTTTTCACTTTAAATCTTAGTCAAGGGACTTATTCATATGATTTTAAACTTCAGAAATTTTTTCACGTGGCCATCTTTTCATAAGGATGAAAGAAAATTTTCCCTAAACTTTTTAGCGTCAACTACCTTACAGACTGAGATTATGAGAAAGAAGTGTCATTCCAGTTGGCCCAAAGGCCATTAGCCCGAAGTTTTGATGATAACGAACCATATATAGTTATGTTTTAATAAGTTTGTTTAAATGAGTTTCAGGTAAAAAACATAGGTTGATTGACGGCTCCAACACAAGACTCACATATTTGGAAGCCGCGAAGATTTGGATCCCAGAGCCTAGCACAATAGAAGAGCTCCAGGATCAAACAAGATTGAAGACTATACAAAATTTGTATTTTCCATTTTTAGTTAGGATTTATAGTCTATTTTGTCAAAACTAAGATGATAGAGGTTGATAACTTTGGGATTGTCACACACACACAATTGATATTGCTTCATGCTTACAAACAAAATTTTATTACAAAATTTCTAACCTAGTTTCTGAAAAACAAAGTTTGGAAAAATCATTTTTAGAAAAACAAGTTTTTGGAAAAACCGTTTTTGTTTAGAAAAGGGATTTTTATCAAAATAAAGTTCAAATCATTTTGGTGTTGATTTATGATCACACCCTGGTCCTTATAAGCCCTAGAACTCTATTTTGTATATATTTATCCAAAGAATTTTTATCAAAAATTTCTATCTTCAAATAGCCCTTTTCAAAATCTGTTTTGGCCTAGTCTGGTCGACCACACGGTCGACCGCTGGCAGAGTTGAAATGCTCTGTCGGTCGACCGGGCGGTCGACTGACATGCATCCTTGTTCATGTGTGCACATCGGTCGACCGACCGGTCGACCGAGAGCAAGAGCATTGCTCTCTGTTTTTTCTCGGTCGACCGGACCGGTCGACCGACAGAGAGAACTCACTCTCTGTTTGGACTTCGGTCGACCGGCCCGATCGACCGCTTTCCCAACGGTCAAAAATTCGACCGTTGTCGGTCGACCAGCCCGGTCGACTGACAGCAGTCAGAACCTCCTGACAATTTCAACAGCTATTTTTCTGATTTGATTTGTGTTGGGATTGCCCCCAACGAATCTCTTGGCCCTTGTTAACCAGTTTTCATCCCCTATAAATAGAGGGAGTGTTCTACAACTAAAATACACAAGATTTATAAGATTTACAAGTTAAAGTTCAAAGTTTTCAAAAGTTTAGCCTTTTAACAAAAAGCTTTCATTGAGCCAAATTTTCAATCATTTTAGCTTGAAGCTTTCCTCTACTTCTCTTCTAAATTTGTGCACTACACAATCCCAAAAGTTTCATCTCCTCATCTTGGTTGTAGGGTTGTGCAAGTGAGCCATTGTTTGTGGTCAAGTGTTGATCACCTCTTCTTCATATTGAGAAGTTGTAGAGGCATCGGCCTCAAGCGAGCTAGTGAGCTCCTAATTGGTGTTGCGGCACCGCGAGAGAGGACAAGTGTGTCCAAAGAGTTCTAGTGAGAACTTGTATCGACGATCCGATGGGATCAATTATAGTGGAAATCCTTCATCGTGTTGAAGGCAGAGACGTAGAGCAATGGCTCGAACCTCGAAAATATCCTCGTGTTTGCGATTGTCCACTTATCTCTAAACTCCCTCTCCTCTACTTGCTCTATTACTTGTCTATTTTCTTGCAAGTCTTTTTATAATTGTTGCTTATTGTTGAATTGTTTTTAATTCGCATAATTTGTCACTTAGTATAGCTATCACCTATTCACCTCCCCCCTCTAGGTAATTTCAATTGGTATCAGAGCCTAACCCTAGCATTTGGTTTAACCACCTTAGGGTGATCCTCACTTTTGGCTATATCTTGCATTTTCATTTGTTGTGCATTATACTTGTATTCATGGCATCTGTTGACTTTTCTAGCATCAAGTCCCCACCCAAATTTGATGGATTGAACTTTCCTATTTGGAAGGTCAAAATGAACCTTTTCTTAAAATCCCTAAGAGTTAGAGTTGCTAGGTCCATCACCAAAGAATTTAGTGAACCTCTCACTGATGAGAAAACATGGTCCGAAGACACCACTAAGGACTATGAAGCCAATGCTAGAGCCCAATATGCACTCACCCAAGCTTTAAATGAAGATGATCTTTCACGCATTATTAACTGCAAATCTGTTTTTAAAGTTTGGAATGTTCTCATTGTTACTCATGAGGGAACGTCTCAAGTCAAGAGATCTAAAATTGACTTGCTCCGTTCTCAATATGAGAATTTTTATATCCTTGAAAATGAATGCATAGATGATATGCTCACCCGTTTTACAAAGATTATTAATGTTGTATCTTCTTTAGGTGACAACGTCGACAATGACCAAAAGATCCGAAAGGTCATTAGAGCTCTTCCCAAGTCTTGGGAAGTCAAGGCAACCACCCTCAAGGAGCTAAATGATAGGGAGGAGATAGACTTCTCCGGCTTCATCGGCAATCTCAAAACCCATGAGATGGAGATGAAGGTAAGAGAAGAAAGGGGGGCACCAAAGAAGAAAGCCCTTGCTTTCAAGGCCATTCTATCCACGTATGATGAAGAGGATTCATTGAAAGACTACGATGAAGACTTTGCCATGCTAATAAGGAAGGTGGGCAAAATGTTCTATAAAAGGGGTAGACAAAGCAACTTCCGAAGAGGGAGACCTCAAGGAAGATTTGAAAAGAAGAGAGAGGAACTGGTTCCGTGTTTTCATTGCAAGAAGACGGGATACCTAATTGTCGATTGTCCCTCTCTACAAGCTACTACCTCCAAGAATGGGCAAA
This sequence comes from Agave tequilana, assembly GCA_038442645.1. NCBI lineage: Eukaryota > Viridiplantae > Streptophyta > Magnoliopsida > Asparagales > Asparagaceae > Agave > Agave tequilana. Next base: position 35,483 of record JAVJIF010000138.1, read on the forward strand.
AGAAGAAAAAGGCGATGGTGGCCACGTGGGTGACTCGGAGTCGGAATCCGAAGAGGAGATCGACGCCGCTCACATGTGCTTCATGGCACATGGCGATGATGCTTCTAAGGTATGTCTAGAAAACTCTCTAGATGATGAAGACTTAACTATGGATGACTTGCACATTTTTTTGAAGAATTACAAAGTAGGTATGAAATTTCTCAAGCTCAAAATAAAAAATTGAAAAAGAAAAATGATTCTTTAAAAGGTAAATTTGAACTTGTTTTAAAAGAGAAAAATGAATTATCAAATTCTTTTGAGAAAATGAAAAAGGATTTTGAAAAATATAAAATATCTTGAAAAGGAAAAAGTCCTATTTCTACTTGCAATAAAAATGAATTTTTAGAGATCCAAAAACGTATTGAAGTTTTGGATACAACTTTAAATAAATATGCTTTTGACATGACTAAACTTGCATCTATGTTTCCTAAAGGAAAATCCCAAGGGAAACATACTCATCACCATGCATCAAACACACACAAGCATGCACACTCACATAAACATGCATTTATGTATGATAGAATTTATACTTGTACTCATTGTGGCCGCAAAGGCCATTTAGAAAAGTTTGTTATGCTATGCTAAACTTATTAAATAAAAATGTTTGGGTTCGAGAAAATACTAACCCTATAGGACCCAAAAAGATTTGGGTACCAAAAAACACGCCAAACTTGATTAATGCAGGTGTGTCGTCTTCCTCCAAGACTTAGGGGGAGATGGTGCCCGGGTGGTGGATGCATCAACGCTCAACGAACACATCGTTGCTTGCATCACTATCGAAGAGGCATCCATTTTTGGAGAATACCTATGGTTTGATAACTTCTCCACATAAAATTTTTTTATATACATAGTATTGCTAGTTATACTTTTGTGATATTGTGCCATATGTAAACTTGCATTTCTATTTGTTTGTACCTTTGCCATGATTGAGAATATATTCATGTTTCTTTGTCATATGATTTTTGTCCATATATCAAGATTTTGTTAACTTAATGTTAAAATGAAATTTTATAATAAAGATTTATTTAATCAAATAAGCAAATAAATAGAGATGGCAATTGCGCGCCTCAACTCTTATCTAGAGGAATGTCGAGGAGAAGTTCAGAACCCTTAACGGGGTATTCGGCTTCAACATCTCACTTTTATTGCCTAATTTATAAATAAAAATTTATTGATAATAAAAAATTAATAAAATAAATATATTTTTTTGTTTTTCATGCCAAGAAAGATTTAAATTGTTTCTACATCATTTTTATGATTCTTAAAGATAAATATACATTTGTGGTTTAAAGGAAATTAGATTAAAAACCCTATTTTAAAAAAAACTGCCTTTGTTCACTGTTTTTCAGCACGACCGGTCGACCGATCTGGCCTGGCATAGGCCCGGTCGACCGGGGCCCGGTCGACCGGCGCGATCGATCGACCAAGCCTGGAACAGAGAAGATTTATTTTTTCCTGTAGCCGATCGACGGGGCGGTCGACCGACTGAAATTTGGTCTCGGTTTCCACCGGGCGACCGGCCCGGTTGACCGGGCGACGGGTCTGCTGTTTTTTATCCAAATTTATATAAAGCCCTAACTCTCTAATCCCTCATTCTCACCGCCTCCACTCCTTCTCTCTCATCTTCTCTCTACCCTAAATCAAATCCATACCCTCTCTCACTCTCCAAAACTCCAAATTAATTCCAAAAAATTTGGGATTCGCAGTTTCAGGCTCCAGATCTACTTTTCTTCTTGTGGATTTCCCTTGTTTTTCAATTGATTTCAAGGTATAAGCTCTTCCTCTAGATCCTTCAATTTTTCTTGTTTTAATTCCATATCTTTGCTTAGATCTAGCATTAATTTTGATTATCCTTCAACCATGTCCCAAAGAACTAGATCTGAGAAGGGAAAAACCTCTCAATCTTCATCTCAATCCTCCCCTTTTGTTTCACAAAATGCTTCATATAGACACATCATTATTTTCACTAAAAATGTGACCTCTGGTAGATCCGTTATGCTAAATGACTTTGAACATCTAAATCTAGCTTCTATTTTGAGGTCTAGTTCCTTAGGATATTTTATCTCAATTAGGGAACCTGTTTATCCTTCTCTAGTACAATATTTTTACTCAAATCTCACTTTTGAATCAAACCATGTAAGATCTAGAGTATTGGGCAGAGACATTGACATCTCCTTTTAAGAATTTGCACATCACCTTCACCTCTCCTATGAGGGGGAAGACATCTATAACCTTAATTTACATGATTTTGTTTATCCTGACGGTGAGTCTGCCCACACCGCCTCCATATTGCTTCATGATGATGATAACCCCAGCTTAGTTGGGAACAAGGAGGTGAAGTACTTCACTCTCACCGTCCAAGTCCTGGCCAAATCGTGTTCTATAACCTCTTGCCAAAATCAGGAGAATATAGTCACGCTAGGGGTTCTGTTCCTCTTGTCATCTACTGCCTTCTGTGAGGTATTAGAATTAACATCCCAAACTCATCATCAGTTATATGATATCTGATCATCTTCTTGTCCCAAATTGGCACTTGCCTTTTTGGATGATCATTACACATCTTTTGAAGCAATTAAACTTTGATCTTTCTTCTGAACAGTCAGTTGAACCGTCAGTTGATATCAACAGCACCCTCCTCAAGAGGATGCGTGCTAGGGAGCGTCCTCCTTCTCCTCAGCCGCAGCCTATCTTCCTGCTGTTCATGTCCCTGGATCCTCTTCTAGCTCTTCTGCTCCCTCCGATCCCTATCTTACCTTCTCTACTCAGCTTCGAGAGCACCACGAGCAGCTTTTTACTGAGATGACTGCGCATCGCCAGCAGATTTCCCCAGAGATGTCCGCACATTATCAGCGGATGGAGCAGCGTTTGGACCATGATCTCAGCTATATCTATGACTCCATGCGCTATTTGGAGACATATCTCGGCGGCATTTATCAAAAAAATAATTGGCCGTTTCCTCTTCCATCTGCTCATGCTAGGCCACTTTCTTCTACCGATCCTCCATTTCCCGCCACGACTCTTTCTGTTCCTCCACCGCCATCTACTACATAGGATTCTGAGTCTGATGAGGAGTGACCCCTTTTGATGATGTCAAAAAGGGGGAGAGATATTTGGGGAGTTATTTTGTTATTTATGTGTTATTTTGGGTTGTTGCTTTTCTACATGTATTTGGACACATTTTGTGTTTGTTTTGGTGTTATGTTTTATTTGTGGACATGTATTATGGTTTTAAGGTTGGCATGAACCTCTTATCTGTATGAACATTGTTTTACTATGTTATGGCAATTATATTTTCTTATCTCCATGTGGCATATGTGATTGGTTGTATATTGTGTTTATGCTTTTATTGACCCAATCATCTATTTTGGAGGATGGAGGTAATTCTGGATGGATGGAGGTAACCATGTATGCATACACTTCTATATTTCTGTATCTTTGGTATGCATGGATGGTTGGCATATGTGTCATTTTCATATCCTATATATATGCCTGTGTTATGCATGTGTATCTCTTTATCAGATTATTTTATATGCATGTGTTAAGGGGGAGCTTCACTTGAAGTCTCCACCCAAAATATTTGTAATAACTCTATATGTTTTGTCATCATCAAAAAGGGGGAGATTGTTGGCCCAAAGGCCATTAGCCCGAAGTTTTGATGATAACAAACCATATATAGTTATGTTTTAATAAGTTTGTTTAAATGAGTTTCAGTAAAAATCATAGGTTGATTGACGGCTCCAACACAAGACTCACACATTTGGAAGCCGCGAAGATTTGGATCCCAGAGCCCAGCACAATAGAAGAGCTCCAGGATCAAACAAGATTGAAGACTATAAAAGATTTGTATTTTCCATTTTTAGTTAGGATTTATAGTCTATTTTGTCAAAACCGAAATGATAGAGGTTGATAACTTTGGAATTGTCACACACACATTTGATATTGCTTCATGCTTACAAACAAAATTTTATTACAAAATTTCTAACCTAGTTTCGGCCAAACAAAGTTTGAAAAAATCATTTTTAGAAAAACAAGTTTTTGGAAAAATCGTTTTTGTTTAGAAAAGGGATTTTTATCAAAATAAAGTTCAAATCATTTTGGTGTTGATTTATGATCACACCCTGGTCCTTATAAGCCCTAGAACTCTATTTTGTATATATTTATCCAAAGAATTTTTATCAAAAATTTCTATCTTCAAATAGCCCTTTTCAAAATCTGTTTTGGCCTAGTCCGGTCGACCGCACGGTCGACCGCTAGCAGAGCTGAAATGCTCTGTCGGTCGACTGACATGCACCCTTGTGCATGTGTGCACATCGGTCGACCGACCGGTCGACCGAGAGCAAGAGCACTGCTCTCTGTTTTTTCTCGGTCGACCGACAGAGAGAATTCACTCTCTGTTTGGACTTCGGTCGACTGGCCCGGTCGACCGCTTTCTCAACAGTCGAAAATCCGACCATTGGCGGTCGACCAATAGCAGTCAAAACCTCCTGACAGATTCCAACAGCTATTTTTCTGATTTGATTTGTGTTGGGATTGCCCCCAATGAATCTCTTGGCCCTTGTTAACCAATTTTCATCCCCTATAAATTGAGGGAGTGTTCTACAACTAAAATACACAAGATTTATAAGATTTACAAGTTAAAGTTCAAAGTTTTTAAAAGTTTAGCCTTTTAGCAAAAAGTTTTCATTGAGCCAAATTTTCAATCCTTTTAGCTTGAAGCTTTCCTCTACATCTCTTCTAAATTTGTGCACTACACAATCCCAAAAGTTTCATCCCCTCATCTTGGTTGTAGGGTTGTGCAAGTGAGCCATTGTTTGTGGTCAAGTGTTGATCACCTTTTCTTCATATTGAGAAGTTGTAGAGGCATCAACCTCAAGCGAGCTAGTGAGCTCCTAGTTGGTGTTGCGGCACCGCGAGAGAGGACAAGTGTGTCTAAAAAGTTCTAGTGAGAACTTGTATCGACGATCCCATGGGATCAAGTATAGTGGAAATCCTTCATCGTGTTGAAGGCGGGGACGTAGAGCAGTGGCTCCAACCTCGAAACATATCCTCTGTTTGCGATTGTCCACTTATCTCTAAACTCTTTCTCTCTCCTTTACTTGCTCTATTACTTGTCTATTTTCTTGTAAGTCTTTTTATAATTGTTGCTTATTGTTGAATTGTTTTTAATCCGCATAATTTGTCACTTAGTATAGCCATCACCTATTCATCCCTCCCCCCTCTAGGTAATTTCAATTCCTACTCTGAAATCATCAACAAAAGCGTCATTGAGGCCCCTCGACCCTTTCATGCAGACCCGAGGTGGGGTGTTTTCTTCATGGTGGATAATTTTTCCACACTGCATGATTGGGATCGTGAAAGTGGCGCCAAGTATTGACTGCAACCTCACCCAACACGCACTTTATTGTGTAAATCTTAGCATTATTTGCTATTAATTTTATACATGAAATTCATATACATACAAAATCTTGTACAAATTCTAGCATATCACTATCAGAAAATAAAATAAGATAGAAAAACTGATCTAGGAAATGCAGTCTTGATGTCGTTGCCCTTGAAGATAATAGCCTGCCCCTTTGTCCAGGCGTGGAGATGGCTATCGTTCCATAGCGGTAAAAATTTTCTCAGAATTACCAGCACCTACACTTGAACAGGAGAGCAGGCATCTCCTCAGATGAAGATTAGTTGTCCCATGAAATCATTCATAAAATAGTGAAAATTTAAGAAAGAAAGAATAGCTTTCCGGCTATCATGGAATGAGACAGGGAGAAGAGAAGAAGGTTGTGTTGTATTATATCTCTTTCTGCTGGAGGGAGAGGTTTATTTATAGGCTTCAGATCCTAATGGTTGTAATCACAAGAGATATTCACGATCACACAATTGAGTGGTTGAGAGATTTTCTTACCCAAACGGATCTCGTGAGACTTAGTCTCATTTGACTTCGTAAAATGAATAAATCTGAAATAAAAGTTTTTTTTATTGATTTTGAACTCAAAATTCCAATAGCCCCCAAAAAAACTTGAGTTTCAGGGAAGATAAAATAAAATAACAATAATGCATAATAAAATAAATCATCAAATTATAAAACAAGAATAAAGTCAGACAACATCATATTGTGGATCTGGACAGGTGGACTACGCCTGGAACTATTTTTAGTGAATTCATCGTCATTTGAGAGATATAATGGACTACGCCAGAAACTAGCCTATTTAATCATATATTGACAGAATATACGCACAACAAGTCTCTATCTATTGAGCAAGAAGATTGAACGTTAATGGTCATATTCACAATAACCGACTCATAAGAGTTTTTAGGGGTCAGTCCTGCCCCCAACCACAGCCATCACGACTCTCTCACGTAGATAAGTCCTTCAAGAGTACTACAGCTGGATGTTATATCATCCACATTACATGTGTTGAACTTATTAAGAGTTAAACTCACCTTTACCTTTACTTGGTTCATAGCTTTATACTTGATGATGGCCTTATGCCTTATCCTTCATTTCAGTTCAGACTATGTATTGTATGCTCCAGGGGCAGGTAGCATTAAGGTGCTGGTGGTGTAGTCCTGAAGGCTATTGTTCGATGAAGGACAAGTTCGAAAGTACCCGAATACTCTCAGGCCTGCTCGCAATGGATGTCGAACAAGTCCCTCACAAGTCCTTCACATGAATGGAGGAGAAGGAGACATGAGCTATGCCAACAACTCCCTGCCTCAGGTGGGTTGCCCTTTCTAATTTACATATATGTTGCTGTCTAGCTTTGATCCTGTAGTCTCTGAATGCCTTACACTTGCTTTGTAGAGGTCAATCATTACAAAGACAAAGCTATTAATTGAAGAAGCATTTATTACTCTCTTCTCCAAGACCAAACCTGTGAGGTTGAACGTCGCCGATCAAGGCTGTTCCTCAGGGCTCAATGCCCTTTCGGCAGTCGCCTTGATCCTAGATGCTGTGCACGAGCGCGGTTGCTCCATGCCCGAGATCCAAGTCTTCTTGAACGATCTCCCTGGAAATGACTTCAATACGATCTTCAGGACTATTCCATCCTTCTATGAGAAGCTCCGGCCATGTTTCGTGTCTGCAACCCCTGGAGATCATTCTACGGCATGCTTTTCCCTAGCGAAAGCATTCACTTTGTCTACTCTGCTACCAGCCTCCACAGGCTCTCCCAGGTACTTTCTCCTAGAAATGCTCTACACACTGTGATTATAACTTCGAACTAACATCTCATAATTAAGATGTGGATAACAGTACTTCTTGTCAGGGGCCTCCCAAAAGAACATTGTTAACAGAGGGAATTTATCTCTGGCGAATTTGGACTTGGTATGCTTGGAGCAATTTCAGCGAGACTTCAGTGTCTTTCTGAGTTCACGCTCGCAAGAGATTGTTCCTGTAGGATGCATGGTCCTGTCTCAGCTAGGCAGGACTGCCGTTGACCCATTTGCAAGTTTTGAGAAAGGGAGAGCTAGAGAAACCTGTCTCACAATTACAACATGCTCATTCAGTTGAATTTGTACCTGACGTAACATATCAAGAAAGTATGTCTTGGATAAAATGGAAGAAGCAAGCATATGCACAATGCCTCATATAGCATGTAGAATTTGGACTTTCGACAAAATTTTGATTGAAATATTAAATTAGTGAAGAAAACTATTAATCACTCAAGGTAATAACATTATGTTACACAACTCGCAATGCAACCAATTGAAACTTTGCTAGTTATTTTGGTTTGTAAGTGGAACAAAGAATGCCGAGGAACTGTCAAAATTCCTGCGCGAGCAGATAAATTTGCAAGTATAGAGATTCACGACAAACTACAAATCTATGTTTGATAACTAAAATCCTCAAAAATTTCACGTATACAATGACTCAAATCAATTCATCCTGATGAAACATACACAGAAGAATTAGGCCTCCAGCAACAGCTGTGAATTTTCGGTGTCAAATATTGATCAAAAGTGGAGGTGCTCCAGGAATAAATAGCTCCTTATCCTGTGGGAGATCTTTACTGCATGAACTCAACAAAACTGGTCATCCATCAGACTCAGAAGTAGGACTGCTTGAGCAAATTTCTGTTTTGTGGAGCGTTATCATCTTAGCTTCTGGGCTGCACAACCCTGAAAAAAAGAATAGGCTCAGTAAATACTTTTTCCTACATCTACATGCACATTCAGCATTCTACAAATATTAAACTTTTTACATCAAAAAAAAGGGAAAAGTATACAAACCTGAGCACTTAGGAATATCCCAAACAGCAATTGAAGATGTTGTGCAGTCAGGCGCGCACAGTTCCCGATTATCTTCATGATTAACATTCATTGCAAGCATCCAGGCTCCAATAGTAACATCCTCATTGCTAAACAGACGGTAACTGCATCATATAAATCAAAAAAATAATGTTGTGCAACAATAGAGAAAACTACATAGATGTTGAATAAAAAAATGAGAAGAGTCAAGAATTTTTTTTTTTGATGAAGTTAATAATGATAGTAAGTTTCATTTGTCATGAAATAATAAGAGAAAACCCAATAATCTAAGAGCACTAAGAGGAATTAAAGTTATGTTTCTATCAATTTATAGTACGATTTAGCATATTACACATTATATACAACAACAAAATACGATATCCGTTGTGTGTTATGATGCTTCACAATATCATATCATGCAACAGTACCGCATTATTGCATCATCTCACTTAAAAGGCATAAAAGTTTTACTTCTCTAGCTGGCTGCAGGCTGCAATGGAGTATTGCACGATTCACAACAGTACTGCACTCATTATAAGTGCATCATCCCATCTAATTTACATGAAATTAATATATGTCAACAAATGTCTAATACATAAAATTGTTGCCTCTTGGTGAAACCATGCAACTTAATCAGGTAGGTAGCTCCCGCATTACAAGACATGGCCAAGATACCAACAAAATAGAGAGAACATGATGAATGATAAACATGATTACACTTGATGAAGAAAATGCATCAAAGATTGGTCTGCCTGCTCCACATGAAGGTTGATGAGGATAAGAGAGAAGAGGGATGTACTCAAGACTCATGAACGGGATGTCCAATGCACTTTAAAAACAGAATTGTTTTGTTATGGTATGACCTTAAATTAAGACCAGTCATCCCCTCATATCCTTGACGCCTTATCCCATTGAAATTCATTACAAAACCTTCAAAATAGCCTAACAATCTGTAAACTTGTATTGGTACTTAACTATTCATGGAAACCAATATCGGTTAAACCAACAACCGAAAACCAATATCCAAATCATAAAACGTGTGTGTGTTGTGAACTTGAGAATATCACACTATTCTAATCTTTACAAATGGATCTAAAACAAACTCTAAACTAGGAACCGATGTCTTCTTGACGAACTCCGTCTTCAAGTTGACTCGATCCAAAACTCCGTGATCCACCCAGCTTGACTCCAACGAGTGCTATATATGATCTTGATGCTCGGGCTCTTGAATCACCATGTGAAAGGCTTCAAAACTCCTTTGTTGAAGCTAATCACCAACTAATATCTTGGTTAATGATCTGAAACTAAACATCACAAGATAATTAGTAAACATAACTACATGAGTAAATCATCATCAAAACTAGAGTGGAAGGCCTCTGGGCCAACACTTTTCATCACTGTAGAGGTAATTCACACTAAATAGTGCTTTAGCTCTAGCTTCGCGGCTAAGAACCTTGGGAATGTCCTTAGGTGCTGTAGCTACATAAGCACCGCTGTCAACACTTAGGGACGACCCCTTAGCTCCGCTGCAAAGGGCGAGCTTAGTGCTTGATAAACTGGTGAGCGAAGCACGCTGTGGTGCTTTATCCGCTACGTTGCTGTGAAGGTGATTAGCCCTAGATAGTGTCTTGGCTCTAAATTTGTGGCTAAAAGCTTTGGAAATGCCCTTGGACACTGAAGCTGCATAAGCACCGCTATCAACACTTAGGGGCAATCCCTTAGCTTCGCTGCGAAGAGCGAGCTTAGTACTTGAAGAACTGGGGAACGAAGCACACTGTGGTGCTTTGGTTCCAGCTTCGCGGCTGTGAACTTCATGCGTACCCTGAGGTACTGTGCTTGGCACACCATCAGTAGCTTCGCTCATAAGAACGAGGCTGGCGCGAGGAGTTACTGCTCCTGAATTAGGCGAAGGCATGGTCGCCGTCATTACTTCACGGCTGACAGTCTCGACGAAGCAGGAAGGCATCTTGCCTTTTTCTTCGCGAGAGAGATGAACTTGTGGCCTAGCTACGCCTGAGGCTTCATACAGAGCCTTCTACTTTGGCCTCCACATCTGCTTTGAAAAAGGAGACTTAGGTTCGCAGGGAACCTGACTAGCCACACGCGAGGCTGGGAGGTGTTGGAAGGATTCTGCTTCCGGTTTCTACTCTGAAACCTTGGCCATCGAGACCTTTCTATGCTTTCATGCATGGAGCATTAGACCACCCCCAGAGAGAAGTTCTTTGAATTTTCCTTCGTCGAAATGAACGACTAGATTTTTGAAGTTAACAGGCTCAAGATTCTGACCCTTGCATTGCGGGCCTACTTCCTTATTGTGCCAGAGGACCATGGCAGGCTCGCAGAGAGCCTCATCTGTCTCCTCAGAGACTTGCTTTTTAGCCAGAGGGGCTCTAGCCACACCAGCTTTCTTAAATTCAAAAGTAGACCCGAAGGTCTGCATTGCGACACTTGATTCTTAACAGTGGAGAATTCGATCCCCAGCGGACTCGCCATCTTGTTTTCCATTGATTTTACAAAGGGGAAAACTTACAAAAAAGGGTCGAGGAGCTAAATTACAAGTATTCTAAACAAAGATTACAAGTAGATCTCCTCTGAGATTCTGGAGAAGTGTGCCAGTAGGAGTCTGGTCAGCGCGCAACCACTTTGTCCCTTTGACGATGCGATCGATGGTATTCCCTTCTCGCCTGGTTCGGGGAATCGGAGAACAGAAGGTTGGTAGAACCCTCTTGTTACTTCTCAAACTGCCTCCACTTGAGAATTCCTTCTCGCCTGGTTCCAGAGATTCCTTGAGAGGGAGGAAGATCTTAGGGTATCAGCACCCTGATTAGAGAAGCAGATCTCTGAATTCTTGGAAGCAAGAGAATAGGTCTCTGTTTAGCCGTCTCTCTCTGTGTGTGCCTCTGCCTGTGCGCGTGTGTGTCTCTCTATACCCCTGGTGGGCTATTTATAGAGAGCAGGGGTATAATTGTCCCTTGAAAATCTGAAAACAGATTGAGTCAATCTATTTAAATTTGGAAAGTAGCCTTGCCCGAGGCTAGAATCAGCTTCTGTGAAGCTAGGAATAGCAGGTTGCGTCGATCTCCTGATCTGTTTTGATTCTTTTCAAATATTTGAAGGATCTCCCCTGATCCTCTTACTTGTTTTAGGAGAGTCAAGAGATTATGGTAAACAACTATCAAATTTGATCTCAGATTTGATCTCGATTAGATTTGATCTTGAATAGATTTGATCTCATCTGGAGATTTGATTGGTCAAAGGTGACCATAAAAGACCCATAGTGGAGCTGCCGCGTCGAGCTCGCAGCGGAGCTGAAAGGTGCATCTGGCGAAGTCAGAAGAAATCTCTTCAGCGGAGCTGGATAAACATCTGTGGCGAAGCTACCGACCATCCTTCTGCGTGGTTGCGTGTGGCTTCGAGTGAAGCTAACTCTCTGCGGAGTTAACTAAGCGCTTCAGGTGAAGCTGTAAGTTAGCTCCCTGATGGAGCTTTGAATGACTTCAAGGCGAAGTTGGACAAACTTAGCCTCTCAGGTGAGGCTATCCCCTTGGGCTTATGTGATACTAAGTATTGAGCTAACTTAGCATCTTAGACCTGCTTAGGTCTCTTTAAAGACAATCTGAGCTCACTGTCTGCTTCATTGGATTCAGGCCAGTCAGGAATCTTATCTTTTTTAGAGTGTCAACAGTTATTAGCCTCTCTTAGCCCAAAAATTACCTCCCCACTCACACAACCCAAGCCTAAATAAAATTTTCTCGACGTTGGCCCCTAGGGACAGCTCGGACTCATTTAAGAGATTGTCCTAAGGGAAAAGTTGTTAAAATTTGACTCTTGTCAAATCGATGTCAAAGGTTGGGGATTGAGAGGTGAAATCTCGAAGAACAGTGATTTGGCATAATTAGGCCCGTTGCTCTAGCACGGATACCTCTCACTGATGTTGCCCATATCTGGCCGATTTACTTGTGGTCAGATTCTTAATGTACCCCCTGTGGATAGTCTAACCAGTTAGGAGTCGTCTAGGTCTAGGTCAACCCTAATATAGGCTTGTTTTTGAATTTTTTTCTTTGTTTGTTTGTTTGTTTGATTTTTCTTTTTGTGATTATTGTGATAAAATAGAATATAACTAGAATTTTTCCAATCAAATGAATCCATTTTTCACCCCAGCCTCATTTGACTCGGATAACTCAAACCCGGCTGTGTATAATATGAATCAATTATATTGGCCATATTGTTTATCTGGCTCAATATGACCATAATTTTTAAAATAATTTTCACTCTTCGCAGAGTCCATGGGAATTCATCTCCCCCAAGTTAAATTATCAACCACATTGTCCACCGTCTTCTTTCCTACATTTTACTTCACATTCTCTTTTTTTAGAACTACCAATTGAAGAAAAATCAGAGTTGCAAAAGAGTATGAAAGCCATGTTAGAGGCCTAAAAATAATTTGAAATCATAACGGCCTCATCAGATCCACAGAATTTTCAAAATCCATATAGTGCTTTTCCAGAACCACTAAAAGAAAAATCATTGTTGGAAAAAACTATGGAATTCGTGCAAGAGTCCGAGTGACTAATTCAAAATATGGTTGACTTCTAATGTCCACCAAATTTTGATATGGGCCAAAGAATCATGTCATTTTGGAAATCAAGCTTCAATTTCATCATACCTACCTAAACTTGACCAAAATCAAATCCTTGATATTTTGATAAGTTGTCTATTTCCTGAAATTGAACTTGAAGATGACTGTGAACTTGAGCTTCAGTTTAGCGATTCAAGTCCAATCCTTGAATCAATATCGATTCCTGTAGTGTTGCATAAACTAAGTAACATTCTTGAGCAAGTTTTGATTCTCATAATTTTTGAACTTGAATCGATCATTTTACCTATTCACATTTCTTTCATGGACGAAAATCAAGATTCAATTTCATTACATTCATTTGAACTTGCCTAAAATTTTGAGAATCATCTTGACATTTTGGCAAGTTATCCTTTTCTAGAAATTGAACTTGAGCAATGTGATCCTGATCCACAAATTGGTAATTTCATTTTGGTTTTTGATTCAATAATGACTCTGGTACCTTTACCAGATTCTTTTCATACTTTGGAGTTAACATTGAATCATGTACTAGTACACTGTGAAGTTGAATCACCAATACTTTATGATCACATTCCATTAATGGGAACAGTGTGTGAACATCAATTTTTTGGTTAGGACTCCATTTTTGAACCAATTTCGTCTCCTACTTTTGAATCTCGACTTGACCTAAGTCACATTCCCGAGTCGGTATTTATCCATATTCTGTTTGAGCCCAAATAAATCATCTTCCACATTCAAACTTCATTACTAGACAAGGATGTTGAACTAAATAACTTAATAATTATTTTTGGAAATTGAAATTTGGATGGGGATAATCTTTTAAATAAGATCATACACTTCATCATTCTTTTAATGGGTCATATTAGAGAGGCCACATGTGGGTTATTGTAAGATCCACAATCTTTGAATTGGGCCACATTTTGTAGACCAATCAGACCACCACCGGAACCACCACCATAAAGTAATTTTTCTTCCCTCTCTATTTGTATTATGCATATACACATGCACAATGCATTGAGGACAATGCATGAGATAAGCGTGGGAGAAGGTTTACTAACATAGGTTGTTCTAAACTTTTTATTACACTTATTTTTAGAAATTTTTTGGATTTTTTCTTTTGTATAGAAACTCTTTTCTTTTCTTTTTACAAATTTTTTAAATAAGAGAAATAGTTTTGATTTATTATTAAGAAAGTTAAGAGGATCTTAGAAATTAAGAAAACCTAAAGTTATAAAATTCTTAAACCGAGTCAAAATAATAGATCTTATTTAAATTTTAGGATAAGAAAGTAAGATTGAAAAGATAATTTGATCTCAAATTTTTTGCTTTAGATATATGTACTTCACACTTACACATTTTTTTGGAATTGAAACAAAGACTGAAAATGTCATAAAAAATATATATAAAAATAATGATAATAAAAACTACTTATTGAAGCTGAGCAGTTATGGCTTAGCAAGCATGATTATTCATGCCTAAAACGATGGACAAAAATAAAATAATCCCCTTTAGTTTTGTGGCCTTGTTTACTTGAGTCCTTAAGCCTGAGGGATATTTTCTCATCTGGTTTCATAAAACCATCTGGCCTGAGAGTAGCTGGCAAAAGGCTCACTACTCGGGTAAGCTGGAAAGCCTAAGAAAACTAAGGAAAGAGAAAAAAAAAAGGAAAAAAAAGATAGAAATAAATTGATATAAATAAATGGCATGAATGTTATAGTTGATATCCCAAAAATCTTCACAATTCACAAAGTGCATATTTTCTAAGAGTTTTATGAAAGATCAAAGAATCGATTCAATTTTAAATTCTTACATTTAGTTTATAATAAGATTTTGCATTTAGACTTAGTTTAAGAAAAAATAATTTCTGGTTAACTTATGACCTTGGATTACATAAATTTTCATAAAAATATTTTAACACTTTTCTTTATTTCAAAATGCATTTTCAAAATACTAACATTTTTTTCTTTATGGATTTTGTAGGTGTAATCCACTGAAAATCCTCAGGAGACAATACTCCTCCTTTAGGGGAAACTTAGAGGTTTAACGGCTTGGTGCACATGCTCAGTGCGATCGCGTCACCTGCGAAAGTGGTGTAATAATTTCTTTAATTTTTCAGTTTTGCTCGGGACGAACAAAAGATAAGTGTGGTGGCGTGATTACTCTCTAAAATTGCATATTTCATACCACACCTTCACATTTATTCAATATTAAATTCTGTTAATAATACTTTTCTTGTATGTTTCTAGGTCCATGGCATGAAATGAAGAAGAAGCCCAAAATCCTATTCATTTGGTGATATTTAAAGCCTACAAATATAACCATTAATTTTTAGAAGCTGGATCTGCCAAATCTAGGAGTGAATTTCGATAAACCGATAGCAGGTACAAAGGGGGGTGTGCATCAGAAAGCTACACACCCTGGCGCGACGCGCGCGCCCCAGAAGGGCCACGAAAATGCGGCAAAAATCACGTTTTCATGGCCTTCTGGTGGGGCCACGTGTCAAACTTCGACGCGTGGCTCTGTGATGCCTCTCTAATTCCCCCTTTTGCCTGTAAATACCCTAAGTTTTTCAGAACAGAAGGGAGGAGGGTTTTTAGGGGTAGTTTCTCCCATTTGTGTAATTTAGTGCAGTTTTCTTCTTTCTTTTATTTTTCATTTCCTTTGTAGATCATGTAATAGGGTAGAGAGAGATGCATAGGATGAATGTTAGGTTTCTTATAATGGAAGGTGACATAAGGTTCTCTCCATATCTCTATTGGTTTTTTCTCTTTAACTCTTTACTGTTGGCCCAAAAGGTTACACTCTCCATTTGTTTAGTGTTTTGATGATGAAAAACCAAATAAGTGCTATTTGGTACTAATGAGTTTGTTTAAGATAAGTTTCAGGTTTTGTACCATATTTGGAGGCCATTGCTTAGCTATTGCAACAACTTCTAGATTCATGGAGCAAAGAAGGCATATTGCACATCAAAGAAGGAACATAGAAGAGAAGGCTCTAGCAAGGCATTGTATGGCTCAAGACTTGAAGATTGCTCAAGTAGTCTTCATTAGTTTTGTTTCTAGTTTTATAGTTTGTTAAAGAATAGTGAATAGGTTTGAAGCTCCATCACACACGTTTTTGCGCACATCCTTATTCCAAAAAGATTTCTTATAATATGTACAAAATATTTTAGTATACAATCTTCTGTCTACAAATACATCTTTATGTTTTATACTAATCCCTATTCAAAAATATTTTGGTTAAAATCAAAATCTCTTTCTAATTCTGTTTTTATCCTGGCTTTTGACCTGAGCCGGTCGACCGCAGGGTCGACCGCCCTTATGTTAGGTCGAGCCGGTCGACCGTCCGAGTCGACCGTGGATCTGGCAGGTGCACGTATCAGTGTGCACGTTTTACGGTCGACCGAACGGTCGACCGACTGTAACTCATTTTGCTCTCGGGTTGTTTGGGTCGACCGGGCTGTCGACCGCTTGCCCTTAACGGCTCTTTATTTTTGAACTGCGGTCGACCGACCGGTCGACCGACAGATCCGTTGAACAGTAAACGGCTATTTTCTGAGCTGTTTTTAATTTTGTCTTTTTGTGTTTAAAATTTGTTTAAAGGATTTATTTCAAACTTAATACTCTCTGATTAGCCTTAAGTTTGTTTTATCTCTAACCCTAGCCCTCTCCTATAAATAGGGGTGTTTGGGGAGAGGTTCATTACTAATTCTCATAAGAAAATTTCAAAAGTTTAAGGCTTTCAAAAGAGATTTGTTTCTTGGTTTTTGTGCTGAAATTCTCTCTCATTTTCTGAAGTGTTTTTGAAATACTCTCTGATTTCATTTTTCTTTCTTCACTTACAACAAGAGCTTCATTCCTACTCATTGTTCTCTAAGGACCTTTTGTAAGGGAAGAGACTTTTGAAAGGAGAGTTTGTGGTCTTTTGACTACCAAGAAATTGCTTGTACTTGAGATTGTGGAGTTGGGTACTCCGGTGATTTTGTAACATCTTTGTGATAGTGGAAGTGGTTGGAATCCTTCTGGGGAAGGCGGGGAAGTAGAGCTGGGTGCTCGAACCTCGATAACATATCTTTGTGTTTGCGATTGGTTTACTTTTACTTGCTCTTACTCATCATTGCAATATTCATTTGTTTTCATTCATCTTGTTAATCTTAGTCCCATACAACAAGGTTGCATTGCGCACCTCTAACTCATTTTAAGAGGAATCAGGAGGAAAGAGTTCAGAACCCTTCACGGGGCATTCGACTCTTAGTCTTGTTTTGGGCGATTGTTGCATCTCATTTTTAATTGTGCATTGATTAGCATTATCACCTATTCACCCCCCTCTAGGTGATTTTCAATTGGTATCAGAGCTTGGACTCTAGGTTTGGCTTAACATCCATAGAGAGATCCTTAAAAAATTTGCTAATCAACATTTTCATTCATACATTCATACACTAGTAAACATGGCCGATAACATCAAAACCCCTCCTAAATTTGATGGACTTAATTTCCCTATTTGGAAGGTTAGGATGACTATATTCTTGCAATCTTTGGGTAGTTTAGTGGCTAAGTCTTTGACCAAACCCTATATAGTACCCGATAGTGATGAGAGCACTTGGACCGACTTTACATTTAGAGAATATGAGGCTAACTCCAAGGCCCAAAAATTCCCTCTTAACCGCCTTGAATGAGGATGACCTTACACAGGTAATTCATTGCCAATCCGCCTATGAGATTTGGCAACACTTATTGGTCACACATGAAGGGACTTCACAAGTCAAGAGAGCTAAGATAGATCTCTTGAGGTCTCAATATGAATCATTTAAAATGCTTGATGATGAATCTATTGATTGTATGATTACTAGATTTACTAAAATCACCAATGCTCTTTCTTCCTTAGGTGATGACATCTCAAATGATCAAAAGGTGCGGAAAGTAATTCGGGCTCTTCCTCAATCTTGGGAGATAAAGGCCACCACCTTGAAGGAGTTGAACGACAAGGATGAGATGGACCTCATTAGTCTCATTGGGAACTTAAAGACCATGAGATGGAAAAGAAAGCAAGAGAAGAGGTCGCTCCACTAAAGAAGAAGTCCATAGCTTTCAAGTCTTCATCCACTCTTGAAGATGATGAAGAAGATGAAGAAGAAGATGAGGAGCTCTCCCTCCTTGTACGAAATGTCAAAAGGATGTACCGAAAGAACAAGCTCAACTTCCGAAGAAAATTCGAAGGCAAAGAGGAGCGAAGAATTATATGCTACAATTGCCGAAAACCCGGACATATCATGGCGGATTGCCCGGAGTTCAAAAAGAAGATGACTTCCTCCTTCAAGCCAAAGAAGCCGGAAGAAAAGAAAGCATACAAGGCAACATGGGATTCGGAAAGCGAATCCGAAGAAGAGGTGGATACGGCAAACATGTGTTTCATGGCAAACACACCTAAGGTAACCCCTCAAGCTCTTGATGATGAAGATGATGAATTAAGTAAGGAAGTTCTTGTTCATGCTTTTGTTGAACTTTCCGAAACTTATGATAATAAGAAAATTGAATGTTTTAAATTGCAAAAAGAAGTTGCTTTTCTTAAAAATCAACTTGCTATGGTTTCTAAAGAAAAAGATGATATTTCTTCCAACCTCATTTCTATTCAAAATGAATTTAGTGCCTACAAGGTTTCTTGTAAGGCAAAATCTCCTATGATTGATGAAAAAGAAATTTCTTCTTTAAAAACTAAAATGGTTGATTTTGAAGAGGTTTTGAAAGATTGTGCTTTTAACACTAAGAAACTTGAAGAAAAGTTTTCTAAAAAGCACACCTATCATACTAAAGATTCACATGTTAAGATTCCTCATGCTCACACTTCACATGCTAAATCTTTTAATGCTTACAATTCCCATGCTCACAAATCACACACTCACTATGCTTTTAAATATGGTAGAGTGTATAGATGCACATATTGTGGTAAAAATGGACATTTGGCTAAATTTTGCTATGATCAAGTAAATAGAACCAATAATCTTGTTTGGGTTAATGAAACTAACTCTATAGGACCCAAGAAAATGTGGGTACCAAAATCAAGTCCTAAATTATTTGATGTAGGTACACACCAAGGCTCCAAGACGTAGGGAGCGGTGGTACCTTGATAGTGGTTGTTCAAGACACATGACATGGGACATCAATAACTTTACAACCCTATCAAGGTACATGGAAGGTGGCTCCGTCACCTTCGGGGATGATTCCAAGGGCACTATCATTGGTATAGGTAACATTCAAATTGGTCCATCTCCTACTATAGAAAATGTTGTACTTGTTGATGGTTTAAAACATAATTTGCTTAGCATTAGTCAATTTTGTGATCGTGGACTTAAAGTTGTTTTTGATGATTCTTCGTGCAAGATTTTTGATGTTAAATCTAATGATTGTATTCTCACCGGTTTTCGTGATGATAATGTTATATCATTGACATGCTTAATGTAGAGTGTTCTACTATATGCTTAAATGCTTTTGATGAAAATTCTTGGCTTTGGCATAGAAGATTAGGACATGCATCTTTTGAACATCTTTCTAGGATTAATTCAAAGGAATTGGTGAAGGGTATTCCTTGCTTGAAGTTTGAGAAAGACCGCATTTGTGGTGCGTGCCAACTTGGGAAACAAACCAAGTCTTCCTTCAAACCAATCAAGGATATCATGTCAACTAGGCCTTTAGAATTAATTCATATGGATCTTTTTGGCCCTACTAAAACTAAGAGTTTAAATGGTAGTAGATTTGCATTTGTTTTAGTTGATGATTTTTCTCGCTTCACTTGGGTTTTCTTTTTGGAACACAAAGATCAAACTTTTTCCCATTTTAAGATTTTCCGAAAAAGGGTTGAAAAAGAAAAAGGTTTTTCGATTTTGAAAATAAGGAGTGATAGAGGTGGTGAGTTTGTTAACCAACTCTTCATGACTTATTGTGATGAAAAGGGAATTAAGCATGAAATGTCTTGTCCTAGGACTCCACAACAAAATGGAGTTGTAGAAAGGAAAAATAGAACTCTTCAAGAGATGGATAGGACAATAATAAGTGAATATGACCTCCCTCAATACTTATGGGCCGAGGCCGTAAACACCGCATGCTATATTTCAAACCGTATTTATTTGTGTAAGAATTCTTCTAAAACATCTTTTGAAATGTATCATTCTAGAAAACCAAATGTTGCATATTTCAAAGTTTTTGGATGCAAGTGTTTTGTTTTGAACACTAAAGATAATTTGGGTAAATTTGATGCTAAGGCTTATGAAGCAATCTTTGTTGGATATTCTACAACTAGCAAAGCTTATAGAGTATTCAATAGATCTTCACTTACCATTGAAGAAACCATGCATGTTAAATTTGAAGAATCTAATGTGTTTGTTGAGAATGTTGTAGAAATTGAACCATTAGGTGAAAACATGGAGAAACTATCCTTGAAGGACTCACCCGCTCAAGAAGATAAGCAAGAATCTATTGGTGATGTTCAAGAGGATAAAGAGGAAAGCGCTCAACCGCTTCCTAAAGCTTGGAGATACGCTACAAATCATCCTAAGGAGCTCATCTTGGGTGATGCATCTAAAGGAGTCACAACGCGCTCCAAACTCCATGACCTATGTGGTAACTTTGCTTTCATTTCTCATTTTGAACCCAAATGCATTCTCGAAGCCGAGACGGATTCATATTGGTTGCTAGCCATGCAAGAGGAACTCAATCAATTTGAGCGCAACCAAGTTTGGCACCTTGTTCCTAGGCCCCACGATAGACCAATAATTGGTACTAAGTGGATCTTTAGGAATAAGATGAATGAATCCGAAAATGTAATTAGGAATAAAGCTAGGTTAGTGGCCCAAGGTTACACTCAAGTTGAAGGAATTGACTTTGAGGAGACCTTTGCACCCGTAGCACGGCTTGAAGCCATACGGATGACACTAGCTTTTGCATCTTTCAAAAATTTCAAACTTTTTCAAATGGATGTAAAAAGTACATTTTTGAATGGTTTTATTAATGAAGAAGTTTATGTTGCTCAACCTCCCGGTTTTATTGATCATTCATCCCGATTTTGTTTTTAAACTTGATAAAGCTTTGTATGGTTTGAAACAAGCTCCAAGAGCTTGGTATGAAAGGCTTTCTAGTTTTCTCATTTCAAATGATTTTATTAAAGGCAAAGTAGACACAACCCTATTCACTAAGCATGTTGATAATGACATTTTAATTGTGCAAATTTATGTTGATGATATAATTTTTGGTTCTACTAATGAGCTTTTGTGCAAGGATTTTGAAAAGGTCATGCAACTTGAATTTGAAATGTCTTCAATGGGTGAGCTTAATTTCTTTCTTGGACTCCAAATCAAGCAATTGCTAGATGGGAATTTCATATGTCAAGCCAAATACGCAAAGGAACTCGTGAAGAGGTTTGGACTTGAAGACTCAAAGGTGTGCAACACTCCCATGGCAACTACAACCAAGCTTGATAAGGATGACCAAGGTAAAAATGTTGATATTAAATTATATAGAAGCATGATAGGTAGTCTTTTGTATTTAACGGCAAGTAGGCCGGATATCATGTTTAGTGTGTGTCTTTGTGCTAGATTTCAATCGTGTCCCAAAGAGTCTCATCTTATTGCGGTAAAACGCATTATTCGTTATATTAAGGGAACAATTGGAATGGGTCTATGGTATCCGAAAACCGGAGATTTCTCAATGACGAGTTATTCGGATGCCGACTATGCGGGTTGTAGAGTAGATAGAAAGAGTACTAGTGGGACATGTCAATTTCTTTGTAATTGTCTTGTTTCATGGTCCTCTAGGAAACAAAATTCCGTAGCTCTCTCAACCACCGAGGCAGAGTATGTTGCCGCGGGGGCTTGTTGTGCACAAGTCCTTTGGATGAAACATACTCTCCTTGATTATGATTTGCATTATAAGAATATTAAAATATTTTGTGATAATACTAGTACTATACATTTGACCAAAAATGCAAATCAACATAGTAAGACCAAGCACATTGAGATTAGATATCACTTTCTTAGAGATCATTTTGAGAAAGGTGATATAAATATTGATTATATTTCCACGGATTTGCAACTAGCCGATATTTTTACTAAACCACTTGATTTTGCTAGATTTTCGTTTATTTGTGGAGAACTTAATGTTTGTATTATTGATTAAACATGTGTTTCTTAACCCTTTTTGATGTATGACAAAAAGGGGGAGAATAAGTTTACATGGATAAAAGGGGAGAATAAGTTTACATAAGTTTATATGGTCTTGGTTCCATATAAGTTTATATGTGTTTTGTTGGTATCTAGAGAGCATGTGACTTTCATTGTTTCAATTGATTTCAAGAGCATGTGTAGTTTCAATTGGTTTCAAGAGCATGTGTCCTATATGTTTTTATGTTTTCAATAAATTTTCAATTGGTATAAAATTCTTGTGTTTTGTTTTTCAAAATTTATATAGCATAATTTGAGGGGGAGTTTTCTCATCCCCTATATTTTTGTTAATAGCCTATTTGTTTTGTCATCATCAAAAAGGGGGAGATTGTTGGCCCAAAAGGTTACACTCTCCATTTGTTTAGTGTTTTGATGATGACAAACCAAATAAGTGCTATTTGGTACTAATGAGTTTGTTTAAGATAAGTTTCAGGTTTTGTACCATATTTGGAGGCCATTGCTTAGCTATTACAACAACTTCTAGATTCATGGAGAAAAGAAGGCATATTGCACATCAAAGAAGGAACATAGAAGAGAAGGCTCTAGCAAAGCATTGTATGGCTCAAGACTTGAAGATTGCTCAAGTAGTCTTCATTAGTTTTGTTTCTAGTTTTATAGTTTGTTAAAGAATAGTGAATAGGTTTGAAGCTCCATCACACACGTTTTTGCGCACATCCTTATTCCAAAAAGATTTCTTATAATATGTACAAAATATTTTAGTATACAATCTTCTGTCTACAAATACATCTTTATGTTTTATACTAATCCCTATTCAAAAATATTTTGGTTAAAATCAAAATCTCTTTCTAATTCTGTTTTTATCCTGGCTTTTGACCTGAGCCGGTCGACCGCAGGGTCGACCGCCCTTATGTTAGGTCGAGCCGGTCGACCGTTCGAGTCGACCGTGGATCTGGCAGGTGCACGTATCAGTGTGCACGTTTTACGGTCGACCGACTGTAACTCATTTTGCTCTCGGGTTGTTTGGGTCGACCGGGCTGTCGACCGCTTGCCCTTAACGGCTCTTTATTTTTGAATTACGGTCGACGACCGGTCGACCGACAGATCCGTTGAACAGTAAACGGCTATTTTCTGAGCTGTTTTTAATTTTGTCTTTTTGTGTTTAAAATTTGTTTAAAGGATTTATTTCAAACTTAATACTCTCTGATTAGCCTTAAGTTTGTTTTATCTCTAACCCTAGCCCTCTCCTATAAATAGGGGTGTTTGGGGAGAGGTTCATTACTAATTCTCATAAGAAAAATTCAAAAGTTTAAGGCTTTCAAAAGAGATTTGTTTCTTGGTTTTTGTGCTGAAATTCTCTCTCATTTCCTGAAGTGTTTTTGAAATACTCTCTGATTTCATTTTTCTTTCTTCACTTACAACAAGAGCTTCATTCCTACTCATTGTTCTCTAAGGACCTTTTGTAAGGGAAGAGACTTTTGAAAGAGAGAGTTTGTGGTCTTTTGACTACCAAGAAATTGCTTGTACTTGAGATTGTGGAGTTGGGTACTCCGGTGATTTTGTAACATCTTTGTGATAGTGGAAGTGGTTGGAATCCTTCTGGGGAAGTCGGGGAAGTAGAGCTGGGTGCTCGAACCTCGATAACATATCTTTGTGTTTGCGATTGGTTTACTTTTACTTGCTCTTACTCATCATTGCAATATTCATTTGTTTTCATTCATCTTGTCAATCTTAGTCCCATACAACAAGGTTGCATTACGCACCTCTAACTCATTTTAAGAGGAATCAGGAGGAAAGAGTTCAGAACCCTTCACGGGGCATTCGGCTCTTAGTCTTGTTTTGGGCGATTGTTGCATCTCATTTTTAATTGTGTATTGATTAGCATTATCACCTATTCACCCCCCTCTAGGTGATTTTTATTTACATGCTTAGCTTTTTCTCTCATGGCAACTAACCACTAACCACTAACTTGCTAACTTCTTACTTTATAATCCTCATGAATCTAATAGCCTCTACTTGGCCTTGCTCTTACAAGAGCCATGACGGCTCGTGATGATGAATTCTAACACTCTAACATCTAACTCTCTAACAAGAACATTACTTTATTCCATGCTTACTCTAGTTAGTTTTGATGGTTTAAGTGTAACTTGCTCTTTTTTGTTAAGTTTAGATGTGAACGTGATCTTATGAGCAATGCTTTGTAAAGATCTTGAACCAAGGACTAGTGATGGCCAAGGATACATGTGAGGCAACTATCACTAAGAGATTAGCATAGTGATGAAGCCATTAGTAGTTAGTAGTCATGTGTTTTCTTTCCTTTTTACTTTGTTTTTCAAATAAATAAAAAAATCACAAATACCTTCTCTTCAATGTTTCTATCTTTGTTTCCATCGTACACTTCTCTTTTCATACACTTCTCTTTTCACTATTTCTTTTCTTTATTTTCATTCTTTGAAATATAGAAGAACCATTAACACACATGTGAACTTACCAGTAAATTCTATCGCTTTTCATCCCTGTGGATTTGACCTATTTAGCCTCTATGCTATAACAAAAGTATCGAAGAGGCCAAAGTACATACTTTTCAAAACACACACTTTTCGTGCACGGTTCTCCCGATCAAATTTTGGTGCTGTTGTCGGAGATGGGAACGGTTTGATCTCATATTTTTGTTAACTTTTATTCTTTATTCTTAATGTGCAGGACTAAAATTTAGCATTGCAGAAGGCCACGCTTGCATCTCCCTGCTCAAGAAAGCAGGGAGCAAGTGCTTTGAAAATTTTGTGTGGTTGGGTAAATCTTTGTATATTACTATCTTCTATAGCTATTTTTCTATTTTTATTACCTGTGCACTATAATAATTTTAAAAACTAAAATATGATAATTGAATATTTTAAAATGATGTCAGATATCAATGTGTTTTATATGTGAGTCCTGAATTAAATTTTTTGATAAATTAATTGCACTAGTATTATTACACAGTATAGATGATGTGGAATACAAAATGCCATAGTCAATTAAAGTTTACTTCATCCATAAAACTTGTGCACACACAACACTAGCAGTAATATATTCTGTTTCAGTTATAAAAAATGACATACAGTTTTGCTTTCTGCTGAACTATGATACTAGTGAATATCCTAAAAAGTGACAAGTACTACTAGTACTCTTCCTATCAGATTTGTATCCGGCAAAATTAGCATCACTATATGACAATAATTAAATGTACTTGATTTTGGATAAAATAAACTATAATCAACTGTATTATTAATATATCTAAGAATATTTTTCACAGCCTTAAGATGTGATTCTTTAGGATTAGACTAATATCTAGCGCATAAACAAACACTGAAAATAATATCAGGTCTACTAGCAGTAATGTATAAAAGTGAACCAATTATATTTCGGTATATTTTTTTTTCAACACTCTTACTATGTTCATCTTTGTCTAGCATTGTTGTAGTGCTCACTGGGGTCCTCTTCCAATATTGTCCATACCAAATCTCTTGATAAGGTCATTATCGTATTTGCTTTGGTTGATGAATATACCTTATTTCATTTGCTTGATTTGAAGACCTAAAAAGAAGTTGAGTTCACTCATGTGACTCATTTCAAATTTACTCTACATGGTTGATTAGTCTCTAAAATTGCATATTTCATACCACATCTTCACATATATTCAATATTAAATTCTGTTAATAATACTTTTCTTGTATGTTTCTAGATACATGGCATGAAATGAAAAAGAAGCCCAAAATCCGATTCATTTGGTGATATTTAGAGCCTATAAATATAACCATTAACTTTTAAAACCTGGATCTGCCAAATCTGCGAGCGGATTTTGACAAACGGACAGCATGTACAAAGGGGGTGAAGAGTAGAAAGCTGCACACCCTGACGCGGCGTGCGCGACCCCGAAGGGCCACGAAAACATGATAAAAATCACATTTTCGCGGTGTTTGGTGGGGTCACGTGTCAGGATTCGACACGTGGCCCGTGATTCCTCCCTGGTGCCCCCCCTTGTCTATATATACCTAGGTTTTTCAAAACAGAAGGGAGGAGAGTTTTTAGGGGTAGTTTCTCCCGTTTGTGTTGTTTAGTGTTGTTTTCTTCTTTTTTGTTTTTCATTTTCTTTGTAGATCATGTAATAGGGAAGAGAGAGATGTATAGGATGAAAGTTAGGGTTCTTGTAATGGAAGGTGACATTCTATGAAAGGTTCTCTCCTTATCTCTATTGGTTTTCTTCTCTCTATCTCTTTACATGCTTAATTTTTTCTCTTATGGAAAATAACCACTAACCACTAACTTGCTAACTCCTCATTCTATAATTCACATGAATCTAATAGCCCTACTTGGCCTTGCTCTTGCAAGAGCCATTGATGGCTCATGGTAATAGATTCTAACACTCTAACATCTAACTCTCTAACAAGTTTTCATTACTTTATTACATGCTTGCTCTAGTTAGTTTGATGGTTTAAGTGTAGCTTGCTCTTTTTTGTTGAGTTTAGATGTGAAAGTGATCTTATGAGTTATGCTTTGTAAAACTCTTGAACTAAGGACTAGTGGGCTAAGGATACATGTGAGGCAACTATCACTAAGAGGTTAGCATATTAGTGCAGCCATTAGTAGATAGCAGCTATGAGTTTTCTCTCCTTTTTACTTTATTTTAGAATTAAATACAAAAATCACAAATACCTTCTCTTCAATGTTTTCATCTTTGTTTCCACCGTACACTTCTCTTTTCATTCTTTGTTTTCTTTTCTTTTCTTTCTTTGAAATATAGAAGAACCGTTAACACACATGTGAATATACCGGTAATGCTTCTATCGCTTCCTGTCCCTATGGATTCGACTCATTTAGCCTCTATGCTATAATAGAAGTATCGAGGAAGCCAAAGCATCACACTTTTTAAAACATACACTTTTCGTATACGATTTTGCCGATCAAATTTGGCACTGTTGCCGGGGATGGGAATAGTTTAATCTCACATTTTGTTAACATTTCTACTTTATTTTTAGTTTGCAGGACAAATTTTAGCACTGCAGAAGTTCACACTTGCTTGCATCTTTCTGCTCAAGAGAGTAGGGAGCAAGTGTTTTGAAAATTTTCTGTAGTTGGGTAAATCTTTGTATATTGCTATCTTCTGCTGCTATTTTTTTTTTTATTACTTGTGCACTTTAATAATTTTAAGAACTAATATATGTTAATTGTATATTTTAAAACGGTTTAGATATTTGCATCTAGGCATATGTCAATTTTCATTCCAATGTACTGCATTTTGCTCTTTTGTTGTTGTGATCTGGATCGAGGTGTACATATTGAATTGCATATAGTTAGGACAAACAAATGAGTGATTTAATCGCTTTTTGTGATCATTCTTGTCTATATTGCACCATTGCACGAATCGAACTTAAGGGCATATCCCGATATAACATGACGTGGGAAAGTCATTACCCTCTCTTAGCTCAAAAATCACTTTCCCACTCACACAATCCCAGCCTAAATAAAATTTGCTAGACGTTGCCCCTAGGACATCTCGGACTCATTTAAGAGATTAACTAAGGGGGAAGTTGTTAGAATTTGACTCTTATCAAATCGGTGTTAAAGGTTGGTGATTGAGAGGTGAAACCTCAAAGAATAGGGATTTAGCATAATTAGACCCGTTGCTCTGGCACTGATACCTCCCACTGATCTTTCCCTTACCTGACCGATTAACTTGTGGTCAGATTCCTACAATGTGCCCCCCGTCCACATAAATAAACACTGAAAATAATATCAGGTCTACTAACAGTAATGTATAAGAGTGAACCAATTATACTTCAGTATATATATATATTTTTATCAACATTCTTACTATGTTCATCATTATCTAGCATTGTTGTAGTGCTCACTGGGGTCCTTTTACTTCAAGAATTTTTCATACCAAATCTCTTGATAAGGTCATTAGCGTATTTGCTTTGGTTGATGAATATACCTAATTTAATTTGCTTGATTTGAAGACCTAAAAAGAAGTTGAGTTCACCCATATGACTCAAACAAATTCAGTCTACATGGTCTTAGAAAATTCTTGACAAAAATTATCATTAGTAGATCCAAATATTATATCATCAACATATATTTGAATAAGCAAGATACATTGTTGATATGTTTAATAAAATAAGTGGTATCTACCTTATCAATATCATAACCGGAATCCAAAAGAAAACTTTTGAATTTATCATACTATGTACGGGTGATAGGTAGTAAAAAGTACATATTTATCATTACATTTACTATCACATTTCATATTTATTCCTACAATTATGCACTATTACTAATATTTTATTATTTAATGTGTGCAGGCCTTGAGTAATTATTTAAATAAAGAATAAAGCCTAAATAAATCCCAGAAGCCCCAAAAAGCACAGAAGCCCCAAAAAGCCCATGTACAAAATTTGCAATTACTAAAAGAAGAGGAAAGGGATGGACTTCTACAAAACCCTAATTGCTTGCAGGATAAGGCTAAAGATAAGGGAGAGAAGAGTGCAAGGATTACAAAATCATTTTAAAAGATTTGGAAGATTTGGATTTAGGGCAACTTGCTTCCCAAGTTATCCCGAATTTTCAAAATAAAGAGTCGGTAGGCCAGATATAAAAGGCTATACCCAGATGGACGGACCAGAGGAGGCCACGCGCGAAAGCGCGTGGCCAGATGCCACAGAATGGCCGCAGAAACGCAGCCATAGCCGCGTTTTCACGGCAATACAGATGAGTCTGGCGATCAGTTTTCGTGGAGGAGTCGTATCGGGACTCTACTTCTTCCATCTCCTATAAATACCCCTATAGAGCAACAGAGAAGGGCGTGGAGTCGAGTACAGAAACAAACTTAGGGTTTTTCTTAGGCTAATTTGTAGATTGTAACTTAGGTTTTTTTTTATTTTCTTTTATTTTTTATTATGTAACTGAGAGGAGAGGATACTTTCATGGAGGAAGGAGATCAAGCTTGTACTGAGGTGACATCGGTGTAAGTAAATCATTTCTTCCATTGATAATTGAATCAAATCGAAGTTTCTATTTTTTCTATTCTTGTTTTGTTTTTGTTTCCCTCTTTTGTGTTTGTGGATCCATGTGAAACCAAGAGCTTCGAAGTTGCCTTCTCCTTGCAAGTGTCGTTGATGGTTTATGGTGATGAATATCTATTTCCATGGTAGTATAGCTCGCCTTTTATTCGTAGTATAGATCGAGAATGGGAAAGATCTCATATTTCATGCTTCGTTCGCCTTCAAAGAAAGGTACATCGTTGACACGGTTCAAAGGTAAGCAGACGCCGAAGAGGTAAGTATGTTTTTTTAGTTTTTAGTTTTCTTTCTTTTATTTCTTTAGTTTAGATTACCAACACCACAAAATTCCAGTCTCTCACACTTCTTCAATTTTATTGTAAATATCACTTCTAGTTTCTCCATCTTCTTAATCTACCACTTTCTTTTTGACCTGACTTTAACAAAAGAGAACTTACTCAACAAGCTTTCATCGCTAGTCCCTCCCTGTGGATCACGACCCGCATAGCCACTTGCTATAGCGGTAGAATTGAGCACCCTGCACTTTCTATCTTAAAATTCTGAATTCTGTATTTTTATGTGCATGTAAAAACTCAATCAAA